>OX345645.1:3247740-3840240 GCA_947044365.1 Petrosia ficiformis | reverse complement strand
CTAGAATTACCACGGTTATCCACGTAGAACGGACACCATCAAATAAACTATAACTGATTTAATGAGCCATTCGCAGTCTCACGGTTCAAGCGTTTATACTTGCACATGCATGGCTTAATCTTTGAGACAAGCATATGACTACTGGCAGGATCAACCAGGTAACCTTCACGTTCGTCGTCCCCCTCCCCTTGTGAGAAGGTGCCGACGACTCAACATGCAATACGAGCTCTCCCAACCTGTAACACTTGTCAGCAGGGAGAGAACCTTGCCAAATCCATCAAACAATGCAACTTGGATTAGCTCTGAATCAATCCCACCAAAATGCAACCAATGGGAATAACGGGTCAATGTTTGTTTCACTGCTCAGGACACAGAGGCCACCCTCGGAGTAAAACAAACATACGACCGTTTTCCTTACACAAAGTCAGAAGGAGAGAAAGAATTGCTCACACACAACGATGCGAACACCAACTAATCTCCCCTCCAACAACTTTTCAAAAACAACATACTCGTACGGATCAAAATACAGTTCAGGGAACTGTGTTCTTCCAACATCGATTATACACCGCTTTCTCCAACCAACTCGGGGTTCAGAGGGATTTAGGGTAATTCGACGGACTATCAACAACGACCTCGTCTTTAAACGAAGCCACCGTCAATACTACAAAACCGTCGGTTCCTCGACACCACTCTGAGCAAGAGACCAGCAATTGATCTATCTGCTCTCTCTCATATATAGCACTACCACCGCTCATCACAGCTGTGTTTACATAAGCTTCCTTTTCGCTGACTCTGCGCAAAATGTCCAACCACACACCTGGCCGGCCGTGAGGCTGGCCCGGGCTTCGTCGTCGTCGTCATCGTCATCGCTACGGTACGCTACGATAACGTTACGTTAAGTTAAGTTACGTTGGTTGTACCGGGGAGGGTGTCAGGTCACCAATCATGCAAAGTTATCGTTGTTGACAGGCCAGGCCAGCTCGGGGAATCAGTCTTGAGGCATGCAAGGCATCGTTTGTTCGTCGACAGAGTCCTCCTCCCCAGATGATGACTGCATGGAAACAAGGCGTCGTCTGTCCATCGGGAGAGATGCTGGTATACTGTCAGAAACATCGAGGCGCTCTATACTCTAGACCTACGTGCAGTACTCGTATCCAGTTTGTCTACTGTTGAGAACTGAAATTAAGTGTACATGTGGTGTATTATTTTAAAACACTATTAATATTCACCGTTTGTGTCTGGGAATTAGGAGCCCCCCCCCCCCCCCAGGAGAGTGAGCATTGGGATGGTGGAAGTGGATACTTTGGCTCGACACGCTCTCTACACTGGACCTAGTGCAGTACACAGATCCAGTTTCGTCTGCTGTTGACAACTGCATTAGTACATTACACTATCCACCATATATGCATCATCGCGTGAAATGTGATCATGGGAGTGGTTTTGCAATAATAACAGCAGAGGTCAATCACAATCAATCAGCTCTGTATTTGATACTCGGTCTGTTACTTCAGGTATGGATCTCATTGTACAATATTATGTATTGTTGTAATTATAATTATAATTAATTAATTATGTACGGTAACTGTTTGTCAGTCCATAAGCTGATTCAATCAATTTGCTTGTTTTAGAGCCACCATTTTCTCTTCCTCAGAATCTTACTCAGCAGCTGTGGACTGTACCTAATACATTTAAAGCTCCAGCAGACTAAAGCAAAGAGAGTGTATTGCTATCCATATACTTACTTGTAAGGTCTGTATTGGTAATGTTCTTAGTCCTGTCATAAAAATTAATATTAGACCCCGGCCCCGGCAAAAACTTATTTCTTAACAAAAACGAAAATATGGACCACCCTCGTGTTATTATTTATATTTTTTGCTACTGTAGATTATAGATTATAGGGGAGAACACATGCAAACAAACGGTTTTAAGCGAAACTAAACACAGTCAGCTTTTATCCTCTATCTTAATTCTCAGTCTGGACTCTAGACTCTGGCAAACTCGACTTCTTTGCTTAGAGAAGGAGGGAGCTGGCTCACAAGATTATCTGTCTTTGCAATTTGCAAAGACTTCTTTTCTCAGTGGTACGCAATACAATGTGGCATGCATCAAGTTGACTAGTTTAGAGGATAAGTCAAATCTTGAGTCTTGCGCATCACAATGATCATGCAAGCAGCATCCTTTCTAACTGATCTTACATACTTATTAACCTTGATTAAAATCTTCATACTTTGCTAGAAATCTTTAAACAGCATCACACCCAGCAATGCAGTACACACTATGCACGTGGAACAACTTTTATTTGGGGTCCTTTCTTGCAGTGAAAGTTTTTTTTTTAACATTATTATTAATTATTATTACATACATACATGTATGTACATGCATTACAATACATGTATATACATAATATTATTATTATTATTACATACGTACATGTATGTACATGCATAATATTATTACATACTTGTTACGACTTTTACCTAAGGATGCCCGGAAGCGAATACTTCCTTTTCCACAATTCCGCATTGACCTTTCACCTTATCATGTGCATCCCACTCGCAAGGTGAACCCGCTATTTCAGAGAAGTTGGCTCTGGGTAAGGTTTCCGACCAACCGAATTGCAGATGGGTTCTGAGTACCTGCAGCCAGTTGAAAACTAGAAGCAGGTAGGTACCGCCAACCAAATGTCTTGTACAATCATCGAACAGATTCATAGAAAACAGATAGAAAACTGCATCTCTCTTACTAGATTGGTGATCTCCCGGTCAGAGAATATACCAACACTCTCCAAAATCTTATAGAGGTTTCCAATGGTGCCAAGATCACCTACTACAACTGGGTATACCTGAATCTTCCATCCCGGGGAATTGAAAAGCCAGATCAGCTGAACAATTCCCCATACTTGGAACCTTTATCCTCTTCACGTTCTAAAATTAATGGTTCCCAGGCACATGCCACTTCCGTCATCACCATACGCCTTTCTTTTTTCAGGTATAACACCAGATCTGGCCTCCTTTCCGTTATCTGTCTATCAGTAGGTATACTGAAATCAACAGCCATCTTCACCTCTTTTCCTTCCAAAATCTCCGCAATTTGTAATCCACTCTCACCCCACTTGATATTCTGAGGGACCGATATATTGTACTTTCTATCCAACTGTAGAACCAACTGTCTAAGTACTTTGTCATGCCTCATCTTATACTGGTTCCAAAGCTTCCTTGGACAGTTAGAGAGTATATGACCGATGGTTTCAGGTGCACCTCTGCATTCTCGACATATGGGGGTGACAGGCAATTTCTCAATTCGTGCTTGGTACGCTCTGGTTTGGATCACACCATCTTGTGCAGCAATAATCAGGCCTTCAATACTTCCTTTTTAACCTGCCAACTCTCAACCATATAACTTCGCTTCTGATCAAGCTCTTTGACTGTTTTGTAATAAACACCATGAACTTTCTTAGCACAGTGACTTTCTTGAAATTCTTCAATTTGATGGGTACGAACCAACCTGCTGAGCTTCCTTGGAGTCAGGCTCATTTCACTCAGAGATTCAGTTGTAATTTCAACACCCGTATTATACTTGTGCATGATCCCAGTTCCCATCCTTATAACACTATGTCTAGTGAAAGGAAGGTTCCTTTGATGCATGACTACAGCTTCCAAGAGGGGATCAGTAGAACTAATCAAGTACGCTGCGGTAGAAACAACTTCCCTTTCTCTTTCGTGGATTAGCGAGGGAATGCCCCTGCCACCCACATATCTAGGTAGATGAACTCTTTTTACTGAGGCACTTTTATGATGATTTTTACTCCTCCTCATTTCATTCCAGACCATTCTATCCATCACCAACAAATCTTTGTTACTCCAATTCAACACAGCCAGGTAGTATCGTAGCATAGATAAAGCCCAAACATTTGTAGCTTGTGCTTTAAACTTCCCATTTAGACTAGATGCCCAAATGCTCTTCAACCGGGAGCGTAGTGTCTTCCTCAACCCACTCTTAATCTGTTCGACGTCGGGTCGAAAGATCTGTTCTTACACACTGCACCTGCATTAAGTCTTTCAATCTGTCTACCCTCTGGGAAAGGTAACACACTGGTCCTCACAGCTTTGCCCTTCTCCAACTTCTCTAGTAAGCACTTCTTCAGTCCAAACTCCATACCCACTGCTTTAGACACCCTATCCACTACACCCTATCCACTACGCTTCCCCTCCCAAGTAGCAATCCCCCACACCAACGGCGTAACAAGGGTTTGTCCTCTTCACACAAACTCCTTCACCCACTTATCAGGAGCCAAGTAAGGAATCCCTTACACAGAACCGGGTTACCCTTACTGTAGCAGTAATTATCACTTTATTCTAACGCATTTTTTTAACCTTTTGTTTCTATTTATAAGCTGGAATTATAGTGAAAAGAAGGAGAATCTTCTGCTCTACACAATAGTGTCTTCTTTATTGAAAGATCGGTTGAAGTATGATATCAAAATATATTCTGAAACCATATAATAATTATGCATATATTTTCAATTCCAGAGCTGTCTACTAGACGGGCTGAAACATTCATGGGAGCTCCGATACAAGATCTTTCAACTTTTCACCAAATGCGATAAGTTTCTATTCTTGCGTTTTAGGGATATAACCAAAAAACTACCTTTGCTCAACACGAAAGGCAAAAAAAACTAAACACAAAATGGGCTGTAACTTTTTTTTTAATGAATGATTAACATCCCATCTGGTGAATCCATGAAGAGACATATTACAAACATTTTTATGTAACTTACAAGACAGTAATCCCAGATTAACAGCTCCAGAAATCGCTCTTTCCAAAACCAGAAAAATTATAGCCATTTTAAAAAGAAATAGATGTTTAATAAAATTATTTTTAACCACACCTTCTTGTTGTGTTGAACTTGTGTAACTAGTGTTCAAATCTGACTTATCTTTCTCCAACCTATTGTGTCTTGGCGTTCTTATTGCTTCTGTTGCAGAATTAACATTTACTCATTATTACCCCAGCTAAACACTCGTCATATATTCATACTACTGAATGCCAACATTTAACACATCAGTTAGCACAACATCGCAAATTTAGGCAGTTTGCTTTGCCCAGTCATTAATGTGCCCCTGTATATATTTCTTGAATTGTAGGTAGACATTATCTCGTTCACAAGTTCTTGTTGAATAGATAATTTATAATACAAAAACTAGTTGTTTATATACTCATTCCTCACATGTCTCAACTTGTGCTTTTTTTGATGTTTAAGAAGGTGCTAGAGTCTTTGCCGTTCTGTGTAACTCTAGTCTTATTTCACAGATTCTTGCTGAACTGAAGTACTTCTTCACAATTTCACACAAAGGTACATCTAACTGAAACTACACCATTAGTCCCATTAGTTTGATAGCTAGTTAATTAAATCATTCTAATCCTAATGATTCATAGTTATTCTATTTGAGTACATCAAGTTACTTTTGAAGATCTTTTAAAGACTGGATATAGTCTTGCAGGAATGATTTAAAAGTAGAAGTAACTTAGGCAGGTTTTTGAGACAGCTGGGGCCAAGAAAGCATCTCTTCCCAAAACAATTCTAGAATCTTGTCTATACTCACTGTTAGTTACTACTAACGAGACACTTCATATTTGCTTCTTTATAAATTTTCTAAATTCATATCAAACATCAAATCAATCAAATCCGTATTACTCATCAGTAATAAACTGATGAGTAATACGGATTATTTCACCCTATTTTTATCACATCTGGCTCACAAAACACCTTGAGTATCAGAACATAACTATTGAGATGTTTATCGTAAAACGAAAACTGTAAACATAGAATTGTCGTCTTGCTAATGGTACATTCTTGCTGGTTAAATGAAACTATAATATTATGTGCTTATTATACTTCACTTTCAGTTGATATTGTGTGTGCTTGAAGTCAATAATTTATATCTTTTTCTCAATCTCTCAGGCAAGCATTTCGCTAGAAACCTCAACAATGGTACCTAAACTTCTTAATTCATTCCAAGGTTTGTGGATGGAAAATATTATGCTGTATGACTCACTTAAGATTCCATTTAATAAAAATAATTTTAAAAAATCATAGTAAATGAATTTGATGCTTAACATTGTTGAAACCCTAGCTGACACCTAAATGTTACTCAAGTTTCATGTTTTAATTTACCTTGCTATTTGTACAGGAAATACAATTTCAATACACTATCAGATTGCATAAGGCTTAGCTATGTAGTAACTGTGTCTGTAATAGAATCTGGTGTGCCAATACAGTATACAGTACTACATTTTGATAGCACATAACTGTATTAGAGATGTACGTAGCAGGAGTGGACCCTTGGCTCCAAAATGTATAAACAAACTCCAAGTTGACTACACTAGATGTGCCTTACTTGTGCTCACCAATCAACATAGCTTACCTGGATTATCACATGTTTATTTCTTTGTGAGGAAATGATAATGAGACTTATGGCTGAGAAAGTGTGGGAAGAGGGAATTTGTTTATACAAGCCAACTAATCTGTTATATAATTTCCTAGTTGTATTTTACACTACTGTACGTTAGTACAAGTTACGTGATTGTTTCTTTTTTTTGTAGTATTTTGAGAGTGATAACCAAGAATTATATACTACCAAGATAAGAGATAATGATTCACAAAGAGGACATCCAACTGTGAGTTATCTCTTCTCAAAGACGATAACCTGCAAATAAACACATAATCTCATGTAACGTGCGTATACATTTAATTATAATTGTGACTTTATTAGTGCCTCATACAGCAATATTGTATGTTGATAATGTGTACCAGTTATCGGCATACTAATAACTGTTAGCTAAATTCTGTTCACATTAATAATGAACAGTTAGACAATGAGATGACATATATATTATGGTATTTGGATTAATGCCACAAGATTAATGTATGAGTCAATATCTGAATAATTACCCTCACCGTTAAATGTAAGGTGGAATGGTATGGTAATCATATTGTGTGTCTATCTGTATATGTATGTGTATGTATGTGTATGTATGTGTATGTATGTGCATGTATGTCTGTTCACAAAATGTGTAGAAAACTAGGAACATTGGAAAGAGCATTCCTAATTTTCCTATAATTGTTGTTTTCTCTCCTTCCATGCCAGAAGACATAATAGTAGTTATAGCCATATGCTTCATTAAAACAAGTTTAGGTTCTCCAAAACAACACATCCCCTTCTTTTCTCCATTCCTCAGCTAAACCTCTAGCTGGACTAAGTCAGCAAGAACTACTTCAACTTCAAGAACTGTGATCTTGCAGATCCAACTCGTTATAGTAGCACTGTCTCTTGACATGCAAGTAAGCTAACAAAAGTATATGAATGGCTATAGAACTAAACATTACAATTAGGGATTAGTATTCGGTGTGATTTCTGGCTCATCCCCAAAACCCCTCCACCCCATAAATGGCAGCTTGAGGGTCCACTGTAAATAAATATATAGTGAATTACATACCCCTAGCCAAAGACCATTAAAATGTAGTTACTTATTCCAAACTTAAATTATGACATTAAATTTTATCTAAGGTCATGATCAAAGCTACTGAGCCACATTAATATGAAAGGAAGCCAAAGCATTAAAACAAATGCACACAGGGCCAGGCCGCTGAGACATTGAAAGGGTCCCGGGGAAGGAAGGGAGGGGGCTCTTGGCACACCAAGTGCATGGAAAATGTTTTTGGTTAATTAATTATTCATAGGAGCATGGCAGACAATTAACATATACTGTTATTACTAGGGCTGGGACGATTAATCGATTAATCAATCGATATTGAAAATTCTTCTGATTATCGATTAAGAGTCTGTGATATCGATTATGCTAATTATTCCAGAAGACATACTTTTCAAGCATGTGACGGCAAATAATGTACAATATGGAAGTGATGGGAAGCCTTTCTGATCATTAAATGGGAGGAGTTTCCTGTATTAATTGAATTAATTGGCCTAATTACTTCCGCTGATTTTAATTGATTATCAATCGACTTGAAGTTAGTGATAATCGATTTCAGAATCTCAGCCGATTCCCAGCCCTAGTTATTACAATTACACCACGTGTTATTTTAAGACAGCTTGGCTTGTAACATCACTTCATGCTTCAGGTAAGGTTTCAACTACTGTATATAAACTTAAGCACTGAACTTTGATAATGTTATAGATATTTTTGTCCATGTAAAAGCCAGAGAGGCACATCTTTGTTAATGAGTTATATAATTGAACAATTACACATGTACTACTATTATTAGAATGTATTACAGTGGAACCTCTGAATAATGAAACTTTTGGGACAGCCAAACTATTAAGAAGTTTTCATTAAAGAGAGGTTTTAATATTACTTATCATGAAACAACAAATTAATGACAATAAGGGTTGTGTCTGGCCTAATTAATTAAATAAATCATCTAAAGTCGTTTGTTTACTGTTTGCACCATTCAGAATTGCAATTTTATCTATTAGTGTACTGGACAGAGATGCTAATTCAAACGCAGACCGATTTTCTAGAAACGCTTGCACATCTTTCAATGCTGATATAGCTTCTCTACAAGATTGAATCTTTGGTGGGGTGGCAAAATATCAAATTCTGTTTCATCAGCATCAGACTCTTCCTGCTCTGTTTCCATGTCTTCTGTTAGGCCTTCAATAAATGTTTGATCCCAATCAATTAAAGAGCTATTTGCCTCTCTCCACAATTCAAATTTACTTTAGACTATTGTTTTATTATAAAATAAAAAAATAATTCTTCGTATGATAGGTAGATGTGCACATGCGTAGCCACACCTCTTTCGTTAAATGGAAGTGAAAATCGAACTTGGTGTAGTAAAGGCAAGGAAGTTTTCGTTTTTGGGAGGTTGCATTATCATCATTTAAGTAGGAAAACATGTCGGTACATTGCAATATTTTCATTATACAAAGGCTTTCGTTAAAGAGAAGTTTCGTTAGTAGAGGTTCCACTGTATTGTGGAAAAGTTGTGACCCCCCCAGGGAAATTACGCCCTTTGCCCCCTCGCAGTGGGCCTGATTACACACACCTTGTGTATAACTACATTAAATGTCTTTTCCTACAGATTGTTCCACTAGCAGACAATGGTGGAGAGATACCAAAGGCAAAGCCTGAGGTATTATCAATAATTTTTGGTGAGTGGTACCTGGTTTTCCAATAAAACTCACCCATTTAGGCATGCTCTGTATAACAGTTACACACTATTATGTAATTTATACATGCAATACACATTATTATGTAATTATACATGCAGTACTCAAACATGCACAATGGGTGACCCACAAGACATAATGTAATTAATTAACTCTTCCAAAGCCATGCTCTTTGTAATGCAATTTGTGTTTCAATATGATCATGGAAAAAAATCCTTCTGGTATAAACTCATCAAATGATAAATTGAGCCATAGTAGAAAATATGCATGTACTATAGTTAAAATCTTTGCTAAATTAAGATGATTGAAAATATTAAATTTTTCTTTCTATTATCAAATCAGATTGGTCTCCCAAACTCTGACTCTCCATAAGCAGTTTCAACAATCACTAAATTTAGCACTTGATTAAGATTCAGAAGACTTATGATTTGCATCATAATTATGTATTGTGTGTCTATTATACTAAATTTGTGTGTCTTTGTGTCTTTACATTTTCGTTGTATTAACTATCTTAATATTTTTTTTCCAATGATAATAATTATTTTAAATATGATTTTAAGTCCGAGAAAAGCATCATATATGGCCTTCACATAAACATCAATCATGGCTTGCCCAAGCCTTCTGGCTTGTGCATCAAGTGTTCAACCATCAATATATGTCACTGGTTGTGAAAGACACAGGCTGGGCGACTACACTCTCTAACAGACCAGTTTGAAGCTCCAGTTGAAACCTGAGACATTTCGTCGAACAACAATGCATGCATTCCAGCCATCCATTTTTACATGCTTCAAGATATTTCAACCTTGCCCAAGTCCATCACCAACCCTCTTAGCTCCCGTAGCTTGCCCAAGTTTGTCCACAGCCATTTTAGAGTTCACCCGTTGAGTTATATCCAGCTTAAAAGCTTGCCCGAGATACTAGCCAGACACTGATCAGTCCAAACGCAATCTGGACTACAACAGTAATAAAATAGTCCACTGTGAAGCTCTAAATCAAAATTTTAAAATGTTGGGTCTTTGGTCAACAGCGCTAATTGATCTAGCCCGAGCACATCGCCCAGGCAGCCATTTTTACGCATCGGTTTGCCCAAGTTTGTCCCCAGCCATCTTGGAGTTCACCCGTTGAGTTATATTATATCCAGCGCTTGCCCGAGATACTAGCCAGACACTGATCAGTCCAAACGCAATCTGGACTACTACAGTAATAGAAATAGTCCACTGTGAAACGCTAAGTCAAAATTGAAAAGTTTTTTGTGAACAACGCTCAATGATCTTGCCCAAGTACATTGCCCAGGCAGCCATTTTTACACATCGCTATTTGTAGCTTGCCCAAGTTTGTCCCCAGCCATCTTGGAGTTCACCCATTGAGTTATATTATATCCAGCGCTTGCCCGAGATACTAGCCAGACACTGATCAGTCCAAATGCAATCTGGACAACTACAGTAATAGAAATAGTCCACTGTGAAACACTAAGTCAAAATTGAAAAGTTTTTTGTGAACAACGCTCAATGATCTTGCCCAAGTACATCGCCCAGGCAGCCATTTTTACGCATCGCTATTTGCAGCTTGCCCAAGTTTGTCCCCAGCCATTTTGGACTTTACCCGTCATGTTATATCGAGCTTGCCAGAGATACTAACCAGACTGATAGGTCCAAAAGCAATCTGGACTACTACAGTAATAACATAGTCCACTGTGAAGCTCTAAATCAAAATTAAAAAATTTCGGGGTCTTTGGTCAACAACACTCAATGATATTGCCCAAGCACATCGCCCAGGCATCCATTTTTACTCATCGCTGTTTGCAACTTGCCCAAGTTTGTCCCCAGCCATCTTTGACTTCACCCGTTGAGTTATATCCAGCTTGCCCTAGATACTAGCCAGACACTGATAAGTCCAAACGCAATCTGGACTACCACACTCATAAAATAGTCCACTGTGAATCTCTAAGTCAAAGTTTTTTTGTCAACAACGCTCAATGATCTTGCCCAAGCATATCGCCCAGGCATCCATTTTCACGCATCGCTATTTGCAGCTTGCCCAAGTTCATGTCCCCAGCCATCTTGGAGTTCACCCGTCGAGCTATATCCAGACTGCCCGAGATACTAGTCAGACACTGCATGATAGGTCCAAAAGCAATCTGGACTACCAGACTCATAAAACAGTCCACTGTGAAGCTTTAAGTCAAAATTGAACAGTTTTTTTTGTCCATATCTTCATTTTCTTTTAATTGAGGATCTTTGGTAATGAAGCTAAGGATCTTTGCTAGTTCCTATATTCCAATCATCCTTGATGTGAATTTGGTATATTATACTCTATAATTACATTTAATTGCATGTACTTTCAACTCCTTTCTTCCTTCATATCATAGACTGATGATAGTATTAAGACTCTAAGGATCATCATTGGTGTCTTATAATCTTTTCGTCCTCAACTTGTTGCTCTTAGGTGCATTATACTTAATAATGACAGGATTGAATGTAAGGATCTTTGTTGTTTCCCTTAGTTTCAATTTTCCAATTATCCCAAATTCATGTTCTTTTAAGCTCACTTGATTGTCTGTGTCTTCAATTGCTGTTGTTCTCTGCAAGGATCTTTTATAGTTTCTGAATTACAGCTAACTGTCTTTGCTAATTGCTATGTTATATTCATCTGTTACTTTTTTTGTCTTTCTAACTTGGCAGCATCTATCTGAATTGTACATTTTGTTGGTTAAAATGTTGTCTACAATTACATTTTCTGGAATCGTCTGTTAATGAGTGTTCGAATGAGCTGCTCTTTTTCTGGAAAATGGTTACTTTGATGGATTGTTATGTCATTTTGTGATGGAGTACTAAAAGCAAATAAGCTTTATTCATCAGGAAATGTATGATAGCCCAACAAGTAACTGAAACATATTGATTACAACACTTGCAAACATTCTTTCTTGTACAAAAGGATCATTATGGGTCAGCCAGAGGACTTGTCAGGACTCAGGAGGACACATCATGAGGAGTCACAAGCATTCACAAATATTTATGAAGCTTCAGATGGAGACAGGAGGGAGACAGGAGGAGAATGGAGTAATCATGAAGAGTCACAAGGAGTGACAAAGAGTCACGAGTACTCACAATCAATAATCAGGAAGAGTCGTGTTGTTCACACTGTATTATAGACTGATGACAGTATTTAATAGCAACAGAAAGTAAGGAGTTTTGGTAGTGCGTTTCTATATTGCATGATTGGAATATAGAAACTACCAATGATCCTTACTTTCTGTCGTTATTAAATACTGTTACCAGGCCATTATACAGTGAATAATAGGGCTTACAGACACATACCATTAATTGTATTTACCTTTAAAAGATCAAGTTATAGATATAGAAACAAGATTCTCACAATAAGCTTTATTCCCTTGCTACCATTACTGCACTAGTCTATGATATGGTGCAAAAGAAGAGTTGAAAACACATGCAATTAAATGTAATTATAGAGTATAATTTACCTCAAATATTTAGCGAAGCTTAAAATATAGAAACTAGCAAAAATCATTACATTACAGAAACTACCTAAGATCCTCGTTATTAATTACTGTCACAAGTCTATTATACAGTGAACAACACGGCTTGGAGACACACACAATTAATTGTAATTACCTTTAAAATTCATCAAGTTGTGGTTGCTACTAATACTATCACTAGTCTATGATATGAAAAAGAAGAGTTGAAAACATATACAATTAAATGTAATTATTGCTGATCATGTGACCTGTGGCCAATCAGAGTGCAGATAATGCATCACATGATTACATTGAATTACTTAAGTTAGTTATTGCACACTTTGCTCACCTCTACTAATGAAGCAGCTCCAACAACAGTGGTTTACCAGATCGTGAATAAATCACTTAGAACAAATTTGACAGTGCCTTGTGTGTTTCGATGTAGCACTTGGGCAGTCAATAAAGGTCTCGTTTACATAACACACTCGCCTTTGGCTCGTGCATTATGTAAATTCAACCTTTATTGACCCGCCATCGTGTTACATTAAAACACGTAATCACTGTAAAGTGTGTTCTAACTATTACTTATTCAGCTTAATGCACTTTTAAAAGGAAATCCAGTTAGGGATGAATGGAACATAGAAACTAGCAAAGATCTGTTTAGCTTCACTTTACATTTAGTTCACAAATTATTACAGATCCTTAGATCTGATCGCTATATATAGATACTGTTACCAATGTCTTACACAGTTTGATGATTAATACAATTAAATTTAAATATTGAGTATAATGTACTTTTAAATCACCATCAATTTAGGGTAGAATCACGTATAACAAAGAAGCAAATTAAAGGTTTTTTAACTTAGAAACTATTAATATCCTTTCATTGTTAATATAGCATGCCACTATTCTGCAACACAGTGAAGAACCAGAGATCAGTGAAGTGAAATACGAGTGACACAACATTGAGGTACATCTACTGCACAAGATCAACAATTAAACTAGTGGGTGTGGCTGGGACGAGCTGCCAATATATGAACATCGCGATGATAATACCTCAAGATGGATATAGCTCGACGGGTCAACTCCAAGATGGCTGGGGACGAACTTGGGCAAGCTGCAAACAGCTCAATGCGTAAAAATGGATACCTGTAAGATGTGCTCGGGCAAGATCATTGAGCGTTGGTGACCAAAAAGTTTTCAATTTTGATTTAGAGCTTCACAGTGCACTGTTTTATGATGAACCCCTTTTAGAAACCTTAAGTTTAGATTACATAACTAGTTCATGGGTGATAGGTCATAATATTTATGAACCCAAAATCATGGCAAAATGGTATTTGTTAACCACATCATATAAACTTGCACCTACAACACTCAAAGGTAATGTTTTAATCTGTCTTTTGTAGAGATTAAAAGGGTTTTGTACACTTTAAAACCTGGCGAGAACACTTGCAGTGCAAAACCGTTTAAATGTTCACTATGTTTTAAAAATGAAGCTACTGAAATTTACTATCCAGGAAGATCGATTTTCACTCTTCTTAAGATACTAAAATTCATCGAATATCAAGCGATTAAACAATAGAATAGATATATAAAAAGGTGTGTCACTCAACGTAAACATACGACTTTACAAAGGGGTTCATAATAGCAACAAACAATGTATGCACCTATATAATTGGTTCTCTGTTGTGAAGTGAGGTTGAACATTTGACTGGCCTGGTAAGTCATCAAGTTGGAAAATTGTTGCTAATAGAAAGAAAACTATTGCTGAGGTAATACTGTTAACAGTACTGTACTTACCGGGACTAATTTTTGTTTCTTTCAGCAAATGTGATGTAGAAAACTTGCTGAATCTAAAACAAAAATCCTTTTGATGCCAGTAGCAAGAGTTTTGGAGATGTTCTGAAAGCATCTGATGACATGTTTACCCTCAAATCGCATGCACCAGAATGTAATTGGTGGTCCACATCTGAAGAAATAAGTACATTATAACAATCATGTAAGGATCAAAAAAAATAACACACACTGTACCATCTAGTCCAGATAGTGAATTAAATAATGCATTTTAGGGATAATGTGACATGTTGGATAAAGGTTCACAAACTGAGAGTGATAGTCACTAATCAACACTTTTAAATAAGTAGCACCATTCTTTGATTAGAGAAAATAATCTACAATAGCATGAAGTTCATCCAGTGCTTGTCATCTTCTGGTATAACAACACCCCCTTTTCGTGCGGGATAGGGTGTGGTACATGGTGGGCTAAAAACAAATTAGCGTTGCTATGGATATGCGTCTATTATGCGATAACAAGTTCAAGACAGTGCTAGTGAGGTATAAATGAGCCCCTCCTGTTGAACAAAACCATTTGAATATAAATATTATATTTCCTACACAGGATGGCACTAAAGGTGGTTTATCTCAATAATTTTGCTGAACTGGATCCTGCTCAGAAAGTAAGCCACCCGCAGCTCACATCAAAATTACTTGAGTTTACTTTTTTAAAATTTGGCTAGGTCCTCTTGGAAGAAGAAGAAGCAAAGAAACGTCGCAAGCAAGAAGAAACGCGCATTGCTCTCGAAAGAATCCAAGAACGTGTTTCTACAACTCTGCATCAATACGAAGATGAAGAAGAAAAGAAAAACAAACGAAGTGAAAAGGAAAAGTCTGTTGAAGTTAGTTTTGAAAATATAACTGATCCAGTTGAATTATATAAACTATTGGCTGATGCTCGAATGAAATCTAAGTACGAGAAACACCTAACGATTGTAGTGGTTCAATTTGAAAAGAAATTTCAAGAGAAAGAACAAGTGCTGTATTCGTTGGATGAGTTCTTTCAAGAAACACAAGCTGGAAATACAGAGCAGCTTATATCTGAGCTTGAGGCAGAAGAAATTAATTTTGAAGAGGCAACACTTGGTTTGGAGAGTGCTCTAGCAACAGCGACACAAGCAGCTACGAAGCTTGTTGCAATAGAGAGAGAGATTAGTCAGCTCTTGACAGTTGCTGCAGCTTATCCTGACACAAAAAAAGGCAGAAAAAATCTAGAAAAGGCTCTTGTGAAGGCTCAAGATGAAACACAGACCCTGTCAACATCACTTCAGAGTTTAAAATTTGAACTAGATCAAAGTAAAGAGAAGTGCGAGCAGCTTCAGAAGTCTCTCGAGAGTAAAACTGCTGAATGTGGTAAGCTTCGTAAATCAGCAGATGAGGCCAAGAAACTTCAACTAAGCAACAACAATTTGAAGGCTGAGTTAACAAACATATCATCTATGCTGAAGAAAACAGAAGAAGAGATGTTGCATATAAAAAATAATCCACCTCAAACCAATATTCAGCCTGAATTAGTTATTGATGAAACACGAATTAAAGAGCTTGAGCAAGCATTGGAAGAAAGCAATGTTACATATGAGCAATTGCAAGTGGACAAAGACAAATGCGAGATCCAGCTACAACAGGAATTGGAGAATTTGAAAGAGCAATATGAGGCGAAGATTGCAGAAATGAAAGCCCACCATGAAGAGCAGTTACAGAGTTTAGTGGTTGACACTGACTTGTTTGAAGAAGAGGAAGCAGATGGTGCAGGCATGGAAGAGCAGAACAGGGAGATAGAGGAAATGGAAGATTCACAATTTGAAGTGATGGAAGACAGTACAAAGGAAATCGAAGAATCAGTTACAGTTGATGTAAGTGAACATAAAGATAGTGAAGTGTTAACACAAAAGGAATCTGTTGCCAATGAAAATGCTTTGAAGTCTGAGCTAGCTGATGTTAAAGCAAAATCACGCAAAATTATGACTTCCCTAAAAGCTCAACTGGTAGAAGCTCAGATGAAGCTACAAAACCAGGAATCAGATCAAAAGGATGAAATAGAGACGCTAAGAACACAGATGGGAGAACTACAGCAGCAGAAAGAGTATGTAAAAGAACAATACCAGCAACAGCAGAATGAAGTAAAGGAACGAACTGAGCAGTGCAAGCAGCATACTTCAAAAATACTGGAGTTAGAACAGACGATTACAGAACTCCAGCAAGAAATCCAGAACCTCAAAACCACGTTACTTCCACAGGACCAACTACAGCAGTATCTTGGTTCTCCAACACAGAACAAGGACTTCATTAGTCATAGTACTCAGTGGTCTGATGGAGTTATGTCTCACAGCACTACTCCTAGATCAACGATATCTTTTGATAGACCGCTCATTCCAATGGAAGAAGTTCTACATAGTACTCATATTAGTACTCCTTTGTCCAGTAGGAGTATGTTAGGAGGTAGTGGCACAGGCTCTATTTCTAATACACATATTCATGCATCACCTCTCCATGGAAACAGTATTCTTCCTCTTGCTGACTCCATGCAAATTCCAACATTGGCGCTATCTCGTCTGTCTCGATATAGTCAAGGATCAGATCAAGTGACAATAGACCATCCCATTGTCCAAGAGTGGAATAAAGCATATGAGCAAATCATACGTTTCAAAGAGAATATAGTACAAATGCTGCAGGCTAACGAAATGTCCACTACATTAGCAGAAGTAATTCAAGACTTGATGGCTCAAGGAGAGTTAAGTTTGGATAGTGATCGAGAGATACAAGGTCAGGTCACTCAAATGAGATTCACACTTGCTCTTACTCTTCATCAGTTAGAAACTGCCCTTCAGGAATTCATTTGGTCATCGAAACCAACTCAAATAAGTGATGAGAGTGCCGGAGAAGAAAACAGTGATAAATTTGGCTCAAGAATAGCGACTCTTCAGAAACAGTTACGTCAAGCTAACGAACGGCACAGGACAGAGTTTCAGCAAAGTCAAGATACAATTGCTAACCTATCGAGTAAAATTGATAGTCTCAAGGCAGAAATATTTACTTTCCGTAGATACATGTCTGAAGAAAGTAAGGGAGAGAACAGTGGAGTGGTGTTCTTCACTAGACTAGACTCAGAAAGAAACGAGAAGGCCTTAGAAGAGGCATATGTGAGTCAGCAGATAAGCGAAGAGGAGGTACACAGCATTTCGTCTAACATGGAAGAGTACCTATCTATTCCTGGTCAACGTTTACAACAAATCAAAACACAAATTCAACAACAAACAAGTGCAAAGAAAGCTATCAGGCAAATGCAGAATCACTCTGTTTCACCTGAATATTCCAAACACATCATTGAGATTATTCAACAGATGCAGGATAAAAGACAAAATCAGTTTGTTCATATGATGACATCATTGTCTTCAAAAAGGCTCAGACTGGCAGATCAGCTTCAGAAAGATTTGACGAAAGCTGAGAAACAAGCAGGAGTGTTTCTAGTCAAACCTATTTACCCAACACGCTCACATGCCTCCCATTCAATAATGGTTCCTCTAAATCGTAGTCCTCCATCTCATCGTACAACATTCTCCCCAACTTTCAAAAAGAGATATGGTGATAGTAGCAGAAGTACACCTCACCCAACTATGCAGCTTATTAATGACTTACGTTCAGAGCTAACAAGCAGACAACAGTATCAGGAATCTCCCGAAGTCCTTGACATGACTACAACTCAATCATCTATAGCTCTGACTCGTCCTGTCTCCGAAAGTGGTAGTAAATGGACAGTATCTAGCTCTCAAACTCAATCTGCAAACATACATTACTCTCCTGTCCTTCCTAGACTTGTGGAGTTAGAGATTACAAAAATGAGACAACCCGAAAGTTTACTGGGACCCATTGCAAGAACTCACATTCAGCCTATTCATAACAGCAAAAACACAAGAGGCTTTCATAATGGAAAAGTAGCTACACCATCAGTACTTCCTCCCATTCATATACCATCTCATTGAGTATTATTATAATTACTGTTGTTTGTAAAATGGTTTTTAATTCGGATGAAAACAATATTAATAATCATAGAGAGAATAAGAAACAGAATATAGGAGAAACTCAAATGACAACAAGAGTATAATGTATTTACATAATAAATTATAATATAATTATAGTAAATTTTTTGCTAAGTATAATAATTATATTCAATTGATATGTTCTGGATTATTGGGTTTGGTTGGTTCACTGGGATGGACAGTAATAGATAAGTTCATTTTATTCCATTCAAACTTGTGAGGTAAAATGAAATCCGGCTGTAAGGAAAAGTTATTATTTAGCAGACATGAGGTAATAGTATTAGTAATAGGTAATTAAAAACGGATGTAATAGTATTAATAATAGTAGTAGACAGTCAAGTAATAGTATTAGTAATAGTAATGTACAATCTCAATGTTGAGGTAATGGTACTAGTAATAGTAATTGACCTCAAGTAATATGTTTATTTATAGTAGGCCCAGTAGAAAGACTTTTTAGTATTGGAGGGAAATGTTTCAGCCAGAAAGGTGCAGACTTACTGATTCTGCTTATGAGAAACTCACGAACATTAAATGCAATGTTCATTCAGTTTAAAACATGAAAGAATTTCAAAGAAACCTCAATGCTATAGTACAGTAACAGCAATGCTGACTTGGACAGTAATAGTAATCTACGGATTTTAAGGTAATAATAATTGACTTAGGTAGCAATTGATTTTCAAGGTAATAGTAATAGCAATATATTATAATATTGCAATGTAATTGACACTATGTCTGTTATTTAAGCTCATGCACCACGTGCATACTTAAAGAAAGGGTCTGATATCACAATAGCTAGTATAATTGAAGCCATAATAATGACATCACACAGGTCAGGATGTGTATCTTGTGGAATCAAAACCGCAATGAAAAGTAGGTGACTGACTTCATTTCAGAAATTTCTGAGAATCTCTGGAACATTCCTATACCAATTTTAAAAGTTATTGTATTGTGTACAACTAAGGGTGTGGAGAGCGAAACTGGTAATTATTATGTACTAAGTTGTCTAAGTGCAGTAAAGAACAAAACAGATTACAGTAATCCTCTAGCCTTGCAAGCAGGCACCTTAGTTTGGAAGCAAAAGGGCTGGCTTTCTCGACCTCTGTTCCACCTACATTACATAATGTGTAGAGGGTTAATAACACTCCATACCTTTTCAAGAACACTAATATCATTCAGTATGGTTTCTATTTCATGATGTGATATGAAAACTTGTAACCATGGACCTTGAGAAGCTAGTGGATGTTGTTCATCAGCAAACGCTCCCTGTTATATGAATGAGAATAAATGAACCATTACAATTACCAAGGTAGAATCATATCATTCACATGGAGTTGAAACTGAACTTAATTATTCATAAACAGAAGTGAAGTTATGTAGGATTAACTATCCTAAAGGTGTTTACAAACCACAGAAAGACAAACACTCTCCTTCCAGGAAACAACATGCCGAGAGCAGAATCAGAACCACTGACTTTGTTCAAGAGGCCCAAGCTCTAACCACTACGCCACACTGCCTCCTTAAGGAGGCCAGTGGTTCTGGTTCTGCTCTCCACATGTTGTTGCCTAGAAGGAGAGTGTTTGTCTTTCTGTGGACTTCATCAGTTTAATTATTCATAGTTTAAATTGTACACACGTATACTACTATGGATTCAATCACTGTGATATGTATACTGCATTCAATAAAAAGAGTTTGATTTGAGTAATTTGCACAAGAAGCTTTTCTGTAGTAATTTTTGTGAATTTATAATGAGCTCAGTTTAAACTCATTATGTAACTAGATACCTACCTCGATACCAGAGCAGACTAAAGTTATAGCTACATCACCTGTGAAACTTTTAAAAGTGAAGTGTCTTCCATGTTGAAGCCTTCCTCTGAAACAGATAAAATTTGATAAAATTATAATTGTAGTACTTGTGGATCTAAAGGTACATGTATGAATGGAATTACACATGTACATTATAATTTTTATAGCCTGCAAACAAAATTTAACAATAAAATCTCCCCATAATTCACTTAATTACTTCCTCTGCTTATGTTTGTGACAACATCTCTTTTCCTTTACGCCATATTGTAACCATGTTTTTAAAGCAGAATACATATGTACTTTTATACCATCAGCCCATCACAGGTATTATTCATTCTAATAATTATAGTTTGAAGAGTGGATATAAATACTCTAATACTATATTGTACTTTCATGGCTCACAAGGCCATCCCTATGATTGCTTTCCACAAGGTTGATATTATATTCTTGTGTCACATGCACTGTACGCTTTGTGTACATGTATTAAGGAGGTTATGTCATTTTGGGGGCTTAGTCAGTAAATGGGCATGGTGTATAAGTGAGTGGACATTCAAGCTACAGCAGTTTAGAAGGATAAATTCAGCTTTTGGAAACTGCAATTACTATACAGCTGCCATAATAAAACTTATGCTAAAAAGTTAGAAGAAAGTAACTATAAAAATATGTTGTTTGGTCGAGTACTGGATTGTGTATGCACAAACACGTCATACCATTCTTACTACACAAGTGGTATACAAGGTATTGGTAACAATTCTGGAGCACTCAATACCAGGAATCTAAGTACTAGTATTGAAGAATATTGGCATTGGTATCATTGATCATTAGTATCATATAATAATTTAAACCTTAGAGCTAGTAGAATCAATTTTCCTGCTTCCAAATTAAAATCCAAATGTACACTATCCAAAGTTTGAGTTCTTAATAATTCAAGTTCCATTCCTCCATTCCCTCCATGAGCTACACATCCAACAGCTGCTACCGATCCTCCACCTGGTAGATCAGACACTATAGCTCCAGCTGCTTTTCTTCCTAATCCATCTTCCCAACTACAAACAGCACTGACTCCACTAAGACTGCTGCCTTCCTCAGCAATACCTTTTTTTAAAAGCATCTGAGAAAGAAACACAACATTATGACTATTATTTGTAGCCAAACATAAATTATATTATCTATTGACCTAATATTCATCCATCCATCATGCAGCCATTGATTTGTCTATTATCCCTCCATCCATCTATTGAACTCATCCATCTATTATTCATCCATTCATTCATCCATCCATTCATCCATCCATCTGTTTATGCTTTAGTAGAACGTACAACACTGTCATGCTCAAGTTCAAATAATGATTCTCCTCTTCTCATGTTTGTTACCAGCCATTCACCACCAGTTCTAAAAGTAAAAGCATGACTTATTGATAATAACACAAAGTGTATGTTCTATCTGATCACATATACACACAGAAACATTGTGACCTATTTCAACAGGGGATACTTTCATGCAAAGTAAGTTTCATTGGCTTCATGTAAAAAATGGCAGAATGACGAGTCATTAAAGGTAAGCAATATTATTTTGTGAGAGTGTCCCTTTCCAAAATATATGTCACAATTACGTAATTCATATTCACATAAATCAATGAACACAATGATCACAAGTGGGCGATAATAATCATGTGACCAAAAATCACATGAAAATCATTTTAAAATCATGTGATTGAAAATCACAAACACTCAAGAATCCATTTTTACACACAACACATCTACATCCAGCTTTGCTAGTCAATAGCCTTCAATTACTACTCTTGTTGTACCGAGTATGAATTAACCAAAAATGAAATGACCCCATAAAATTAAAGTCTGTCCACATTCACTGGCCCTTTTGTACTGCCATTGGAGTGTTTATCAAACTAGAAATTTGTAAACATGTATAGTACAAGAATTATACTTGTTCAATAGAAAAAGGTTGAGACAGTGAAAAAACCTCATTGAGTTGTTATGACATTTAGGATGTGGAAGTTATTTCTAATATCCAGAAACCCAAGTGAATGAAAGTGTGTATCAACTCCAAAGGAGAGGGCATATAACTCTGAACCAGAAAAATAATTATTCACATATTAGTATATTATGGAAGTTTCTCATACACTATCAGGGTTTGATACAGCAAGGGGGAAGGGGATATCCTCCTGAGTTTCAGGCCACATTATTTTTAACACACAACATCTCAGCTACAAGCCTTTCTAGGGCCCCTGAAGCTACCAGAAGCAACCTCAGAGAGCCTCAAGTTAAAACATTTCCTGGGGGAGCATACTTCCACACTTCCCCAAAAGCAGTGTGCCTCACATGATCCATTCCTTCCCCTCCCAAACAAAACATCCTGTACCATACTCTCACTATGTACTATTCTGTTAACTTTTCATAAATACTTTGCTATTTGTATATATTACGATCTAACTGGGTTGTATGCCCTCCCCTTCTTTTGAGTTGACACACTTTTGATGAATGTGTACAGAATTTTATGATTATTATAATAATTATGAAATTAAAGTTTTAACTGTAGATCTACTAACTACAAAGATGAAATTCTTACAATGGTCTTTTTAATAAATCTAAGACACCCTGAACATTCCATTGTTGAGCAGCTTCTAATTCTTCAACTGTCACACCAACAACCTTTAAAGAAGAAGAAGAAGAAAGAGTAAGAGATATAATAATAAAATGAAAACAAAGCCAAAGATTTATGTAAGGTCATTCATATTCACCATGACATCAGAAAAATGTTCATAAAATCAGTTTTGAATGACCAATAAGCTGTTTACCTGCACCATTTGCATATAACTATTCTTCCCGTTCTTTTTAGTTTATATTTCAATTCATAGCTTTATTATGGAGTTACAGTATGTATTAACCATATGATATTAAACTATTTGTGAAAACCAGACTTATGGCTTATGGGATAAAATTTCAAATGTCTCCAAACCTCTCTGAAGGTATGAGTGAATAGGTAAGATGTTAATGAAGCTTTTTATGTAGTAAAACAGCAATCGCCTGAGTAATCCATAGCTGTCTATTTATCCCATAAGCCTGGTTTTTGCAAATCCAGTCACAATTGCGTATACTTAGTTACTTACTTGTATGAAGTTAATATGACCTAATGGAGTGGAAAGAGGTTGGAGTTGAGGATCTTGTGCTAATAGCATATGTTGTATGAGAGACTCTCCTTTATCCAATGGTGAATGCCATGATATATGATCACCAACACATAACAGATTCTCTGACTATGATAAATAGAGAATTCAAAAGTAACTACAGTAAATAACTATGTATCGTTATACAAGGGTGTGGAAATATTGAACTGATTGCCAAACATTTTGACCTATTTTACCACTCTTGTCCTGCTCCTCATATACTTGGTACACAGTTCAGTTTCATATTTGTGACCCAATTTAGAAAAACCAACTTGTGGCGTATAATAACTTTTAACAATAACTTACCTTCGAAAACTCACTATTCGGCCATTTGCACAGCAAGCCAGTAAAATTTGGTATCCAGGAAGATCAGTTACTGCTCCTCCTAGATACCAAATGTAGTTTGCTTCCTATATAAAATGGCCAAATAGCAAGTGAAGAAAGGTAAGCTTTTGTTCAAAATTATTATGTGCCACAAGTATGGTTTTTCCAAAGTGGGTCACACATTATAGGATATTCACTGCCTGTTTCCACACCATTGCTGTTATATGTAGTACAAATGTATACTTTTGTATAGGATTGCATTGAAGTGACTAATTTAATTTTGTTACTAAGCCAATCTTGTTTTACATATTTTTTGACATGCCTACATCTTATTTTTACAATAAATATTTTTATTAATCTTAAGTATCTAGCACCTGCTTACAAACTGCCGTATGAAAGTTCTCAGTTTACTTAAATTAGTGTATAGAGTACTGTATGTGTGTATTTGTGTGTGTGTACTGCTTGACACCTGAAAAATATATCTTGCTAGTGACTGTAACACTTCAGCTGGCCAAGTGGGAGGTGAGTTATCATCACAGTGCAAACGAAATGTTAGCTCAAACCCAAATCCACTGGGTTGATCAGGACCTGAAACTCTGAGAGGGAGAGGTGGATGAGACAGACAGGGAGTGAGAGAAAGAGGAGGGACAATTATTAATGTGCAGAATTCAATCTTCTTTAGAAGTTGGAAACATTATATACCACTGTTTAATATTATATACCAATTAATAAATAATTATAAACTACAGATTGACATAATTACTGTAGTACATTTTTACGTATCAACAATTACATGTACACAGTGACACACTTAACTAGTACTGGTCTTATATACATGAATATACATGTACACAGTGACACACTTACTAGTACTGGTCTTATATACATGAATATACATGTACACAGTGACACACTTAACTAGTACTGGTCTTATATACATGAATATACATGTACACAGTGACACACTTACTAGTACTGGTCTTATATACATGAATATACATGTACACAGTGACACACTTAACTAGTACTGGTCTTATATACATGAATATACATGTACACAGTGACACACTTAACTAGTACTGGTCTTATATACATGAATATACATGTACACAGTGACACACTTACTAGTACTGGTCTCATACATGTACATGTACACAGTGACACACTTACTAGTACTGGTCTCATATACATGCATATACATGTACACAATGATGGCAATAGATATAGATATTTGGTTGAACTGGCCATGATTTAAGTATACATGTATATTTTCATGTTAAATTTTGTAATTATTATTGTAATTATAATATAATATTTTTTACTTTTCTTTTTTGAGGCCAAATCTCTATGATTGTTTTATACAGGGGTGAATCTAATATACATGCATGTATATCAGAGAGTACAGCAGTACTCTTTATGTAGGAATGGCCCTGGGAAAAAAATGGCCACACATATATTTCAATGCAGGTCAAGAAAGGTATGTCATTCCAGGAAGGCTTGAAAAAAAGCGTATGTGTACAAAATACTGAATAGTTGCAAAGAAAGAAACTTATAAAAGCTGCAACTAATGTCTGCTCTAGCTAAAAGACATTGCAAAAGTTGTACAAGAACCTTTATGAATTAAGAAGAGTGGAGAACAATTAACTTTAATTTGACTAAGGCAAGGTAGACATATTGATGATAGGTCTTGCATTGTGTTTGACAACATCTAGGTATACTTGATTTCCATCTCTGTGTTGTGTTATCTCATCATCAATATGTTAACCCACATTAACGCTTTACAAAGCAATCATAGATTCATAGGGTCCATATAAATTATCTTGTTTTTAACGAAACCAAAGGAACTAGTACCAAGCCACTCCTTAGTGTACTCACAAACCAAAATGCTGTTACTTTACATTCATTCAAGAGCACATACTCATGAACATGACTATCACCATAACCAAAATCCTCTCACTTTACATTCATTCATGTGTACTTACTCATGAACATGACTATCACCATAACCAAAATGCTCTCACTTTACATTCATTCATGTGTACTTACTCATGAACATGACTATCACCATCAAAATACTCTTACTTTACATTCATTCATGTGTACTTACTCATGAACATGACTATCACCATAAACCAAAATGCTCTTACTTTACATTCAATCATGTGTACTTACTCATGAACACGACTATCACCATAAAGATCGGATAATCCACAGGTTACATAATACCAGTGAGGTGGAACACCCTTCTTTTTATCTCCTGGGTTTCGATAAATGTTGATGAAATCCAAAGGATCTGGTCCTCCTAACCTATTAACAACAGAATGTTCCTCACAAGATAGTTAATCACACACACAAAATATTATACTTACCAAAACTTCACAACAGCTGCTATTTGCAGTGGATTTGGTTGGTCAGAATAAACATCTCTGCAGACACTATAAATAGCCTCCAGTCCCACGGGTCTGCTTGTTGCCATTAGAAGTATATATCCACTCTCATTGTACCACCCTGATTTTTTAGTAAACAACAATCATGCCACACCCACTCATAAGAGGCGTTGCCACTTACCGTAAATATTCTAATACTAAGTAAGCAAACAGATTGTCTTCATCATGCAGACACCAGCAGAGTTACTGAAGGATCTTCCTTGTAGAAACAGCAGTCATTTCTCTCAGTATAGTCAAGGCCACTATAAAGTATGCTTCTAATTACAAGCTATGAATTTGTATAAAAAGTGAATGAAGTATTATCATAAATTCACAAGTAAATATTGTGAAATGTGAATGCATGTATAATAATATAATAAGCTATTCCAGATAATGAAGGTACACTCCCATTGAGGAACATTCTTTTAATCACCCCCTAGGACAGTCGTTAAATTTAGTAGATTGACAAATCTCCCAGGACAGTAAATTACCTCAATAACCCCAGGACATGACTAAATTAACATCAATAAAAGACATTTCCCTAAAGATGTAGTTGTAGCCTCCCCTATGGCCAATATACATAATTAATATTCTTGAAATTATTATATGCATGTTAGAGTACAGCCAACTGTGCTCTAACCGGGCTATGGTGAAGACAGAGTTGGCTGTACTCTATAAAGTTTGTCCTTTGATGATAATAGAAGTTAATAACTGATTAATAAAACTGGTAACCATGGTAACATACTCTTATAATAATTATATTATAATAATTATTATAATTATTATAATAATTATAGTACAATGAAGCTAAAAGATATGTAAAGTTGAAAATTGAAGGAGAAGAAAAGCTAGCACAAGGTATGTGAGTGTGATTTATTATTATTACAGAGGCTGTATTTGCTGTTACGTGTGCTGGGAACAAGGTATCATATTATACTTATTTATCGTGAATGGTTAATGAATATCTTCATCCAAAACAAACCCACAATGACACAAGCACTCAATGAGTTTAAAGGGAAGCATAACTGAAGTTAGCCAGAGGGAGAGATGGATGAATGGATTAGTCTTGTTTTAGCCAAAACCCCTTTTAGTAAGGCATTTTGACTTTTAGTTAACTAAATTACAAGTCTATTGCAATAACTATAACTAACTAAAATGGAAAATAGCCAATAATTGGCACTTTTAGTTAGTTAACTAAAACTAAAGCCTTTAAACATTTTTTTGTTAATTAACTATAACTACATGTATACAATAAAACTGTGATAAACTCTATAACACAAAAGTGGTCATTATTGTTATACTAAAATAACACTAGAATGGATGGATAGATGGATGAATATACAACTGAACTGATTTTGATTTAACCCTCAACCCTATGGTTCAATGAAATGTGGTCTCTATGCTCCAGGATCCATTGGCCACATTGCAAGTGCAGTAGACACAGCGTGTTGTAAAACAATCAAACAATTAAATTATAGGAAATATTTGTCCAGTTGTTGACCAGAGGGTCCCATGCCCTCAATCTTGGAGGTGGTAGGTTAAATCTGATCAAGGCTTCATATAGTAATCCTCCTCCCTCAACCCACCCTGATGTTTCACATCCAGTGTCATTGTGGGTTTACATTCCTGCTCTGTTGCTAGGTTACAGTGTCAGTCATGTGATAAACTAGCCAATTAATTATTCATTACTGGGAACAAAATATATATTTTTTTTAATGCAGTAATTCAAATGGATGAACAAAGTATTTTAAAACGTGAATTGTTAAAATTAAATCGTCCACAAAAGCTAAAGGTATGTTATATAGTGTGTGTATTTATCAATCATAACAATGTATATAATTATATATATTGTATATTTTCATTTTGAGAGGGGGATAGTAAGTTAGTTCTACTATTTGCAAGTTTCACTAACTGACCATTAATTTTAATTACACATGTAAAGCGTAAAACTTTCATGCAAAAAAAATAGTAGTGTCTCACTAGCTTCTCTGAATACTGGGGTCTAACTCCAGTCTCTACCTTTTTGTGTACTCTGAATACTGGGGTCTAACTCCAGTCTCTACCTTTTTTGTATACTCTGAATACTGGGGTCTAACTCCAGTCTCTACCTTTTTGTGTACTCTGAATACTGGGGTCTAACTCCAGTCTCTACCTTTTTGTGTACTCTGAATACTGGGGTCTAACTCCAGTCTCTACCTTTTTGTGTACTCTGAATACTGGGGTCTAACTCCAGTCTCTACCTTTTTGTGTACTCTGAATACTGGGGTCTAACTCCAGTCTGCCTTTTTGTATACTCTGAATACTGGGGTCTAACTCCAGTCTCTACCTTTTTGTGTACTCTGATAACTCCAGTCTCTACCTTTTTGTATACTCTGAATTCTGGGGTCTAACTGCATACATTGATGGGTGGGTCTGGTGAATACTGATATTACCCATCTCCATCTCTTTTAGAAACCAGTAAAACGTTTAAGTGACAGTTCAATGTCAGGAAGGCACACAAAACACAGAAGAACTGATTCTGATGACTCATACGAAGAAGAGGCTGATGACCATCAATGGGAAAATGATCATGATTAATAAATAATGCATTAAAATGTTAATATTTCATGGAATTGAGTACACTTTGATGTATAATTCATTGTACATTAGCATGTGATAAATTCTATTTGGACTTAGCAGGTTTCTATATCACTCTACATCTATTTCTTTTGATAATACATCCTTCTGTTTCTCTATCCTTTATTACTGATACAAAAAATAGTGACATTTTTTTAATTCTTGTACAACAGTTGAGTGCACAAAACAGCTACAAAATCAAAAGACCATACATTTTAAGCAACACTCTAGTATTCAAAGTTTAGATTCTAATTGTGATTTGGGATTTAGAATGTTTAAACAGGATGCACGTAATAAAATAGCTTTTCTTTTGGATTAGTGACCAATCCATGAACCTGTTCCACTTCTTTGGCTCCTCCAACAGGTTCAAACTTGAACTGTTGCAAAAGAATTGTTAGGAAGGTTCCAACCTCTACATAAGAGAATAAATATCCTGGACACTTACGACGACCCATTCCAAATGGAGAAAAGACGAGTGTGTCTTTACCCTTCAATGCACCAACTGCACAATGTGAGGGATCAAAACTATTGAAGAAAAAAACAAACAGAATTCAATTAGTGTGGTAAATAAAACTAAACCCCTTATACATGTAGTTATGCATTTTGACTTTTATAACTAGTTTGCTGTAATAACTACAACTGGAAAATGGTCAATAATGGCAGTTTTAGTTAGTTAACCAACCTTTTAGTAAGCCTAAAATTGTTGTAGTTAATTAACTATAGTCTGTTCACATTCACGATGTCCTCAAAATTATGATGTGATCCTTTATATGTAATATAATGTATAGTTTAATGTTATAAGGTTAATACATGATTATACCGTAACTCAATAATGAAGCAATGGATTGAACTTTGACATACATGTACACAAAAAAGAACGGGAAGGACTATTATATGAAAATGGTGCAAGTGAAAAGATTGTTAGTCATTCCAAACTAAAATTATGAACAATTTTCTGAGGTCATGGTGAATGTGAATGACCTTTATAACAGTGGTCATTATTGTCATACTAAAACAACACTAATTCAATCCATATTATTATTTAGGTAAAGTTTACTTTGACCTCAGAAAAATTTCCATAACAAACACTAATTGTGACATGAGTGTAAATTTCAGTCGTTACTACAAATGCTACTTGAAATGAGTGGATACCAATTTCATATTTTACTACTTATAACATACGTATGTGTGTCTTTCCAGATTGTTTCATTCTTAAGAGCAACACCAAGAGCATTAACAATAGGTGTCTCCTTTGGAATAAGATATCCACCTACAACAATGTCAGTGTCTGAGAACCGACCACTATAAGGAGCAAGGGTAGACATACGAAGACTCTCATCAAGAACTTGTCTCAAGTAACTAAAAGGACGAAAGAGAGTACAAACTAAGAGAGCATCTAGTAAATGAATAATAGAAATGCACCAATTTGACCAATATCCTGAATTTTAGTGTTGTTTAATTAACTATAACTAAAACCCCTTTTAGTAAGGTATTGTGACTTCTAAACTACAAGTCTATTGTAATGACTATACATGTAACTAACTAAAATGAATTAATAGCCAATAATGGGCACTTTTAGTTAGTTAACAAAAACTAAAACTCTTTTAGCAAGCCTTAAAATTAGTCAATTGACTATAACTATAACAAAAATTGCGAGAAACTAGACACGTTATAACTAAAAGTGATCATTACTGTCATGCTGAAACAACACTAATTCTGATAAAACGATAGATCTTCAGATATGTACCAATGACTGATACCGATCCAATATTATATCTACCTTCTGGTTTCTGATCTTTCAATGAAAATGAGCATTTTCTCAATAATTTATGAGTATCATAAAACCAAATAATGAATTAGAAAGGACATTATTATTACACTTATTACAATATCTTTCAGAAATAACCAATACTGATACTAGAAATTAATGGCCTGATAGACTTAAAAATCAAATTATAGGTGCATCACTATTTAATAATATATAGTAGTGGTGCCACACCTCTTTATTAGGTTATTGGCGTCCAATTTTACTACTCCCCTTTCAATCTAAGCCATTGATGTTCATTAATTAGGTGTCACATACACCTCATGAATAAATTATAGTTCACAAATTACACTGTTTTATGTCCCTTAATAATAATTTCTGGAGAATACCATTTTAGTAATCCTACCAAACATTTTGGACTGACGTATTTCAGGAAACAAAAGCCTCTCCTGAATAAGCACCAGTCTTGTTTAGACACCAAGGTGGATGCTACTGGAAACAGTAATAAATGATTATATAGCTGAGCATGGCTCCTTCCATGTAGAAATTACAAGAAACATGAATGCTACAAATTACAAGAAACATGAATGCTACAATTTCACTTTAAGAGTTAAGATAGCTGTTATAACAAAGGAAATAAATGCCAGACTCATTTTAACATCAGTGAGTGGGAGATTACAGCAAACAAACTCCTGGGCATTGAAATACAGCTACATTGTGTGTTATTAATGAACACATTGCTGGTAAGTGTAATGTCACTCTAATCAGTTATACCTGTTTGTAGAATACACATAATCTTTCAGTTTCTGATCTCTATCATCACCAACTTCCTCTTTCATTTCTTTCATAAGTCTGGCAGCAATGTCAGGATTCAGAGACATGTAGTGAATGACCCAAACCAAGAAATAGCCAGAAGTGTGCAGTCCTCCAACCATAAATGTTAGACTATCATCACTGATCTAAAAATATGGAGAGAGACAAACAACTACATTAATATCACAAGTCATAGTATGACAAGTGGAGGAACAAATTTGAAAATGGGAGAAACTGAATACGAGAAATGGGCCGATCCACACCCTGAAGCAAATGAATGCTCTGTCTCTCGTTGTGTGGTAAAAGTTCTAGCAGCTTTTTTTGGTTTTTTACATTTGGTAAATCACACAGAGAATGTTAGGTAAGCAAATTCCTAATCAGTTCTCTAATTGAGTTTTCAAAACTTTTGGGGGCAATGCCCAACCAACAGAATTTTGTAGGGCAAGTGCCCCACTGCCCCTCTATTCCGCAGCCTATGCAAAATTGACCACTTTTATACCAAGTTTTCAAACCATACCTTAGACAAGTGTGAAGTGCCTAATCAACATATCTGATATTTTGTTATATACATGTAAACTCATAACATCTTACTATATACATATCTAAATTACTAGCATTACAAACCTGTTCATCTGGTACTTGTGTTTGCAATAAAGCATCGATAAAAGGTATTTCATTTGTATCAACTCCATTTCTTCTATCATTGACCACTTTCAACACAATGTCCTTCATGTTCTTCAAACTCTCATTAAACTCTCTCTCTCTCTTACTACCTGGATCAGGTGGACCAATATGTAAACACTGCTCCATCTCTGACCAGGCCTGAAATAAAAAAAAGGGGCAGTACATTCACATTAGTATAACCACATACATTTCAGTCATTGCCTCAATAGATTGTTAATTACAGGGGTGTGGAAACATCAAACGACCTGCTGGCCTATTTTCACCACTCGTCATACTCCACATATACTTTGTATAATTATAGTTCAGTTTGAATTTCCTGGACATTTATTGGTATGTTCTGCATGACTGTCTGTTTCCACACCACTGGTTAGTAACTTGATTACACAAATAGTATATACGATATCAGGAGCGCATCAATGACGTGCAACTCCCACGTAAATAATCAAAAAGTGCTAAACGGGTTAGAATATATTGACCACACCCACATGTATGTATGTATATATATACACTATGGTAGGTAAAAAAGACTGAAATCTAGATGCAAACATAAGGCCATCAATGAAATAATGAAGGGTTGGAGTGTGCAACTCCCTTGTAAATAATTAAAAAGCAAAATGGAGAATGTGCTAAAGGAGTTATTATTATATAGAATATATTGACCACACCCGTAATGCATTAAACTTAAGTAGAATCAAAATATCCTCTAGAACTCCAGAAAGGTCTCTTCATTTACTCCAGTGTGATGGTATATAGTTTATGAATATATTATACCTGATTGTAAGCAGCTGCCATCTTTCTGATTTCTTCATTTGTATTGAAAGTATCTCCAAAACAGGTACGAGTGATACCTTTAATTGTCATAGTGAAAAACTCTTGTTGTAATTCTATTGGTGAATTTGGAGGTAGTTGAGACCAAAGAGCAGCTGTTTCATCAGCTATCTGTATGTATAATATATATAATTATATAAGTCATATATACTATGATAATTATTATTAGGGTATATGATTCTGTTAGTGTATAAATAGAGTATAACTACAATATAATTACAATATATATGTAATTATGGAGGGGTATTGTTAGAGTCTATAAATTATCAGAAATTGAACTGTGCATATATATTTAATAAAACATCATGATATAATGTATATACATTTCCATTTGTAAGACAAAGGTATTACATGACATATTTACCTTAATGAAACAAGGTAAGTATCCTTCCAGAAATTCATCTCTCAGAGTAGGATAGAGGGCTTTCCTCCTTTCTTCCCAATCTGATCCATTTGCATATTGTATACAATGTGAACCAATCATAGGTTCAAACAGACTGAAGAGAACTTCTAAAAACAATTAACAACAGAAGATGATAAGTATAACTAAATGAAATAATATAAGAATAGTCATGCTAAGCATACATCTGTATATAAACCTGTACCAGGCCATTAGGGGACTTTGGTTTTCATTTCAAGTTATGTAACTAACTCTATATATTTTTAACAGTAAATATTTCCTAATGAACGGATCTCTCAGTATCTTCTTTCTGAGGTGTACTGCAAGTATCCTCATCCCCAAACCCTTATGAAATATTAACAGATGTGGCAGTGGAGGTGTGGCTAGATGGTGATTGGGCTTGAACTAAGTTCACAGAATTTTGCCACAGCTAATCAACCACCTCAAATTGTATAGTTGAGGGTAACACCTTTAACAATGAAGCTATTGATATTGCTGTGATGAAACTAAGCAACTGCAAAAGCACTTCATTTTAATGAAGGAAAAGATACATCAAGTTTTGTCAACAAAGTTTGGAAAATCTGTTTGCTATGTTCTCTCTTTTCTGATTCTTTTATAAACAAGAATCCATGCCAAAGGAAGTAGATGTTCATACTTAGAGAGTTCTCTCATACAATAATTCCACAATTTCTTCTGTCAGTTATATTCAGGAATTTATATAATATACAACAAAGTCACTTTATCGGTGGCTGTACTTTGCACTCAATCTGCGGCTTCATAATAGTAACATCCATTGCATTCAGAGTTTCAGATAACCTACAAACCCATCACCAGACCCTTCCCTCCCTTCTTTCTCTGTCTCCTAATCTTCATGGTATTATACAAGAAGGGTTGGGAACGTGACTATACTACAAGCTAGTAGCACTACATCAATACTATAGCAATATACTATACTCTACTAACAAAACTTTCAAAAAAATAAATTTAGTCCTTGAAACTCAACAATAGTGCAAGCAATGTATAACATGCTCTTTATGGATTTATAAATGAAATACACTATAGGCTAAAATAACATCCTTACTTGGTCTGTTAGTAAGCTTAATAGTATCTTTGAAGAGCTCTGGACTACAAATACTGACCACTTTCTGCTTTCCCCACCAGAAAACGGAAATTGGTTGTTTTCCACTCTTGTGAATATGAACGAGATATTGATGAAGACTTCCATGTTTACTCAGTTCCTTCAAGTCGCCTGCTCTGAAAGGAGAGGAAAAATGGAAATGTTTAGGAATAGCCTAAAATAATGGAAATAGATTTGACTCACTCTTCATCTGCTGGTTTTCTATCCCATCCAGGTACAAAGGTACCTTTTGAAGGAGAAGAAGATGTCTATTGAAATTAACATCAAATATAATTTTTACCTTACTAACAACACGTTAGTAAGATCCTCAGCCACAAGACTAAACACATATAGCAATGAGCATTCATTTAACAAAGATAAAAAATGAACAATGGTAACACCCACAATCTACATTGTGTACATGTTCAAAACTATATCTATTAATAAGACCCATACATAGGGTGGATTCATGGTGTTCTGCTGAACCCCCTGGCCTTTCATCACTAAATAACAATTTACATACAGCTAAAAAAAAATTAGCCTCACTCGTAAAAACTTTTTTGCCTTAATGACTTTTCAGTGGAAAATCCATCAATAGTCTATCCCAGATAATGAAGGTACACCCCCATTGAGAAGCAGGTTTTTAATATCCCCTAGTACAGTTGCTATTTTGCTAAATTAGTAAATTACCCCCCAGGACAACAGATTGAATCACCAAATCCCCAAGGACAGTAAATTAGGTTGCTAAACACCCCTCAAGACTAGTAATTCAACTGCCAATACCTCCCGGGATGTGATTAATTACCATCAATAACCACACCCCTCTAGACAATACCCTCAAGATGCAATTATGGCCTGGTGTGAGGTAAGTTGGGGTTTCTGGATGTGGTGTGGTTTCCGGATAGGTTATCTATTTACATCGTGATGAGAGTTTTTGCAGACAGCTATCATAGCAAAGAAAACATGAAGGTAGCACTATAATATGAAAGCATCAAAACTCCATGTTGAAATGTCTGCATGGAAACCACACCCATATCCTTATTATCAAGAATAGCTCAATACAAAAACAACACTGAAACTAAAAGGGACTCTAGTGACTTACTGCCACATTCATAACTCAGCTTTACAGAAAATGTGCAACAAAGAATATCACACCAAACACAAGGCCCCTCCCTCCCTCCATAACTCTATATCTAAGAACAAAATGAAAATTTTTTATCTTACTTCTTTTTGTAATAAGTAGAAGATAAGCAAAATTACCAAACCAACAACAGCAGAAAAGGCAAATATCACAAAGTCCAACATATTTCCACAAGACCAATTATTGATATTAATAATTAATTAAGTTGTTAATTAATAATGATGATTAATAATGATTAATGAATAATAAATTAATTTATTTTTTATAATAATTATAATTACATTATATTACCCAAGGAACTATCTTGTAAGCTTGCCAAATATATATAATTTTTTGTTTTAAGAATGAGTCCCAATTGTTCATTTGGAAAGAATTTGCCATTGAGGATTCTCATAGATCATGTAGAACAACTTTTTCCTAATTGGAAAACCTGGCAATCGTCATTTCCTAACAGTTATGAATTGTAGAATAATACAACACATAATTTTTTATACTCGTGAATCAATACTCAGTTGCATCAAACTGGCACTGTTTCATTTTATTCAGTCTACATGAATGGTGTGTATGTGACCATGTATGAATCCAAGATATAATCTCGCATATTCAGAGCCTAGTAAGTTGGATCTGGCTACGAGACTATCCAACATACACATTTATATGCATAGTTTTGAAGAATCCCATGAGCAACCAAATCCATTAAAACTGAAGGTTGACTTGCAGTACAAATATTATCACTGTTTATATACATCTCCAATAGCTTAATTAACTGTGTAGCAATAATAGACTGTATCAACATCCATCTAGAATCACATACTAGTTCAGTTTTTTTTTGTTTAATTAATTTTATTTTAAGTCCTAAGACAACCTTCATGCAATAGCAATACTTACATAAAATTAATGAACTTATCTTCGGAGGAGAAACAATACGTTAGTGTGTTCTATAATTACTTCAATCCCATCTCAATAAATGTGTTCAGTTCCAGGACTATATTTCTGATAGAACAGGCCATCCTTTATAGTGCAACCAATCAGAAACCCTTTGTGATATCCAGTACACGAATAACAAAAAAATGTTTTTGCAAATTGACATGAATTTTTCTTTGCTGTACAATACACTTGCTTCACTACATAATAAGTTCATTTTTAGTATCACACTTCTGTGGTAATTGTTAGTTAAAAATATGGATTCATCACCATTAAAATGTTTGATCAACAGTTCAATGTCAGGAAGACATGTACAGACACTGATGATTCACACAAAAAAAAGAAGCTTGAAGACAGCCATATGGGAATATGATCCTGACTAAATCTACCATTGTACGTTAGAGTGTGATACACTTTATTGATATGGATTTAACATGTTTTCTTTATTTTAAACTTCAGTCTTTTTCTTTTCTTGACAAAACATCAATACATCTTGCTTTTTCTCTTATCCAACATGATTACTACACATTTTCGTGTTATGAAAGATTGTGTGAATTTCAATGAAGTATATTTAATCAACTTGTAAGATGCACATAAAAATATAATTTATCTTTTGGATTTGTGACCAATCCATAAACCTGTTCCACTTCTTTGGCTCCTCCAACAGGTTCAAACTTGAACTGTTGCAAAAGAATCGTTAGGAAGGTTCCAACCTCTACATAAGAGAATAAATATCCTGGACACTTACGACGACCCATTCCAAATGGAGAAAAAACTAGTGTGTCTTTACCCTTCAATACACCAGCTGCACAATGTGAGGGATCAAAACTATTGAAGAAAAAAACAAAGAGAATTTGATCCAGATTTAATATTACTTGTACTGATACGTAGTGATGTGTGATATGTATTGATATATCGAAATATTGAAATTTGTATTCAATATCATGATACAATATTGGCTTTTGGGTGTATCGATACACTGGTGTGGGCAGTTTAGTAAACCTGATTTTTCCCATTTGTATAATTTTATTCTTAAAAGCAATTATTGTGAACAAGCTGTGTGTGAATAACTTTCATTGATGTCTTTTACCATTTCTTGACAAATACAACCAAACAGGACGCTTATCTACATTTTATATGCATTTCAATTATTATTTCAAATATCGTGATACTGTATCGTATTGATATTTTAGGCAGCAATACGCAACATTATGTTTAGTTATATCCCTAATGATAAGTAGCTGTATAGTAATTAGCTACACAAAAACCTAAATGTGAGTTTTGCACATGTCTATATATACAGAGCAGGCGATGAGGTAAAGGTAGAATGATACTGTGTAATTGTGTAGACATTAATAGTGATTACAACAATATCAAACTTCAGAATTTTTAGCTTATTGTCTCAAAGTATTTTTTACTTAACCAAAGCTGCATATTATCATGGCGTGCCATGGCGTGCCATGGGCTGCAGGGCCATCCTTATGATTGATTTCCATGGAGGACTACAATATTCATCCATAAGAAATTAGATATTGAATTCTACTTACGTATGTGGGTCTTTCCAGATTGTTTCATTCTTAAGAGCAACACCAAGAGCATTAACAATAGGTGTCTCCTTTGGAATGAGATATCCACCTACAACAATGTCAGTATCTGAGAACCGACCACTATAAGGAGCAAGGGTAGACATACGAAGACTCTCATCAAGAACTTGTCTCAAGTAACTAAAAGGAAGAAATATTACTTGTAAGAATGTTTCTCTTAAAATCAACATCATAGCTACCATATCCATCATATTTAATCAACTAGACACTACTTGTTCATAACTGATATGTACATCAGTTAAATATAAACAAAAAAAATTCAGTAAATACATGTAGCTTACGTACATTTTATCAAGAAACTTTGAAGAAAGCAAAATTACTTTTGTATAAAGATATAGTACACTTAGCTTCTTTAAATATCTATTAGCAGAGATTCAGTCTACCATATTATAACATAATACATCACATTGCTGGTAAGTGTAATGTCACTCTAATCAGTTATACCTGTTTGTAGAATACACATAATCTTTCAGTTTCTGATCTCTATCATCACCAACTTCCTCTCTCATTTCTTTTATAAGTCTAGCAGCAATTTCTGGATTCAGAGACATGTAGTGAATGACCCAAACCAACAATAAAGCAGAAGTGTGTAGTCCTCCAACCATAAATGACATACTATCACTGCAGATCTATAAAGATACGAAAAGACAAGCAACGTGATTACATTAATATTATACATTACAAACCTGTTCATCTGGTGCTTGTGTTTGCAATAAAGCATCAATAAAAGGTATTTCATTTGTATCAACTCCATTTCTTCTATTATTGACCACTTTCAACACAGTATCCTTCATGTTCTTCAAATTCTCATTAAACTCTCTCTCTCTATTACTACCTGGATCAGGTGGACCAATATGCAAACTTTGCTCCATCTCTTCCCACACCTAAAAGAGCAATAGTTTATAATGCGAATGATGATATACATTGATACAGGTATGCTCTTAAACCCTATCCTGTAAAATCTGATTGGTTGTTCTATCGGTTATATGAGTTTCATTTGCAATATAAAATAATTTATTAAAAATGAGACCATCTCTGGAATCCAATATTATCATGTTTCGAATGGAAATACAATTTTACTTTCCGTTATAAACATAATAATTATTCAGAATTAATAATGAGAGGAAGTTTGGAAGCCATTTTTACAATTTTATGTTGCTATATTATCATGTTCCTAATGGAAAGTACATATGTACTATCTATTAGGAACATACATGTAATAATCATTTTAACTTTCTGTTATTCAAACACGATTATTATTATCAGTGTTCTGCCCGTACTGGTCGGGAATAACCACCACTCAGATGAATTAACCACCACTCGGATGAATTAACCACCTTTCAGATAATACATATATAGGCTACTGAGACAGAATTAAGTATTAACTAAATCCAATGTAGAGTCCAACCATCATTCTAAATATCCTGGACAGAACACTGTATTAATTCAAAGTACAGCAATATGATAGATCGATGCAAAAGGCAGACGAAAAACATGCAACTACATGATAAAATCATGTTGATTGGTTGACAGTGTACGATACCATTGTTAGTGAGGACAATTTGTTTTTGTCAACAGTAACAGAAATCAAAATCACTATAAACATTCACATCATTCTTAATGCATTATAGAGTATGAATTTCCAATACCTCATATATCTTATGACGTTTATGAGTAAAACATACCTTACTATCAGACTCTGTCATCTTTCTAATTTCTTCATTTGTATTGAAAGTATCTCCAAAACAGGTACGAGTGATACCTTTAATTGTCATAGTGAAAAACTCTTGTTGTAATTCTATTGGTGAATTTGGAGGTAGTTGAGACCAAAGAGCAGCTGCTTCATCAGCTATCTGTATGTATATAATATACGACTGTATATTGTATGCATTTAACAGTACAACGAGACTGATTGTTTTGAATAAATAATAATATGCAAACACATTTTCTACACAACCTAATCAATTGTAGCTTGTTAGGATAATAAAAGATTTACCTTAACGAAACAAGGTATGTATCCTTCCAGAAACTTATCTCTCAAAATAGGGTAAAGGACTTTCCTCCTTTCTTCCCAATCCAATCCATTGGAGTATTGTATATTTTGTGAACCAATCATGGGTTCCAAGAAACCGAAGAGAATTTCTACAAATATGTATATATTAGAAAAAAAATCTTTCCAAGCATGTCTATATAAAATAAATCAATCTTGGTAAAAGTTCCTATAAGGACAATTAATGAAGCTATTAACTGTGCTTTTGAGTCAATAGATAGTCAAGAAGATTGAGGTATGCCAGAGACTAAGATAAATAATACTTACTTGGTCTATTAGTAAGCTTAATAGTATCTTTGAAGAGCTCTGGACTACAAATACTGACCATTCTCTGCTTTCTCCACCAGAAAACAGCAATAGGTTGTTTTCCACCCTTGTGGATATGAACAAGATATTGATGAATACTTCCATGTTTACTCAGTTCTTTCAAGTCACCTGCTCTAAGAGGAGGGAGGAAAAAAACGTTTTAGGATACCCTACAATATTGAAAAAGTTATTGACTCACTCTTCATCTGCTGGTTTTCTGTCCCATCCAGGTACAAACAACAAAGGTATCTTTTGAAGGAGGGGGAGATGTCTATTAAAATGAATACAATTTTACTTTACTAACACACGACTGTAGCCATACATTTTTTATCAAGTCAACATTTCATTTAATAAAGATAAAAATGAACAATGATAAAGCTCACATCCTGCTACACAGAGGGGGGGGGGGGGATTCAAGTAGCTCTGCTGAACCCCCTGGCCCTTCAATACGATAATCACTAGCAGAATTCCATAAAGTAATTTAGGTAAAAAGAACATAGAAACTGAAGCTACATTCTGAACAAGTGAAAGGGGGTTCAGTAATTTACTGCCAGTGATTCTTCATGTAAATAATGTCACACCAAAAAATATCCTTCAGTTAAAATTATGAAGAACATCAAGAAGTTATACATCAAGGTATAGTACAACAGTGGTTCTAAAAGAATTTTAATATTAACATTTAGAGGACTGATATCACATATCTGCGATATTTGACCCCTACGCACTTGGGAGTGTGTTCATAACGTGACGAAGCACTTAAAATGTTTGTAATTGGCTTCAGTGATAAACCCATGAAAATGGCTAAAAACATTGATGGCTTTTTGGCCACACTGTGGCCTAAATATACAGTATGGAAGGAATTATAAAGAGGTCCTCCCGTTGAGTTTTGGAAGGGGGCACAGCCCCTTTGTCGCCCACAGAAGAATTGCATGTTCAGAAGTTTGTGAACACATTTTGCAATAAAGGTGTTCCTGTATATGGGTAATTGCTCCATAGGATGGTAAAAATAATACCTCCAAAATGCATCTGCCAAAGTTTACTTATCAGTCTAGATCTGATCATGAATAATGGTTGGCAGATCATATAAGAGTACTATCCTCTGAAACAGTTCGTTCATAGCAACTGCTAACTACACTTTTTATCTTTCATTTTCAGCAAAATTAGATTATAAGATGATTACAACATTGATAATCATAGAGGATTTGATGAATCAAGTTGATCAACAAAATGTTTTTGTGTCGTGATCATGAATAGATCCCATTTCAATCAAAACCTTATTTGTCTTTGTAATAAGTAGAAGATAAGCAAAACTACCAAACCAACGACAGTAGAAAAGGCAAATATCACAAAGTCCAACATCTTTCCAGATAATTAGTAGTCTGGCGGTGCCACCCACTAGATAATTAGTGCATCATGGATTGCTAATTAATTATGCTTACGTTTTACACAAAATAATTTACCGCAACGCGACGACGACCTTTAAAGTAAAAAAAAAAAGGGTCACTTCCAGCTTCTCATTCTTATAAAATTAATGATGGCTAGTTTGTTCCCATCGTTGTCCTTCAGATTACAGCATGCATTAATACCTAGGGCGGTAAGGTATCTCTGCAGTCACAAAGAAATATGGGGAGAAGGAACTGATGATTATACCTTATTCGGCAAGAGGCAAGCAGAAGTCACAGAGAAATACAAATCCAGTCCAAATCGTTATCAACAAATAAGTACTAGGCAAGATAGAAGTGAGTTATCTATTGATGCTATTAAAGCACAATGCAAAGGTAAATACTTCATCACTCATCGAGGATGCCATGTTGTAAAGTCTGCAGATGACATAATGGTCTTTCAGCAAGTACTTTGGGATCTTCGTCCAGCCACAGTTATTGAACTGGGTACATTTACAGGTGGATCAGCTATATGGATGGCGGACATGCTTCGTATTATGGAGGTTGAGTCACATATTTATTCGATGGATATTGACACATCATTGATTGACGGCCGTGTGAAAGAACTTCAACCAGACAATGTAAGTTTCCTACAGGGTGATAGCTATGCAATTGAGAAGACGTTCACTGATGAATTTCTTAAAAGTCTACCTCATCCATGGCTTATAGCTGAGGATTCTCATACTAATGTGTATGGTGTACTCCAGTATTTTCATCAGTACATGCAGACAGGTGATTATTTCATAGTGGAAGATTTGAATCCTGATGTACCTTGTAATTTTGGCTATGGCCGTATATTTCCTGTATCTTATAACAAAGCTGGTAGTGTTGGTATAAATATTCTAAAGCAGTTTCTCTCTGATTATAGTCACTATTATGCTGTTGATTCATTCTATACTGATTTCTTTGGCTACAACGGTACATGGAACTGGCATGGATACATTCGTAGAATGTAAAGATGAACGATGTTTATATTTATTGTTTTTGAATAAAGTCATTCAACTTAATTTAAGAAGTGTGTGTATATTTATGGTCTTAGTTTGAGGTGATGGAAAGTGCCTACACTACCCACGCACATGGAATGCAACCTGTACATGGAGTGGGAGGGGCTGCCTACGAGACTATTATTGCACAATTTTACTGCAAGTGTTAATGTTGCACAATGATAACGACATTAGTCTATTTGTTATAAAAGATCATGAATCCGCAGTATTTTTCATTAGTGAGTTCTGTTAGCGATGTGATTTCGACCTTATCACACTGCAGTAATCTGGACACAGGAAATTCACTTATACTACAGGAAACCATTTTTCTTTGATTGAATTTTACAAATAAAAAACTTCAAAATGGTCAGTGGATGTGATTTGAGATATCCATTTATGTAATAGTCAATTATTATACAAATATGTTATTAATAATACATAATTATATTCTTTATCACTTCATGTTTCAGGTACGCTTCACAATTGATCAGGTAAAAATACATTCATACATACATATTCATCCAGCCTCTCCCCTCTGATGGCTATGCAGACTACATGTTTATGATGATTACTTTTCATACAGGTTCATGCAATCATGAATAAGCAAGCAAATGTCCGTAACATGTCTGTGATTGCTCATGTTGACCATGGCAAAACCACTCTTACAGACTCCCTGGTACTAAAGGCCGGGATAGTTGCAAGTAATAAAATTGGTGAGAGATACACTGATACTCGTCCTGATGAAGAGCTGAGGTGTATTACCATCAAGTCAACGTGAGTATGCAGAGAATGAATCAATAGAATGGATGGAGTATGTAAATAGATAGATGGATATAAAAAAAGAAAGCTCACAGATGACTGCATTTTAGTCCTTACTTTGTTTCTTCCACTGATTTAGTGCTATTTCACTTTACTATGAACTTGAAGACAAGGACATGGCATACATCTCTCAGGAGAAAGATGGAAATGGATTTCTTATTAATCTTATAGACTCTCCTGGTCATGTTGATTTCTCATCAGAGGTGACAGCTGCTCTTCGTGTTACTGATGGAGCTCTAGTGGTTGTAGACTGTGTAAGTGGTAAGTCAAGTTGAATTAATAATTGACTCAAATTATAACCACACACATACTGTATTCTCATAACAGGAGTATGTGTGCAAACTGAGACAGTCTTACGTCAGGCCATTGCTGAAAGGATTAAACCCGTTACCTTCATGAACAAGATGGATCGTGCTTTGCTTGAGTTACAGTTGGAGCAAGAAGATCTCTATCAAACCTTCCAACGAATTGTGGAATCCATCAATGTCATTATTTCTACTTATAATGACGAAGAAGGACCAATGGGAAACATCCAGGTTAGAAAAATCATCATTATGGTGATAATCTTAAAGACTCATTCCTATGCTGATTAGGTTGATCCCAGTAACGGTACTGTTGGATTTGGATCCGGTCTACATGGATGGGCCTTCACATTGAAACAGTTTGCTGAAATGTATGCCACTAAATTTCAAATAGAGCCTGCAAAATTGATGAAGCGTCTTTGGGGCAGCCATTTCTATTCTCCTTCTGAACGTAAATGGAATGAAACAGGAGGAGAAGGATATGTCCGTGGATTTTGCCAATTTGTTTTAGATCCTATTTATAAGGTAAGGTAGTTGGTTTGATACAAACAGTCAATATTTCAGTTACTTGTATTCTTCTTTCTTAGGTCTTTGATGCCATTATGAACTTCAAAGATGAGGAGGTTAAAAAACTCATAACAAAGTTGGGAATTAAGCTTGATGTTGAAGACAAGGTTTGACACCCATAAACTATTACATACCTGATATTGGCGTTCAAAATACACATTATGTAAGTTACTGTTATATTTTCCTGTTAGGACAAAGTTGGTAAGCCATTACTCAAAGCTGTGATGTCTAAGTGGCTACCAGCAGGAGATACTCTTCTCCAAATGATCACCATTCATCTGCCATCCCCCAAGACTGCCCAACAATATCGGATGGAACTCCTTTATGAGGGACCCCATGATGATCCTTGTGCTCTGGGTATCAAAAATTGTGATCCTGAAGTGAGTAAAGTACATTAACCTAAAAGAATTTGAGATATAGTTTGTTTTAACTCCTTTTTAGGCCCCATTGATGGTCTATGTGAGTAAAATGGTACCAACCACTGATAAGGGACGATTTTTTGCCTTTGGACGTGTGTTTAGTGGTAAAGTTGCCAGTGGTGACAAGGTTCGTATCATGGGACCTCACTATGTCCCGGGAAAAAAGGATGATCTTTCAATCAAGCCAATACAGAGGTCAGCACAGGGACTGTCCGTCTTCCATGATATTTAACTATCCCTTACACTACTACAAGGGATAATATTACTGTTTTTGATGTTACATACCACATATTTATAGTCTGTACAGACACCTCTTGTGTTGAAAAATTATAACAAAAGATTGCTTATTGTTTTGTTTATTTTAAAGCAACATTTCAACTTATTTATTATTTTCTGTTTCACAATCAACCAATAACACAATAATAATAATTCCAAACTGCTCATTTGTTTGTTAATCTTTAGGACTGTTGTTATGATGGGAAAAAAGAATTTACCCGTAGATGATGTCCCATGTGGCAATGTGGTTGGTCTTGTTGGTGTTGACCAGTATCTAGTCAAGACTGGTACTATTAGTACATATGAACATGCATATAATATGAGAGTGAGTAACAGTCAATATGTGGTATTCAGATTACCTAATAATTAATTCAGTTTTGATGGTTTATTTTCTGTTGCCTAGGTGATGAAATTTAGTGTTAGTCCTGTTGTACGTGTTGCTGTTGAAGCCAAGAACCCATCTGATCTACCAAAACTTGTAGAAGGACTTAAACGACTGGCTAAGTCCGACCCTATGGTCCAGGTATATGCGATGAATATCTTTTGATAGTAACTTTTGATTTTTTGTGTAGTGTATGATTGAAGAGAGTGGAGAACATATTGTAGCTGGTGCTGGAGAACTCCACTTGGAAATCTGTCTCAAAGATTTGGAAGAGGACCATGCTTGTATCCCAATCAAAGTAAGTATTACATGATAATGTATTACCCATACATATGTACAACCAGCACAGTGCACACACAATGATTCATCATTGATATTATATTTGTTTCATAGAAATCTGATCCAGTTGTTTCCTATCGTGAAACCGTGTCTGAAGAGAGCAGTGTGATGTGTTTAGCTAAATCTAGGAACAAACACAATAGACTATTTATGAAAGCTTGTCCATTCACTGAGGGGCTAGCAGAAGCCATTGACAAGGTTCATGTTTGTAAAGAAATAGACTCGTATATGAACAGACAGACAAACAGACAGATAGTACAAACAAATTGATAGATAGACATGCTAAATCATATTTCATCTTTGTATAGGGTGATGTTAATGAGAAGCAAGATGTAAAAGCCCGGGCTCGTTATCTTGCTGAAAATTTTGAGTGGGAAGCCGCAGAAGGTCGGAAGATTTGGTGCTTTGGACCTGAAGGAAGTGGTCCAAATTTGTTAGTTGATTTGACCAAAGGAGTGCAGTACCTCCATGAAGCAAAAGACAGTGTGGTTGCTGGATTCCAATGGACTAGTAAAGAAGTGAGTTGTTTGTAGTACAAGAGAACTGATGTACATACTCTCTGTTATTAAAAGTTGCATCAGATTCTTCCTAATGAAATGCACTCAGTGTCAGTACCTTTAGCCACAGAAGTTTCCCTCCTAAATTTAATATCAGTCAATAATGTGCATCTTCTCTCTCCATTGTAAAAAAATCTTTTTACTACAATAATATGCAAGATTACAATCCTCATTAGGACTTAAATTAAAAGTGATATTCAACTCTGTCTAGTAGCATCAGATTTATAATGTATCTATTTATGTACTTGTAGAGTGTTCTATGTGAGGAATATCTACGAGGGGTTCGTTTCAATATCCATGATGCAATGCTCCATCAAGATCCACCTCATCGTGGAGGAGGACAGGTTATACCTGCAGCTAGACGTGCCATGTATGCATCTATACTATCAGCTAAGCCTCGTCTTGTGGAACCAATTTATCTTGTGGAGATGCAGGTTAGCTTTTATTGAGTTGTATTTGTTGTATATATAACTACAAGTCTTGTTCACCATAATTATACTAATCACAAGTATATCATGGAAATATCGACTGTAGTAATATTATTGACGGTTTGCTGTTCACGTAGTATTGATGAATTAAATTTTGTCAATTAGCAGTTAAATTCATTATGTGAGTGTGACTGAGCACATGCGTTTTATGTATAAACAATAGACAGTTGATCCATTTTAACTTTATCACTGGAAGTGCTTAGTAGTGGAAGGTGAAAACTGAGAAATGGAGACTACTACTTCTTGTTGGACACATTCCAAGGAAGCTATCTGCTGGTTGTTTTATATTTCTCAGTAGGTAAAATGTGCAGAATGCTCATGTGCATTCGTGAACTAATTGGTGAATTTGAATTTGATGATTTGAACCCAAAACTGCCAAACGACCAAATATAAAACACCATCAATATTTGGTATCTAAAATTACAGCTACATAGTGTACATTGTATGTTATTATACACACAAAATTTAGATATTAATAGTACAATTTATCTGCACTGTACAGTTTCCATACACTACCTACTTAACACAATTTTTATCTATCATTAGTGCCCACAAAGTGCAGTAGGTGGTATCTATGGAGTTTTGAATCGTCGTCGAGGTCATGTCATTGAGGAGACACCATTGCTGGGTACCCCTATGTGTGTAGTTAAAGCATATCTACCAGTCAATGAATCATTTGGTAAGTTATACTCTATAAATATTTTCAATCAAAAATCACACACTCAATTTCCAGTGAACATATTCATCCTTGCATTCACTCAATTCTGTTGTACTTATAGGTTTCACAGCTGACCTCAGAGGAAGCACAGGAGGACAAGCCTTCCCACAGTGTGTGTTTGATCACTGGCAAATTCTTCCTGGAGATCCATTTGACTCCACCAGCAAATCTGGCACTGTTGTTATGCAAACACGAAAGAGAAAAGGCCTATCTGAAGAAATTCCATCTTTGGACAAGTTTTTGGACAAACTCTAAGTTTAAAATATTGTTGGAAATAATTGAAAACTATGTGACACACTGATAATTATAATTATAAACTATTTTTGTTAGAATAATAATTAACTGTTTTAGCTTCAATTGTACATATACGTATGAATAAATTAGAATATTGATCTTTTTATTGTCTACAATGAACTGGCACCAAACATGAGATATAAAGTCTTTAGAAGATTCATCACATTTGCTTTACTTAGTTACTGGTACTTTGATCAGAGCTCTAGCATTTATAGTTTCAGCTGTACATGTGTCGCAATGATATTGATAACACACATGCACAACTTTAACACCAGTAACAATAATTTAGCTATTTACACAGTGTACACATGTGTGACATGCTGAGTGCACATCAATATAAATAAATTCGCTGGCCACACCTTTATTATATAGCTATAATGATTTTTATCTTTTTGCTTTTGATTTCCACTACTGTTACTGCAGAAGTGACTAAAAATGTACTCTTCATTCCAGTGGACGATTTAAGACCGGAGCTATTTGAAGCATATGACCAGACGTATATGCATACACCAAATCTTGACAAATTAGCAAAGGAGAGTTTAGTTTTTCAGAGAGCATACTGTCAGCATGCACTGTGCATACCTTCCAGGAACAGTTTCATGACAGGAAAAAGACCTGATACTACAAAAGTCTGGGATGGTCTTGGAGAACACGATTTTCGTATCACTGGACCAGACTGGATTACACTACCAGAACATTTCAAGAATCATGGATATACAACATTAGGTGGTGGTAAAACTTACCATTCTGGTTCTCCACCTAATTGGGATGAACCTAAATCCTGGTCAAACGATCAACCCTACTTTCCCACTTCACCGCAGCATTGTCCCAAATCGTCTGAAGCAATTGATGTAGGTGGTCAGGTCACTTCCAGTGACACCTGGTGTCCGCTTGATGAGACACAATATCCTGATGAATACTATTCTGACTATAAGTTAGCTAACCATACAATTGAAACACTGAAATATGTTAATGACAAGGGAGGACCGTGGTTTGTAGCAGCAGGTTTCAGGAGACCCCACGTCCCATGGATCATGCCTCGTAGATACTGGGACATGTATAATAATGATGAAATACCAACTGTTGCGCATAGATCACGACCAAAGAATAGTCCAGACATTGCATTTCATAATCAAGGAGTATATTTGTACACAAATGGCACAAAATACCTACCAATGCCAAATCCCTTTCCACTGCAAATTGAACAGGATGTTCGTCATGCCTATATGGCATCTGTATCATGGGTGGACTCTCAGATAGGTCGTGTCTTACAGACATTGGATGACATGGGAATAAGTGACAATACACTTGTTGTATTGTTTGGTGACCATGGCTATCAGTTGGGAGAGCATGACTCGTGGCACAAGCAAACTAATTGGGAACTTTCAGCCAGAGTTCCTTTGATGATTAGAGCTCCATGGAAACCTGATAGCCAAGGAAAAAGAAGCTACGAATTAGTAGAACTGGTAGACTTGTACAAGACTATTTCTGATCTTGTTGGGACTCCAAAACCTACTGACGATATTGAAGGTACTAGCTTTGCTACACTATTTGATAGTTTTGATTCAAATGAACTGTCAGCCAAACTGAATGCCTCATTTACCCAGTATCCACGTTGTCCTCATAATGCTTCTACACAATGGGATAATAATACTTGCTTGAGAGAAGGTGAAAAAGGACCAGCCTTTATGGGATATTCCATACGTACTTCTGAATGGCGATATACAGCTTGGATGAAATGGGATATAGAGGAACGTAAAGCTAAATGGAATGAAGCTCCATATGCTGTTGAGTTATATGATCACACAGGTTCTGCAGAAATAGAAAACGATTTCAACCAGTGCGAGACACACAATATAGCAGATATGAAGAAAGACCTGGTAGACCAATTGCACAAAGATTTGAAAGAATTTTTTGATGTGTAATGTATGTATATATATATACATAAGCCTTTTCACTGATCACATAATTATTCCTATTTCCGGATATCGGACGTAACGCGCGTACGTAACATTAGTATGATGTAATTAGGGATTTTCCCATATCCTATTTAATGTCCTTGAACTTAAACTAAGGCTTGAAGATGACGAGTAGGAAAACGAGTAGATCTGTTCCTAGTCCCAACGGTGAGGGCAAAATGATGAGTGAACTACCGTACAAAGCTCTGAAAGACTTATCAGATAGATTAGATCTATTGAAAGACGGAAAAACGGCGTACTGGAGAGAGCTAGCCAGATTGATGGATTACAACTCTATTACAGTTGAAACAATTGGACTTCACGCTGTTAAACCAAATGGTAGTCCTGGTTATGCATTACTACTAGACATGAGTAACAGAGGTATTAGCTATGAAGAACTAGTTTCTTATTTAAAGAAATTGGAATTGTTTGATGCCCTAGTACAAATTGGACACAAAGGTATCCCACACACAGATAAACTCTTCCCTTTCTCAGTGTATCTCCTATATACATACATGTATTGATTTATGTATTGTTTTTTTCAGAGGATGTTCGTATCATCAAACAACCTGTAGCCACTCCGGTGATGGTTGGTCAACAGTTGGAATTGGAATGTAAAGCTGAAGGTATACCACGACCTAAATATATGTGGTTCCATGGTAAAACACCTCTAACTGACCAATTGAGTCCAAAACTAGTAATTGATAAGGTAAATTAGTGATCTATCATGGGGGATAGAGAGAGAGAGAGAGAGAGAAAGAGAGAGAGAGAGACACACACACACACAGAGGTAGGTGGGAGGGAGAGAGTTGGGTGTGTGTGACATTGAGAGACTTTAAAAATACTTATTTTTTTATTCAAAGGTAACAACTGACCACGGTGGTGTCTATACTTGTAGAGCTAGTAATGATGCCAATTTTGTTTTCAGCCAGTGGGTAGAGGTTCAAGTCCAGAGTCCCATCCCAAGACAAGGTATAGGAATGAGGAAAGTAACGAGGGATTTTTTTAAACTACTGGTATGGATATGAAAAAAGCATTGCAGAAATGACATGGGTGATAAATCACATTCCACCATACCATAGTAATCAGGATTTTAATATCCATAACATGTTATGTCTACTATTATGTAATGGTTTTTTTTTTTTTCACAGGAATTGTACCTCAGGGACTTGGTATGTTGGTATGAATGTATAGAGGGTCTGTGTTACATTTTTACTATTCATACACTATATATAAAACTAACTGTATTGTATTACTCACTAAAAATATAACAGAAATGCATTATGTTAAACGTTTTATACCCTTTTTGAAGTGCTGGCTAAAAGGGTTGAACCACGTAACTTCCCATGAAAGAGCATGTGTTACTATTTTTAGAATATATTGACCACACCCATACATGCATATATGTATAACTATATACACTAAGCCAGGTAAATAAATGTAGATACAGACTAACTGGAGTTGTTATTCTTAAATCTTGTAATTCGAGAGACCTTGGAGTTGTAGAAGACTTTTTCACTCAATATATTCTCAAAATAGTAACTCAATTAGCATATAGTCTGTTTTGCTTTTTACATGGAAGTTGCATGCTCCAACCCTTCGTTATTTCATTGATGTATTTCTGATTATAGACAAATCATACTTGCTTTATTCTTTGTAATAATGCAAGCAAGAAGCTTATGCTTTACTTTTCTTTACCACATGTATCATAAATAAATTATTCTTGATGTGATGTAATTTGTGGAACCACAATACTGTTCAAATTAACCTCTTGTCTGTAGTATTTTGTAATTACTGGTGTCACTATAATCTTCCAGCTGTTAAATTTACAATGTGATTATTAATTGGCAGTGGAACTTTCACTATAGTAATAGTGACATCATTTACATTCAGTTTGAAGTTGTAATGATCAACAACTGTTTCCTGCATTGTTTTAAGAATTAAATAAAGTTAATATTGTAGCTTAAAACAAGGGGATAGGTTGAGATGATATACACAAAAAGCTACTGTTATCATTTTTTGAGTATAACCATCTACTATTTATAATTGAGCTACTGTATTAACATATTCTACATAATTATAAACTTAATTTTTAATTAATGTCATCGTGAATGTGAGCCTTAGTCTAGTGCTGCATCATGTTACTTTATGGTGTGATGTCATGACACCACAACAGCAAAAAAGATGCTATGAATTGAAGAAGGTTAAAGAATAAAATCACCTTTATATCCCTTCCACAATATACCATATCATGGATAGTTATGTCATGATATATCGTGGCAGCACTAATCCTGATTTATATGATATATTATATTATAATACCACGTGTATGTAATTATGAAAAATTGTGTTTCAAAATAAAAATCATTGATGAAATAATGATATAATCATAAAGATAAATGATTGTATTACAATGCTATCGCATACAACTAGGGATGGGTCAGTAATTAGCTCTGGTGTGTCCCTATTGTGAGGAAGTAGTAACTTAAATAAACAACACAAACTGAAACTAAAATTGATTCTATTAAAACAGACAAAGTCAACAGTGTCTGTTGTAGATATGAGTAAAATGAATGATATAGTGATATTCGAAATAAGATGGTAATATCAATAATAACTGCAACATAATTAATTGTAATATGGCACTATTGAATAATTGCCCCTCTACTTAACATAATAATTAAGAACATTATATTCCATTTCTCTTTGCTCTTTTTGTTATCTAGATACCCCCATGATAATTGAACATCCTCAACCTCAGTTGCTTGAGGTTGGTAACAAATTGTTTATTACATGCCAAGCCTCTGGACCAGGTACATTGGAATACCAGTGGTTTCGAGATGGAAAAGAACTCTTGTATGGTGTTAAGCAAGAACTAGTAATTAATGAAGTCCAGCTCTCAGATCAAGGCGTGTATGTTTGTTGTGTTAAATCAACCAATGGTTCCAGTGTCTTGACCAAAGGAGCTGAAGTAGTTGGTAAGATATAATAAGGTTTTCCATAAGTTATATGTTACCAGAACATTCTAGTAAACATACAATATTCTTTATAAATAAGCCTGAAGGCATTCTTTATGCAGCTGAAAGATACAATGTACTACAAAGTAGGGTAGGGCAATAATTCAATATATCGCATACATTGCAACATTATTGGATTGTAATAATTGTATCACATGATCACAATGACGAAATATTGTCTTACTGCACTTAAATAAAAGTTTAATATATGCATTTTAAAAATACCATAAAACTTGATCTTGAACCGAATGCTCTCAAAACAAGGATCAGAAGTGTCATCTTTTAAAAATGAACCTATTTTTGCTATCATAGACAGTATCAACGAGTAGTTGCAATATTGCAATAATTGCAAGTCGTATAACTTAATTTTCAATATCGCCCAACCCTACTACAAAGATGTTTCTATAGCCCTAAACTATAAATTGATATAGAGAAATGATTACAACCCAAAACCATTATAGGTATGTAAGTATACATTAGAACAAGTCTACTTGTGCTGTATCAGATTTATAATCACCTTGCCTTTGGGCCTACAGCCCTTGTGCTTAGTGATTATAAATCTAATATCGCACGCGTAGACTTGTTCTAATGTATACTTACATACCTATAATTATACATGTAGGTATGTAAGTACACTCTAGTAACTAAATTGTGTATGTGAATTATTAAACTTCTGTTTATATTTCAAAATGCGAAGGAGTGACTGGAGTGTATCTCCTAAGCCATTTATCAATCACTATTGACTTTTAAACTTCTCATTTTTAGTGACACACCCACAGCCAAGTCCATTCTCTCCCCCAGTTCATCAACAACCAAATCCTCCACACATTCATCATCCTCTTCAGCAACATCCGCCACCTCATATGTCTATGGGACATCAAAGTATGCCTAGATTATTATAGAATCATGATGAACTGTATCTATTGATATTGATAATAATCAATCAGTGTATCTATTGATATTGATAGTAATCACTGGTACTAATCAGTGTATGTATTGATATTGATAGTAATCACTGGTATTAATCAGTGTATGTATTGATATTGATAGTAATCACTGGTACTAATCATTGTATCTATTGATATTGATAGTAATCACTGGTACTAATCATTGTATCTATTGATATTGATAGTAATCACTGGTACTAATCAGTGTATCTATTGATATTGATAGTAATCACTGGTACTAATCAGTGTATCTATTGATATTGATAGTAATCACTGGTACTAATCATTGTATCTATTGATATTGATAGTAATCACTGGTACTAATCAGTGTATCTATTGATATTGATAGTAATCACTGGTACTAATCAGTGTATGTATTGATATTGATAGTAATCACTGGTACTAATCATTGTATCTATTGATATTGATAGTAATCACTGGTACTAATCATTGTATCTATTGATATTGATAGTAATCACTGGTACTAATCAGTGTATCTATTGATATTGATAGTAATCACTGGTACTAATCATTGTATCTATTGATATTGATAGTAATCACTGGTACTAATCAGTGTATGTATTGATATTGATAGTAATCACTGGTACTAATCATTGTATCTATTGATATTGATAGTAATCACTGGTACTAATCATTGTATCTATTGATATTGATAGTAATCACTGGTACTAATCATTGTATCTATTGATATTGATAGTAATCACTGGTACTAATCATTGTATCTATTGATATTGATAGTAATCACTGGTACTAATCAGTGTATCTATTGATATTGATAGTAATCACAAGGATCGATATCACTTAATACACATAATTATAGTTCATGTTTTTAATACACATACATTGTTGTACATTACTAACCCTAAATCTTGCAGTGCCTATGCAAGGAGGAGATACTCCCTTTCCTGTCCGGTTTCATGGACCAGAGTTATCACCATTTCCTGGGTTCCCTGGTCCGGGTGGATACCCACACATAGACTCTCACACACCTGTACCTCTTCCTCGTCCTGAGTATCAAAAAGTGGTGCCAATGGCTCCTAACCCAAGAGACGATCGAATGCCATATGATTTGGGACCTCCCATTAACAGTACAAACATACTCACTCCTGAAGATCCAGTGGGAATGCATTTTCCTCTTTCAAGTTAGTTGCATTCCAATAAAATATTAATATTACTATAATTTGCTCACATTATTTTTTGAAATCAGCTATTTATTTCAAAATCCAACTCTTCATTCACAAGTATATTGTTTTTGTTATCCTCTCCTTGCCACTTACCTTTCGATAGACCCACCAAGAGATGGCCGCTCATCCTGTTCTCCACCAGGAAGACATCATCAACCTCAAATGGACAGAAATCAAGATGATGACGCAACTGGTCAAGGTTCAGGATTCTTGTATCTCACTATCACAATATATAATAGTATTAGCTGTTGTAACATTTTTTACAAAAACTTGGTCTCCAAACTTTCAGTCTTAGTCTCATCCCCATACAAAGGTTTAGTCTCATCTCCATACAAATTTTTAGTCTTCATCTTATCCCCATACAAAGGTTTAGTATCACCCCCATACAACAGCTTAGTATCATGATCCCCATACAAAAGTTATTTTCACTCAGTTATCTTTGCTCTTAAATGAATGAGAGGGTGTCTGTTATACTTTGTGACTTGCGTCATTAGTATGACATCACAACTAGGTTGACTATATATTTACATTAATTAATAGCTCGTATGATCTATTTATAGAATTGTTTCTATTTATGTGCAGACTACATGATTGATAAACCATGTTCTGACAAGGTTGCTCTACTAATTGGCAATAAAAACTACCATGTGAAAACTTTACGTCTCAACACTCCGGAAAATGATACCCAAGATTTAGGTGGAATCTTAAGAAGTGCCGATTTCAAAGTTGTAAGTTTGGTAAATCTCACAAAGAAAGAGATGGACAATGCATTAGACTACTTCACTCAATTGATTGGACCAAACGTTTATGCAGTTTTCTTTTTTGCTGGTCATGGTTTTGAGCTGAATAACATGAATTATATGATGGCGGTTGATTGTACTAAAGAGAAGAATCCTACATATTCTGTGTGTGCTCAGAAGGTCCTTAGAATCATGCAAGAAAGAGGAGCCAAGCTCAGTATTGTACTACTGGATATGTGCCGAGTTGTAGCTCCTCAACAGTAAGAATATTTTATCATTCATGAACTACTCTAGTCTTCCATTCGGTTCTAATGTTGTTATTTAGTGTTGTTTAACCCTTTTAGTAAAGCATTTTGGTTATTTAATTACATTATCAAACTTTAATTGCGATAATGGAGACTATCACATTTAGATAATATAAACAATGTGGTGATATTTGCAATGAGTGATCAAGTATGTACATGCATTGTGCAGCAGAGTGCATGATTATACCTTCTGGCTAACTTGATTTAATTTTCTAATTATCTGGACAGCAGAAAAATTATTTTTCTGCAATTAGTTAACTATAAAAAAATATAATTTACTAAAATTGGTCATACTAAAACAACACTAATTATTTTCAACCATTCTTTTTTTCATTGTCAGTCATGTGCTACTAATCCTGTTTCTATCCATCATTTAAATCTATCTATCTATTGATATTCAGACCAATTACAGACATGACTGGTGTCTATGAACAACCTTATCCAGCACAATCCTATCCAGGCTATCATATATATGGCTTCTCATGGTAAGTGATGAGGAAGAAGTGTACCAAATGTCTAATGATTTTGAAATGCTATGTTAAGTATGTTGGCAAATAAACTGGTCAGTCACCAATATTCATCATAGTACAGCTAGCACACATTGTGATGGCAAACTCTAGACCACACATTGAGTAATAGTTATAGCACCATTTGTAGTGTATTGATAGGGTATGATGATTGAGCTAATGAAGGTCAAGATTACATAGTGCATGAGAAAAGTGAGTCCACTATGTAATCGAGACCTTTTTTCGAATCCTCCCAAGTGCCCACACCAAATGTAGCTATAAATGTTTTATTCCAATACCTTTTGTCATATCTGCAATAAGTGATTAACGTGCTATCAGGTGACGAGTTTCAAACAATCTGATTGGCTATTGTTCAAGATTAGGGTAAAGTAAATATGTTTTTAGCTAAATTCGAAATACCCAAAATTTGACAGCAATTGTTTATATTTACCAAAATGCATTTCACACTATCAGTGTATACATGTACATGTATATCCCCTTGCTATCTGTTTAGCTCACCTGCTGAAAAAGCTTATGAAGTTGCTGGTAATGGAAGTGGAGGAGAAGGAGGAGCTGGAGGATTAGAGGGAGGGGAACATGATCTGGGATTGGTAGGAAAGGATAACAGTATCTTTGTGGCAGCCATGAAAGAACACTTACAAAACAACAGAGGGTCACTAAAAGATGCTGTACAAACTTTATTCAATGCAACAGCTAAAGGTACAGTATATGTACATGTATGTGTGTGATGTGCCGCCATTATCAATACTATCATCGGTGTCACCGTAAATATTGCCAAATCAGTTAACATTGTTATTAAACTGATACAAAATTTTTTGCTTGTGAGAAAATTTATGTGACAGTAGAAAGTGGACCTTTGGCCAGACAGTTAGTTTGTATCAACTATGTAGGTGTCGGCCTCTCCTACTCTACCACTTTCTATAACATGTTCGTGTATACACACATATAATACAGTGAAACCTCTATAATGCGGACACCATTGGGACCAACTCAAAGTGTCCTTATTATAGAGGTGTCCTTATTTCAGAGGTTTATTATTATCTTTACCTATATTGTCAAAAACATTAGTTTTAGTGTTATATCTTCTTCTTGTTTGTTACCAATCTGTGACATAAATTCACTTTCCCAGTTATCATTAGCAAAGTCTTGACATAGCTACAGGTACATTATTGTTGCCTGTGGCAAACTCTTCTGCAGAGCAGTATTTATTTGTGTTTCAGAAATGGTCCAAAGGTTTATGTTGATAGACTAAGCACTGATCGTTAGACTTCAAGATCGGATACAGTGAAGATAGTGTGACAATAATAATAATATAAATTAATTTAAAAATTAATAATTTTGAAAAAATTAATTAGGCTGTCCGCAATTTAGAGTGGTTTTCGTATGTAATAATATCAATGGGGGCGTGATATGTGTCCGGTATACGGAATAGCGAGGTGTCCGTATTTCAGAGGATTCCAATCTATGGGCGTCTATGGAAGTGTGTTTGGGACTGCAAGAAAGTGTCTGCCTTAGAGAGGTGTCCGCTAAGGGAGGTTTCACTGTATACAATTATACATGTATAATTTTATACATGTACATGTAAATGTGATTAATAGCTTATGTAACTGTCCATATGCACATATATCACTTTCTTTCATTGTTTGGAAGAGATGTTATACTCTTTTAATCCCTCCCTTCTCTTTGATTTTCCTCCTAGGTGTATATAGACACAGACCAGCTGGAGTAGATGGTCAATGGCAGAGACCAGAAATTTCTAGTAATCTTGGTGAAGATCTGTCTTTAGCTGACCCAATTGATCCTAACCTTTTACCACAGCAACAAGAAAGAAGAAGCCAGAGATGGAAGGATGCACATTGTAAGTCTTGTTGCTATGACAACACAATGTGCACATATACATGTACATATAGTGAAGTACATGTATTTAGTTCATCTTTTGGACAGAGGGTTACCATTTTCAGTTTCATGCTCATAGTGGTACAGAGGAGTACCCAGGAATTTAAAAAGGGCTTTCCTATGAGTGGAGTGCATAGTGTATGAAATTATAAGCTAATTACTTATTCATGAGGGTGTGGTCAATTAATTAGTCCTGTAATATTAAAATGACAGATGTTAGAGTTTTTGATATGTTTTGAAGCATGGGCCAAATTGGCTCAACGATGGTTAGTGTGTGCACCATGGGGAATACATCTTGAGCCTGTTAACAAAGATTTAATGCTGTTAATGTGAATAATATAATCATAATTATTTACACCATCTGGCCCAAAGAGAGAACTGTGCAGTACCAAATAAGAAGCCTGTTAACAAAGAGTTAATGCTGTTAATAAGAATAATATAATCATAATTATTTGCACCATCTGGCCCAAAGAGAGAACTGTGCAGTACCAAATAAGAAGCTCTTTGGCCCAATAGTATGCCATATGAGCTTATCAAAAATACTGCTTTGTTAGTATTATTTCTTCTCCTGACAGACAGGGTCAACAATGAGCTATCGTAATTATAGCAATAATAATTATTGTGTTATTTCATATAAGGCAGCGATACAATTGCAATGAAGTATGAAAATTTAATTGATTATTTAAAATTCCCTGATTACCTACTGTCTAGTAGTATTTTGGGATTTTAATGAAAACAAGTACATGTAGATGAAAAACATTCACTTATGATACAGTCATTACATCATTGTAATTTCCCTTTACCTTGCCAGCCCCTGTTGTTGTATGATTTCATTATTTAATTACAATCACCTTTCAATAACTTCGCTATGGTATTCTGGGCTATTCCCCCCTTTTTAGGTGTACCAGACCCTGTTGTTGTTACATGTAGGGTCTAATTATGTAATAAAAATGATTGTTATAATGTATAACACACCCCCTTGTACCAGATCCTGGTCTTATTATGTAATGAATATTTGGTGTTTCTAAAATTATTGTAATACCACCCCCCCTTCCTTTTTTAGGTGTACCAGACTCTGTTGTTGTAGGGTCTAATTATGGTATTCTTGCCCTACGACTACATTTTGAGGCTGAACATACTAATGTCCTGATCATTCAAGTGGAAGTACTACAAGGATGTCTTACAGAAACTGAAGTTGAGAGAATGAATGTAGAGCTGATTCTACAAGAAAGACCTGTTTCATTGGTTTGTTTTTTTAATAGCAATTTAGAATACATACTATATTACATACGTACATGTATGTACATGCATTATACATGTATTATATACATAATTATTGTATATATATATGCAATTGTACGTGACTGTGTTTACATTAACATACATCAGAGTTTTTGATATGTTTTGAAGCATGGGCCAAATTTCCTCAACAATGGTTAGTGTATGTGCCATTGGGAATACATGAGTTAATACTGTTAGTGACAACATAATCATAATCAACTGTGCCATCTGGCCCAAAGAGAGAACTGTGCTGTTAGTGACAACATAATTATAATCAACTGTGCCGCCATCTGGCCCAAAGAGAGAACAGTGCTGTTAGTGACAACATAATCATAATCAACTGTGCCGCCATCTGGCCCAAAGAGAGAACTGTGCTGTTAGTGACAACATAATCATAATCAACTGTGCCATCTGGCCCAAAGAGAGAACCATGCGGTGCCAAATAAGAATCTCTTTGGGCCAAAGGGGTACTATTATGAGCTTATCAAAAACTTGACATCCACATCATTTTGGGTTTTCATACATGTACAATATAGAAGGCACAATATGATATACCTTACTTGTGCTTTCTACCTATATTATACATGTACATACATGTACATTACATATTAGATACTTGCCAGTGCTCCTCAAGAATTTCAGTCATCTTACATGTCACTTCAGAAGGTAATGAAATCATAAATAAATACACAGTTTACACATAAAATTGATTTGTTTTTCTTTTCATTTTGAAGAGTATTGCAAAGAAGAATTTGCTTCATTTCAAAATTCCTGACTTGCAGAAAATCATTGTGAGTACATGTTAATTACATGTATAATCAAGTTCTGAATGTATATATACAATTGCACATCTGAAGATTGTCATTATAAATTACATTGTATAGTTTTAAATATGTGCAAGAGTACTACTATGGGTTCAATCACCATGGTTACCACACTGTATACTTACAATCTGAGAGTGAATTTGACTTGAGTAACTGAACTATGCATGCACACACAAGAAGCACATTTCCATAGCAATTTTCATGAATTTATAATTTGCACACAATAAGCTTTTATTAGCACGTTTTCATAATAATTTTTCATAAATGTATAGTTAGCTCAGTTTCAACTCAACTACTTTGAATAGAGATTATTGACCCTCCCCCTTCGGAAGGGTTACTATAAATGGTTTGGAAAAGTGTCTGTCTATGTGTCTAGTCACCCCACTGTACCTCAAGAACTGGACACTCCTGGACTTCCATACTTGGCATGTACACATTCCTCTGAAGTGGCAAAAACGACCACTCATGCACTCATACTAGAAGCTTTAAAAAAGGGTGTGGCTTCTCTCAGTCTTCCAGACTCTTCCTGCAAGTTTTACATCGCTTGCTGTCTTAACAACTCTTCTTTTCAACAAAGCAAGTTAAAATCTTTGAACATGTATATTTCGAAAGTTATAAAGCTGACAAAAGTTTCCTGGCCCATAATTATAGCATAAATTATATAATTAGGGGAGGGAGGTTCATGCAATATTCAGTTGCTCTATATTTTTTTGTGCAAATCTCCTCCCCTTCTATAGAGTATGGATGTTACTGTGCATATTTCCACAAACTATCGCTGGAGAGACAGTACAAAAGATGGAGCAATGTGGCAGTTCCAATCTGATCATATTTTTCATCATATGGTCCCGCCTCTCTATGGCAAGATAACAGCACATGAAGAGGAACAACGACGAAGACAAGCGCACCAAGACACACATGCGTTCCTTACTCCTGGTCCTCTTCCTCCTATGCAACATTAATCATCATTACCTTCATGTAATCAATCATGTAACAATTAACATTTCTAATAATTGATAATTAAAAAAGATAACAATTCAATAACACCATATATATATACACATAACATGCATTCCTTCCTCCTGGTCTGTTTCTCTCATGTTATGTAAAATTTAAACAATTTTGACAAAATTTATGTTAATTACTGTAATTTTTTGTAATATTATATTTTTAATGAAAATAATTGATATTGCTACAATAGGTATGCTTCATGTATGTGTAACCCATAGCTATATAGAGCCTTTAATTAGTGATGGGCAATACAATACTGAAGTATTCAATACTTCAATGCGATGTCTGAAATTTCTGGTATTGAGTAATGACTAGTCTACCACACCTCTTTTAATCTGACAGATAAATTTTCATAGTACTTCATTTTTAAATTGAATTTCTATAAAATTTGATGTTTATGTGTGCATTATCAAGTATCAGCATCATACTTGATATATCTGATTCCCAAACTACTCAGTATTGTATATATAGAAATAAAAATAACTGGTAATCTGGTATCGCCGACCACTACCTTTAATTGGAGCATATATGGTACTAATTTAATATGGTTAGGGGTGTGGTTTATGTATTGCTCTAATAGGGCAAGAGCTAAAGTTTTAAGCACATGCATCAAAATTTTTGATAAGCTCATATGGTGCACCATTGGCCCAAAGAGCTTTTATTTGGCACTGCACAGTTCTCTCTTTGGGCCAGATTATATTGGCACTAACAGCGTTAATTGGCTGAAGATGTATTCCCAATGGCGCACACACTAACCATTATTGAACCAATTTGGCCCATGCTTCAAAAGTTATCAAACACTCTGACATGCAATCTTTCTTCCTGGTCCCATCTCTTCTATAATATTACCATTATGTAATAACAATTTGAAATGGTGTTAATTTGATTGATAAAGACGGTAGATGAATTTTTGGAAATTTGATTATAATATATCTAAGTCCTTCTGACTTTCCAAAATTGCTTGTACAGTGTCTTTCAGTTCAGGTGGTAAGTCAAGTAACAGCTGCTCTTGTGTGAAGTTCATTTCAGAAACATCTAACATTCCCTCAGTTCCCAAGTTTCCACCTCCTCCTATACTCTCTTGTAAGACTATCATCTCTGAGGGTATTTGTCCTCCAGTGATGTTAAGTTCTTCAAGAGAACTGTCATCTGACGGAAGGAGAGACAAAAGATCAGACATATTCAGAAGTGAAGGATCAATGGATTCAACTCCAAGTTCTGAGGTTACAGCAGCTAAAAGTGTAGTTTCATCTACAATGTCAGGGGTACCTGCTGGTGTTGGCGTGGAATGTATTGCAGGTAGAGAAGATTCAAATGCTGTTGTAGTTTCAGGAGGTGGTAAAGAGAATAATGGAGGTATAACAGGGGAAGTGACAAGAGGTATTGTGGGTAGATTACCTATAGGAGCAGAAGAGTCAACAACTGGTAGAGAAGGGAGAGGAACAAATGGAGACATAAATATGGGAGAGGGGATGCCTGGTATCTCTGGGAAAGAAACAGATGAAGTAGTTTGGGGATTGGGGTTTGAGGGAAGTATCAAATCATTGTTTATGGTAGAGGATGAACTGAACAGGGGAATAGGGAGTAAAGAATCTAAAGGAATGGGAGAAGAGGCAATTGGCATTGTGGGGTATTGGAGAGAGGAAACGATGGAAGATGGAATTTTATCAGTTACATCAAGAGTGGAAGATACAGGGATTGAAATTGAGGGGAAAGGAAATAATGTAGCAACTTGGACAGAAGAAGAAATAGGAGGGATGAGAAGTGATGGAGTTGTCATGCTGGATGGAGTGAGCCCTATAGAAGGAAGTGGAGGAAATGATTTTGTTGAGATGGAAGGAGGATTACATGAAGTGGGATTTGAAGATGAGAGTTCAGCCACTGAAGGAATGGTTGGTATGACAGGAGGATTAGCAGAAGAGAGGATTAACATGTCCGTTTGAGAGCCAGCAATATTACTTTGTGATGAAGAGAAATTCACAGGTGATGACAATAGAGAAGACGATTTGAGCAAAGAAGCAGCCTCAGGTGTATTTATAATGTTGGATGGATAGGATTGTGGAATAATACTACTATACGATTGTTGGGATGAACTGTGTGACTGGTTAATGGATGAATCTAGTAGTGTATTTGGCTGAAATGATGAACTAGATGATTCAACAGGATTGGATACGGAGTTGATTGTGTCTGTACCTAAAACCTTTTGCTCAGTAGGAATTGAGGATATTAGAATCTGCTCTGAAGTATTAGAAGTGGATGATATTATAGTACTCTTCGACAAGTCATTTTGTACCAATAATGGCATTGAAGAACCTGATAAAGTGAGCGTAGCAATTGGCAGAGAAGAAATATCTTCACTAACCATTAATGGCATATCAGTCCATACTTGCTGTGTAGCTGACAGAGGAGAAGTATCTAATGATGGCATATCTAGTAGAGAAGTATTGGACATTGAAGTTTGCTGTGTAGATGATAAAGTAGTAGCGTCAGTTAGAATTGATGGCATATCTACAATTGAAGGGCTCGATGTTGAAGTTTGTTGTGTATCAATTGACAGAGAAGTAGCCTCACTTACCATTAATACAGTAGGTGTTGATATCATTAGTTCAGTTGCCTGCCATGTTGTAGTAGATGAATCAATAGGTACCATATTTCCTAACAGTGAAATATCTGCAACTGTTGAAGTATTTGATGTTGATGTAACAGATGTAACACTGCCACTAATAGGAGGATATTCCGTTTGTGGGATGACTGTGTTATCTGATGAAATTACTGAATCTAGTTGAGTAGATTCCTGTGATATTGTACTAATGGCAGGTATTGTGGGCTGGAGAGCTACACATGAACTTACTAGTTCAGGAGACAAGGAATTTGAAGATGTATTGATAGGCTGGTCTGTCAAAACATTTGATCCATTTTGAAGGAGCAGACTAGAATCAATGGAAACAGTACTACCTGTACTTAAAACTGTGCTTGTGTGTAAATCAGATAGTGTATGCGGAGCTGGTGAAACTGTAGTGCTACTAGGAACTACCTTTTGAACTGAATTAGGTAGCATGGGAACTGAAGTAGGTGGTATGGGAATTGAACTAGGTAGTATGGGAAATGAAGTAGGTGGTATGGGAACTGAATTAGATGGTATGGGAACTGAAGTAGGTGGTATGGAAACTGAATTAGGTGGTATGGGAACTGAAGTAGGTGGTATAGGATCCAAACTGGGAAGGATTGGTTCTGGTATATTAGAAGATATTGACACCAGCTGCCCTAACTCATTTGCTTTAGTATTAGTTATAATATCAAATTGTTGAGTATCTACTACAGAATTTTCCATAGCATTAGTAGCTGTATTATTTACGTCTACAGAGCCAGAAAGGCTAAACGACATTGCTACATCAGTCTCTGTATTCACCTCATTATTATCAACACGAGCAATTTTTTTAGGCGGTATGTTTTTGTCAGACTCATCAGGAGAGGCTGGTCTCTTTAAAGGTAATGTGGTAGAAACTTGTGAAGGAGATTGTAACGGTTTTGATACAGCAATCTCTGGAGGAGCTTGCAATTGTGAAACAACTTTTGAATGAGTAGATGTTAAAGAGGAATCAGTTTCATACTGAGTTACAGGAATTGAATTAATTTTTTCATCGCTTTTTGTGAGCTCTGGAGTGACTGTAACAGAGAGAGCATCTTGAAAATCCATAAGCTCTTCTTCGTTAGTAGATGTTTCCTTGTCTATTCTCTGAACTTGTTGATCTTCAACCTTTTCTTTCTCAATGAGATTCACTTGTACAGCAACATTATTCATGCTGATAATTTTTGTCTCTTTCTCAGTGGGAGGAGGGAATGGATCTGTTTGACATCCTGTTGTCATTAGAGAGGGAAATGATTTATTACGATTTCCACCAGCAGCTGAAGGATGGTTTGCTATGATATTTTTCAAAGCAGCTTGAACCTGAAAATGATTTAGAGCATATGATTTAATGATTGAATGTGGATACCTAACAGGAACATGTGATTATTTACATACTAGCAGTGCTCGAAATAGTTTTTGAAAATGTCCAGCAGAAACATCTGGACAAAACAACCAGCATGTTGTGAATTTGTCTGCAAAAAAAGGAAGTCTCACAAACTTGCGCTATACCCACTTGGAGATACAAGTAAAGAAGTATCCCACGAGCCAGTGTCTGCTCTTGACTAATAATTAACCTCAGCTGTAATTATAATGAATAACTAATCAGACAATTTGTCCAGAAAAGAGGCAAAATGTCTGCAGAATAGCCGATTGCTGGATATATTTCAAGCACTGTACTATTAGCATGTTCATGCATTACATCCTTCCTTCAGAATTCTCTCTAAACTCTACTGCACCTCATAATGAGGATTCTACCCAATGTACATCAATATACATAATGATCCTTACTGGCAATGACCCAATCTAAAATTTAAGGTGGTGTTTCATTAGTTAGCATATTCATGAACAACTTTTTATGGGCTGTAGGGTCATTGTTATGATTTCTCTCACATGGGTGTGAACTATATTTGTATATGTGTTTGTGTCACATACACAACTACATGTAGGTTGCACCATTACAGGGGCTCATCCAATTAATGAGCGTGGTGTGTAAAAAAATATGCACTTGAACTATAAAACCAGCAGGAAGATTGAAGAATGCAAATAACACTAATAGCTGTTGTATATAGTGGAGAGGGAGTCCTCCAGCTCGAGTGAATCACGCCCTTGATATTGATAGTGGAGAGACATTACAAAGATGATGCAACAAGTAAGAAAAACAAGTAAGTATAATAAGTTATTGAGTTTCAGACTTGATGAAGTCATCAGCAATGATTAAGTTTAGAACCTTCAGTTTCATCAAAAATCTGTGTACATAGACTGCAGTTACACTTAATTCTTCACCTGTTTCCAGAGTACACAGAAAGACACTAGTGTCATCACCAACGATTGGGAGGGAGGGAGGCGGAAGGGAGTGAGGGAGAGGTGCAGACAAAAGGTTGCAGGTGGGGGTAGCCTCGTACCCATGCTCTTTAAGATGCCCGAGAACTTTAAGAGCCTGGATTCAACTGTACTGCTAATAAATCTTTAAATAGTAACCACAAATAGGGATACTAATAATTCTATTTTACTAGTTACTACACACTGAACTGATCTTGTGTTGATAGCACTCTTCAGCTAGAGGTAACTTATTTGATGAATCTACCACAGATATGAAACTTGGTTTACTCTCATAACCTACCTTAATTTACACAGCAACAAACTGCTTTTTTAAATACAGTTTCCAGGTCTAAGAAACAAGCATTCCACTAGGCTAATTGTACTATAACTCGAAAACAATTTAAAGTAGTGTGAACAAAGAAATTGATTGTTGCTGAACACATTCCTCTATCAGCTACTGGTTTACAAAATTACAGAGTCAAAGAGTGTGTGGATAATAAGAATAATGTACTTAAAAACTATACTATACTATTACGGTAATCAGAAATGTGTGGTGGTTAAATGAATATGCTAATTACATGATCACCACCTTAAATTACTTAAAGATGTTCCCTCCCTACTGCTATCCTAAATTATGAATTAATGGATGGTAGATGAATGGATGGATAGATAGATGAATGGATAGATGGATAGATAGATGAATGGGGATAGATTGATAAATGAATGGATGGACGGATAGATAGATGAATGGATAGATGGATTGAGAAATGAATGGATGGATAAATGCATTGATCATTTGATAGATGGATTGATAAATGTCTACTACATGTGCATGTACAAACAATACCTGAGGAGGTAGCTTTTTATCTCCTTCTGAAGAAGTTTCAGATCTAATGGTTCCACTGCCTCCTCTGATTGCAGAAAGAGTAAGAGCAGTCAGTGCTTGTGACTGAGTAGAAATAGAGAGTGAGTGCCTAGCAACTAGTTTAGGATTCCCTCTGCATGACCTTTGACCTTCTGGTAACCAGGAATGTTTACTCTCTGTTCCAGACACACTAGAATAGAATAGAATTTTTTTTTTACAAAATCACATGTCATGCTTTAGTATATAAATGTGTTTTCGTCATCCCTGATTGCTTTTCACAGAGTTTAATGTATAATTATGTCACATGTTGTATACATATGTAGGAAGTACATCATTGTAGGGGGGTGGGGCTTGACCAATTAATGGCATGGCATATGCTACATGTATATATAGCAGACCATCAGGATGAATTCAGCTTGTATAAACTTTAATTGATAGTTGTTGTGGCTGAAATATATTACAATTGAAAATTATACAAGAAACATTAAAAAGTAAGGAAAATACAAATTATAATTTCAGACAAGAGAAATTAAGTAGTCAAAGAAATAATTTTTTTTACATACATGTAGGTATACGATGTAAAATCAACTTTTCAATTTAGTTTGCTAAAACTCACAAAAAGGGTTTTTGGTTATTAACTAAAACAACAAAATTAAAAACTATATATACATGTACATGTATATATAGTATGCTAACAGGTCCTATATACAAAATATAGGACCTGAGTTTTGTGTCCGAGAATGTGATATAGCCCGACCCTGCGAGGGCTATATGAGATCTGATGGACACAAAACGAGGGTCCTATATGCACTTATGCAGTATATAGGACCTATTAGCATACTATATACAATATATTGTATGATGGTGACATCTCTTGCATAGTGTGCACATGGAAGGTCTATATACAATATATAGAACTCACCACATCAAAGGGATGATGTCACCATCATACTATATATATATATATATATATATATATATATATATATATATATATATAATCTATATACTTAAAATTTTAAATAATAGCGTGCATGTATAATTATGTGTGTTCATAACATTACCAGTTTGCAATGAAGGAAAGATCTTCATCACAGATAGCTCGACGAACTTCTGCATGATGACGATCAACGGAAATACTAAAGAAATGTAAGATATAAATGAAGTTTAGCTTCTGTAATTAATATATGCCACAGTAACAAGGGTGTGGTCTGTTGAACCTAGGGCCCTTAAACTTCCATGGCTAATGTAACTGGCCATAGTTCAGTGGGCCCTTTTTGCTGTAGCACATATATTAATTACGAATCCTAAACTTCACCTATACCCAAAATAATACACATGTACAAACAAAATTAATAAGGAATAAACAAATCATACCACAACTGCTGAGATAACTGAGTCAGTACGTTCTTCTTCTCTCTATAGAAAAGAACGGTTGAAACAGTATCTTCTACTACAAATTATATTATAATATATAATTAATTATATACATATATATATATATATATATTATAATTATTTATTGACTAACAGTGTAAACTGGCCTTGTGCTCTAAGGGCAGAAACAACACAGGCATAAGCCTCTAGCTCTATAGATAGAAAAAAAATAGGTATATCGAGTAAATTCATTTACTGTTGACACATACCTAAACGTCTGAGAACTCTTCTGGTCTCTGGTACACTCATCTCTAGAATTGTAGAAGGGCATTAATTAGAGTACATAAGGGCGTGGCTAAGACTAAGGTTGCTTAATTAAAGTATATAGGCCCCGCCGAGGATGTCTTAGCATAAGGTATCATATATGCAGTACTACATGTTCGAATTATTCACTATAATTACAGCCAAAACTAACCAAAAATTAATATCTTAAATAATTTATTTTCAAAATGAGCACATTTATGAATCATGACTACCAACAAAAAAATTGAGCCCCTAAAATAATACAATAAAATTATAATTATTATAATAAGCATTAATGTTCATTGACACTAAAGCAGTATATCCAAAGATCGATCATAACTTGTCCAAGAACTTATCCAATGGAGGGACTGCCTCAGAGAGACCTTTTCTTTTCCTTGTTTCCAAGACAACGAGACCTGGTTTGGTAGTAGGATCAAATGGATCTCCAGCCAGAATCTGCCAGTGATCAAACACACATTGTGGGAAGGCTTGTCCTCCTGTGTTTGATCTCAGATCAGCAGTGAAACCTGAGGAAGTCGATTCAATTAAGTTAAGCAGTACATGTCACATACTAATGTACAATTAGGCAAATGCCACACCTACAAATTAATTAGTAAAACCATATGATACACGCAATTTCCAAATAGTTGAGGCTAAAGACATGTATATATTGCATGATAACACTTGAGATGGAAAGAAAGACAAATGAAAAAATGAAAATGAGTTGCCTCAGGTGGGATTTGAACCCACAACACTTTGCACTCCAGACAGATGTACATGTGATGAAACAGAAGATGGGAATTAATTAGATTCATTGTAATGAGACTACTTTAAACCAAATACTTACCAAATGATTCATTTACTGGTAAATAAGCCCTGACCATGAACATTGGAGTACCAACAACTTGGGATTCCTCAAAAACATGTCCTCGACGACGATTCAAAACTCCATAGATACCCCCAACAGCAACTTCAGGACACTACAAAGATATACGTGTATAATAGAAGTATATACATTTTTATGGCCCATAGGGCCATTCCTATGATTGCTTTCCACGGAATTGAATCTATATATATATATATATATATATATATATTCCTTCTTGTGTCCACTTGCGTGAGTATGCGTTGTATACGTAGTTAAGGAAGTTGCATCATTTCCGGGGGTTCGGTCAATTAATGGGTGTGGCATGTAAAAGAACGTGTGCTTGAGCTCTAAAGACCAGCAGAAAGAAAGCTAAGTAGCTTATGTAGAAACTGGAACTAATAGCTAGCTATTCTGCCTGAAATATATTCCTAAAGTTCTACGAGGTCCTTTGAAAGGTAAGGAGAGTAGATAATCAAATAATAGGCTGTTGTGTTTCAGGCATGATAAAGTCAGCCATGATTACTGAATGCTGGACACCACAAAGCAATCATAGGGATACTTTTTTCTCTATATAACTTATTTTTGTACATGTAATTATAATTATGTTGCAATCTAATTTACAAGACCTGTTTGACTTGTTATATAGTCTCAGGTTTATTAATACTTGGATTGGGGTTCAAGATTTAGATTTTTAAGTATGGGGTTCAGGATTCAAATTTGGGTTTTAGGTTTGGGGTTTATAGGGTTTAGATTAGTTTATGATTTACTCATATCAGAGCAGCCTGTTTTCGGGTGGTTTTAAAATGGGTCACATGATCAATTATACATATGTTACCTGTATTTCCACTAAGTATACAGGCTCTAAAATACGAGGTTCTGCTGTAAGTACTGAAGCATACAAAACACGACGAGTAGTGGGAATAATCTGTCCTCCACCACGATGAATAGCATCAGCATGAAGAGTGACATCATATATACTGAAACGTACTCCACGCATGTTCTCTTCACATAATACACTCTATAAGATTGATGAATGGATTAGTCAATGGATAGAAGGATAGGTGAATGGATAGGTTGAAATTGCAGATTGATAAATGCATTGATATATGGATGGATGGATGGATGGATAGATGGATGGATGGATGGATGGATGGATGGATGGATGGATGGATAGATGGATGGATGGATGGATGATGGATGGATGGATGGAGGAATGGATGGATGCATAGATGAATCTTGTACAGCAGATAAAACAGGTGAATAGATAGATAGATGTATATTGTATAATACCTCTTTCGATGCCCAATTGAATCCTGCAATCACACTGTCTTTAATCTCATTGAGGTACTGAACACCTTTTGAGGCATCTACCAGAAGATTTGGACCATTACCTTCAGGTCCAAAGCACCAGATCTTACGACCCTCTGTAAGGTCCCATTCATAGTGCTCAGCCAGATACCGAGCCCGGGCTTTAGGATCTTGTCTGGGAGTAATTTCACCCTGAAAGAAGAGCACAAATCAATAATGGTTTCTATATATAATGTGATGAATAGTAAGGCTAATGAAACATGGGTTATTTAAGGTCACTAGTTTGCAGCTAAAAATGTTGCAGATTTTATATATAACCAATTTGGTATTAATTTCAGATGTTTCGAAGAATCTTGTTTTCAAATTGTTAACAAATTAACTGTTACGTGTGTATACACATATCAGCAAATAGCAATATATTAAAATATTACCCTCAAACAACAGTCATCCCTCAGGTATACCATATTCAAATCTAAACACAATATGCATGCATAAAGTGGCTAACTATGAATCTGGTCTCAGCCTTTTCCATAAGTTAGCCAACTATGAATCTGGTCTCAGCCTTTTCCATAAGTTACTTAGCCAAATATAGATCTGGTCTCAGCCTTTTCCATAAGTTAGCCAACTACATGTATGAATCTGGTCTCAGTCTTTTCCATGAGTTAGCCAACTATGGATCTGGTCTCAGCCTTCCAAATAGTTTTATAGGTGATCCAATTATGGATCCGGTTTCAACATTTAAAATATGATATCAGACATGGATTGTGTTTGTGTCTTTGTACCTTGTCAATGTCTTCTGGTAATCCATCTTGCAATGGTGATGCCCTGAAAAAAAGCCTATTGTGTTTGTTAGGTGATTTTGATAAACAGAGAACACTGCTCTCAGCAGACACTGTTTCACGATAAGAAACAACGGGATCTGATTTCTAGAATAATAATAATAATAGTAATATACATGTACATGTATTTAATTATGTTATCAAAATAGATGAATAAAGAATACAAACTAGACTGCATATAACCATAGCAACCACATTTTGGTAACCCACATCTTGAAGATCAAAGACAGAAGTACAAGTAAATGTATGCTATCGTTGAGCTACATGTAATTATCTGTGCAAACACATGTAAATGCCAATACACATAATATTTACATACATGTACATGTATACATGCAATCATGTATCATACTCACTTTCAGTGGGATACAAGCATGGTCCTCTTCCAAATCTTTGAGACAGATTTCCAAGTGGAGTTCTCCAGCACCAGCTACAATATGTTCTCCACTCTCTTCAATCAAACACTATACATAAGTTATTATCAATAGCATAACTACATGTGTAATGAATGCACTTCAAAGTATATAGAAAACACTAACTTAACACTATTAATCAATTGTCTTACATCTTAACTTGATGCACAAAGAAACTTCAAAGTGTACAATTAGCCATGGTTGAATAGTAACAGGAAGTGCATGTACATGTGTAGGTGGAGCTAGAAAGTGACTATCATGGCAATTCTGATGTTTATATAGATGTTTCATCACCTAAAATTCTGCTTGTGGTGGTGACTCACCACTGATAGATAGCCTTCAAATAACTTAAGAAGAATACGTATTCATTTTCTACAAGACATATTCAAAGGATTAGTTTTAGAAAGGGCTTTAATTTTGTGAAATTTGAAGTATGCTGCAAGAAACAGACACAGAGACATACAATATGATTACAGTAACCCAACCCATCTATGCAGGTGAGAGTGAATTACATATTTATCACACATACCTGGACCATAGGGTCAGACTTAGCCAGTCGTTTAAGTCCTTCTACAAGTTTTGGTAGATCAGATGGGTTTTTGGCTTCAACAGCTACACGTACAACAGGACTAACACTAAATTTCATCACCTAGGCAACAGAAAATTACATACAATGTCAAAAACACCAACTGTGATGGGATAGCCAAATACTATATGTAATTACAGTACAAAATGTAAGCATTTAAACACAACAATCATCAATTTTTAGTCACATATTTACTACACACTAGGACACATGTACATGTGTGATATTGGAACATTATCCATCTCATTCAGAGGTTTTGATATGCATGGGCCAAATCAGCTTAACAATGGTTAGTGTGTGTGCCATTTGGGAATGCATCTCGAGCCAATTAACAAAGAGTTAATGCTGTTAATGACAATATAATCATAATTAACTGTGCCGTCTGGCCCAAAGAGAGAACTGTGCAGTGCCAAGTAAGAAACAGTTTGGGCTGATGGTGCATCGAGCAGCACCATAAGAGCTTATCAAAAACTCTGGTCTCATTGATACCACATCATGATCACTACTCACCCTGAAATTATGTGCATGTTCATATGTACTAATGGTACCAGTCTTGACTAGATACTGGTCAACACCAACAAGACCAACTACATTACCACATGGGACATCATCTATAGCTTCAATATATCGGCCCATCATCAAAACAGTCCTACAATAAGACAATAAATATATGAAGAATAAAGGCTGAATTCCTGTAAATAGAGTGGGAAATACGTGTAGTGTAACCTTATATACAATATCTGGCTTTGTTTTGGATATATATGGACATAGTAACATTTAGTAGGGTGTAGTACCCTCCTATAAATGAGAACCCTGCCTGTCTAAGATGCTGGCTTTCCAGATTAATGTTCTGCTAAGTGCTAGCAACAGCTGATAGACATACATATGTACATAGAAAATACATACAAAGAAAGACATGGCATGCATATCAGTAATGGTGAATAGATTTTTTTTTGAAATTAACCTTTGGATTTGTTTGACATAGAGATCTTCTTTCTTTCCAGGTACATAGTTGGGTCCCATTATACGAGACTTGAGACCAGTTGCAACAGTACCACTGAACACACGACCAAAAGCATAAAATCTTCCTTTGTCAGTAGTAGGTACCATCTTACTAATGTACATCATTAATGGAGCCTGAAGATAGATTCAATGTACATCATAATAATCATACAGGTAGACAGTGTGACATGATGCATGTACAGTTAAATATTTTGACTGGTTATGATATTATTTGCACTTGTCCTTTTGCCACTTTGTATGGTGAGCCAATGAAATTTTGTATCCAGGAAACCAATCACTGTGTTTCTTGGACACCAAATCGTGTACTAAACAGTCAATAACAGGTTTTGGCTCAAACTTTATGTAAGCAAACAAAACAATAAAAGCATATGTGACCAAATTTGGGAGCACCACACTTGTGGCGCATAATAATTTTGAGCAAACACTTACATGTACCTTCAAACACTCATTATTCGGCCATTTTAAAGTAGAAGCAAAGGAGGAGCATTAACTGGTCTTCCTGATACCTTGACATGTACATAAAGATTGGCTCTCCAAAATGCCCAAATAGCGAGTGTTTGAAGGTAAACGTTTGTTCAGAATTATTATGTGCCACAAGTGTACATGTAGTTTTCCCAAATTGGGTACTAGAATAGTACGACGGAAATCCCACCCCTGTCTGTGTTATATACAACCTAGTGTAGTATCATACATGTTAGTGTTGTATATTACTTTATGCTAGCTTACATGAACCACAAACCCAATGTTTTAAGGTACGTATGTAAGCATTTGAAATTAGTTAATTAGTCCCTATCTGTCTGGGTAGAATCATACGTGTATATGTATCTACTCACTGTAGGGTCACAATTTTTAACACCAATAGCACAAGGGTCATCATGAGGTCCCTCGTACAGAAGTTCCATTCGATACCGTTGGGCAGTGACAGGAGAAGGAAGATGCATTGTTATCATTTGAAGAAGAGCGTCACCAGCTGGTAGCCATTTCCTCATGACAGCTTTTAGCAACGGCTTTCCTTCTTTGTCCTGCAAAGAATAAATACATACAACTCAAGGTGGGAAATAACGATGTGCAAGTGCGCATAATCGCACCATAGTTGCACAGACGCACACTATAAAATGCTTAAATAATGTAGAAAGTGCACACTGAAATTGTCAAACTTTAATAATAATGGGAGTGGTGTTATAGCACACCCACATAACACATAGCACATGTTAGAGAGATGGCTAGTAGGAAAAAGCAAGTAGCGACAGTTTGGTTTTGTCTCTGACACATCCTGAAACAGTACAGGATCTTCTCTTTTCATCATCTTTCCCTAAGTGCAGTTACATGTATATTTCATCAGAAAGATTGTGTCAACTAATTATCAACAAATAACATAGTGCTCAATGCTCAGTGCTCACCAAAATTAAAATATCAAGGAGTTATGATGAGCACCAATGATCACCATGATCCCAACTCTTATTTCCCACCCTGATACACATGTAGTCCAGACTTGTCTGAACCACTAACTTACCCTATCATCTGGGTCAAGCTTAATTTGAAGTTTTTCAATCAGTTTTTTGGTCTCGTCTTTCTTGAAATTCATGATAGCATCAAAGATCTGAAGAAATTTAAAAAAAATAGCAGTTGCTAACAGACATGGGATCTATTACAATGCAATGTAATATAATACTACTACTAACAAGTGTATATAGAGAAAAAAGTATCCCTATGATTGCTTTATGGTGTCCAGCATTCAGTAATCATGGCTGACTTTATCATGCCTGAAACACAACAGCCTATTATAGTCATTATTTTGATTATCTACTCTCCTTACCTTTCAAAGGACCTTTTAGACTTTAGGAATATATTTCAGGTAGAACAGCTAGCTAGTAGTTCCAGTTTCTAATTCTATGTAAGCTACAAGCAGCTTTCTTTCCGCTGAGTTCGAGCACGCGTTCTATTGCGCGCCATGCCCATTAATTGACCGAGCCCCCAGGAATGACACAACTTCCTTAACTACGTATACAACGCATACTAGCGAAGTGGACACAAGAAAATATATATACATTAAACCCCGTGGAAAGCAATCATAGTACTTTTACTATTACATGTACCTTAAAAATGAGTGGATTACATAAAAATTACTGCCCCAGTCAGTGTTACTGTTATGGATTACTATAGCATTAAGGAATTCATGTTTTAAACTAAACTACCATTGCATTTAATGTTTATGAGTTTCTCAAAAACAGAATCAGTAATTCTGCACCTATGGCCGAAAACACTTTCTTCCAATGCTAAAAAGTCTCTCTACTGGCCCTACTACTATCAATGAAGACACTACTTATCGATCTGTCTCCGGTGGAGTTTCGAGATGCATTAGCTCTCTCCTACCATAGACCACTCTCAAAGATGCCATCATTGGATGTGGGGCACCAACTAGTTTGGAACATGCTTTGGATTGTAGAAAAGGTGGTTTGACAATGCAGAGGCATAATGAAGTGAGAGACTCACTAGGTAATGTCGCCACTCTGGCATACAATGATGTGATTAATAAACCACTAGTGGTAAGAGAGGCTGATGAATCCAATAATACTGCAGCGTTGATTGCTGATCTTGGCATTCGAGGTGTGTGGCAGCCACAAACTGGGGCATTATTAGATATCCATGTTGTGGACACTGATGCCCAGTGATACCTCCACAGACCAGTTGAAGCTGTATTCTCATCAGCTGAGAGAGAGAAACAACGTAAATATTCCGAAGCTGTCGAGGCTAGGCAGGCAAGCATTTTTCACCCTTTTTGTTGTTTCCATGGATGGTGTTCTAGGCCATGAGGCAAATTATTTACTAAAGAGATTTGCAGATAAATTATCAAAAAAGTGGAAAAAACCATATAGTCAGATTATGGGCTGGGTTCAAGCTACAATTTCTTTTCAATAGTTCGTGCCATCAATTTATCTTTACGAGGCTCTCGGGTGAAGTGGAGAAGTGGTGTTGGAATGGAGGATGGTGCAGGTATACCTTCCTTTTAACTTGAACACATTAACGTAAAGTGAAGCTACATGTATATATATAATTATTACCCTCGCCGCATAGCGTAGGCGGAAGGGTATGGTAATCGTTTTCTCTGTGTGTCTGTCTGTGTGTTAGCAATTTTTCTGGAAAATAAAAACATTAATTGACATTTCAAACGGGGTACTGGTAGTCTTCAAGTTATACAAGGAAAAAAATAACGTAGGAATTCTTCTAAAACCTTTTGGTTCTAAAGTTATGACAATTTTTATAACTCAGTTACCGTTTCATGACTTTAAGATGAAACGAGGGCAATAACGAGAGTAAATATGGACACACAAAACACAAGTGATCCTGTTTCATGGCTGTCGCTAGCCAAGAAACACTTCAAACCAAAAACAATTGAGTTAATGGTTGCTACTACACCACCATTGATGCAAGATAGAAAGCTACCTAGCTCCACCTACAGGTATGTGCACGTGCATGCTTGCAAAGCGTCATGTACTAAACACGTGATAGAGGTGATTCAATACATTTTCCCACATTGGGGACTTTAGAGGTAGACTTGAGAACTTCTTCATTGTTTTTCGAAGGAAAACAGAGTATAAAATGTAAGATATACATGTATATACAAATTATACATTTCTTTCATTGATATTCTTATTTTGTCTTTTAGGATATAAAGTTATAACAGTTTTAATGCCCATAAATGTTTTTCAAATTTATGTGTATTCCATGTAACAAAAGTTTCATACACAAACTTTATTATATTTAGAAAAAAATTGTAGTGCTTTGTATTACTATCACGTAGGCAAGGGTCCCGTCCCAACGGCACTCGTTATTTATTTATTTATTATTATTATTCTTATTTATATTCATTTATTATTATTATTATTATTATTATTATTATTATTATTATTATTATTATTATTCTTAAATGATCGTTACTGATTATTTTTACATAATCATATTATTAATATTATTATTATTACTATTACCTCAACATAATCATATTATTATATAATATTATTATTACTATTGGCTCAGTTTTTAAATATCCTATTGCTATTACCTTGAAACATGTAATCTTTACTATTACCCAGTGTCAGGTTACTAATGTGATTACTGATTAATTATAAAAGGTTTGTTCAATTGATTGGTGGGTTATATATTATTACATGTATAGATACTCATAAAATGGTGTACATGTACATGTACATCTATGATCTATTTATCAAGCCAGGATAACAATTCTACAATTAGATCAAAAATACTCAAAAGGGCAAAGGATCTTACATTACTAATATGAAAGTGTCTACCATACCTTATAAATTGGATCCAAAACAAACTGACAAAACCCACGAGTATAGCCATCACCACCAACTTTGTTCCATTTACGATCAGCAGAGGAGAAAAATTGGTCACCCCAAAGACGTTTCATTAACTTGGCAGGTTCTATTTTGAATTTAGTGGCATAGATTTCAGCAAACTGTTTCAGTGTGAAGGCCCATCCATGTAGACCGGATCCAAATCCAACAGTACCAATACTGGGATCAACCTAATATTGAATAGTATAGGAATGAGTCTTAGGTTTAGTACCAATAATGATGATTTTTCTAACCATGATATTTCCCATTGGTCCTTCTTCGTCATTATAAGTGGCAATAATGACATTGATGGATTCCACAATTCGTTGGAAGGTTTGATAGAGATCTTCTTGCTCCAGCTGTAACTCAAGCAAAGCACGGTCCATCTTGTTCATGAAGGTAACGGGTTTAATCCTTTCAGCAATGGCCTGACGTAAGACTGTCTCAGTTTGCACACATACTCCTGTTATGAGAATACAGTATGTGTGTGGTTATAATTTGAGTCAATTATTAATTCAACTTGACTTACCACTTACGCAGTCTACAACCACTAGAGCTCCATCAGTAACACGAAGAGCAGCTGTCACCTCTGATGAGAAATCAACATGACCAGGAGAGTCTATAAGATTAATGAGAAATCCATTTCCCTCTTTCTCCTGTTTGATAAATGACATGTCTTTCTCTGCTACTTCATAATATAAAGATATGGCACTATAGAAATGGGAGATAGATAGATAGATAGATACCTCGATAGATAGATAGCTAAATAGATATAGACAGACAGGTATGTGTACATTTACAATAGAATAGATAAATAGATACATGTGTAGATAGATAGATACAATGTACATGTAGATACTAGATAGATAAATAGACATACAGCCATGAAAGTATAAGATATACAATGTATGTAGACACCAAACATAAATACATGTATATAGATAGATCGACTCACGTTGACTTGATGGTGATGCAACGTTCTTGTTCGTCTTTTCTCGTATCAGTAAAACGAGTGTCCCCAGCTCTGTCACCAGCAATGATACCAGCTTTACTAACCAATGAGTCAGTAAGTGTCGATTTTCCATGATCAACATGGGCAATAACAGACATGTTGCGGATATTCGTCCGTTTATCCATAATAGCACGGACCTAACAAACAAGCAATAATAAATAGTTTTACCCATTCACACACAGGAAACACAATTATATTACACCACAATTTCCTGTGACATATCAAATTTTTCACCACAAGTTGAGAAAACCAACAAGGACAAAAGTTGGTTCAAAAAGGACAAAAGTGTCTCGTTAGTAATTAAGAAATAAAAATTTAATAGTTGCAAACAGAATGGTAGAATAACTTTGTGATGACAATTCTAGTCGGTTATCCAACACGATTATATTCATTCTAGACATTGACAGTAACACAACCACATATAAATTTAGAAAACCCTTGATGGACCAATCTCACGTCATTTAATACACTCCAATGTACACTCAAGTACTCATGAATCAGTTATGATACATCAATAACATTCATGGAATTCCAAGCAACCACGAGTTTATCAAATGTACACTGTACAAGTGGATTTTCCTGTATTATATATATATACATGTATATTGTACATGCATATCTATATTGAATCACAATTCTATTCACTTACCTGATCTATTGTAAAATGAACCTGTAAAGAAAAGAGAAAACAGTATCATTGTAATAATACAGAAGGCAAGCGTGCAGCACATGGAAATACCAAACAGGAACATTAACAATAACAAATATGACTCCATAGAAATCATCATAGGTATATAACAAGTATGGATTGGTTAGAGATTTACCATTTTGAAAGGATCCTTTTCAAGTAAGCAGACCGCTACGTACAAACAAAGAGACCCCTAGATTGTGAAGGTGGGCGAGGAAGAAACATGTGGTTTATTGCGCAACAACACGCTCGATGGGTGTGCCCGATATTGCCAGGATATTGTGCAATATCTTTGTCCTAGAGGTCACTTTTGCAGGGACATAAAAGGCAAGCGCCTTTCCTCCAGCTCATAGAGGATCTCATAGAGGATCTCATAGAGGATCTAGTTAATACTACTCTACCTTCTCGCCTGCAAGAAACTCTTCCTGTTATATCAGGCATTCTTACTCGTGTTTGAAACATAATCTTAGTGTTATGTTTAGTGGTGTTGAAGGACCTGCAGTGCAGAACAGTTCAACGTCCAAATTAGAAACTAATAATAGTAATCGTAATATAAATAGTAGTACATTAAGTTCAACAATTTCTGGTATTGATACATCGTCTACGAGACCAATATGCAAGTACGTTACCAGTAAACGATCGTGCCCCTACGGAAAACAGTGTCGATTTAGGCATCCTGTAACATCACAACCAGACAAACCAGTTTGTCGTCACTATCTCTTGTCTCAGTGTCGATATGGAGAACGATGCAAGTTTCGTCATCCAAAACCAATTGATGATCATGACGATAGCCCTTCACCTCTTTTATTAGATGTTAATGACTTTCCAAGTATTGCTACAACAACTAGCCAATCAAAGCACTATCGTCATAGTAACTTTGCACCTGTCAACATATCGGATCATCCACTAGACACTCGGCCTGAAACTAGAAGGATACGTCACCATCATGATGGTACGAAAACAGTTTCCACTGAAATCCAACTGGATGCGTTCTTCAAACGTGCAGCAACTATAACTCCAAGGCCTGCCATTCCACATCCCAGACCCAAAAAATCTGGAAGTGATGGAAGTTCTGCTTCAATGAAAGCTTTGGAATTGGAAAAGCTGGAAATGAAGTTGCTTGCTACAGAGCACAAAGTATTAGAGAAAGGAATGGATAAGAGTGTACATGTTATTCAGTTTGAACCAACTAATCCAGACTGGGTGAGAATATACATGTATGTCATTAAACTACATATATTATAATGATGTATCTTGTACATGTACATGTGTATGTACATGTAGTTAATGGTTAATGTTGCTATGGATTCATTAATTGGATTGTTTCTTTTCACTTTTAGTATTGCATCAATAAGTTAATAGAGATTACTTAATATTAAATAATGAGGTTACATATTAATAGAGAAGTTAATCTACCTTGTATGTAAATGCATGTCTTTATACACATGTAATTATAGTAGTATAACGATAATCTTACTGTCAAGTATATTTATACATTTATTATTATATTATCTCAATTCTATTAGGTTCAGTACAATATTCCAGTGCTTCAGGCAATTGTTGTGTTCCCTGTAACATATCCTGAACAGGTTAGTATCATATTGTACTATTTCATACCCAGAAATATAATCATTAGTACTAATCTACTTGTACCTTGTGCAAATATGTATGTACAACCAACATACATATGTACAGGTACATGTACTATGTACGTGTAACTAAATTCATTATGTATATTTGTTTGTATGTATGTATGTCTGTGTGCATGTACGTATGCATGTCGTATGTATGTGTATGTACATGTATGTATGTATGTATGTGTATGTACATGTATGTATGTATATACGTGTACATGTATGTATGTAAGATGTATGTCTGTAACTCTGTACGTATGTATGTATGTATGTATGTATATATGTATGTATGTATGTGTGTGTGTGTACACGTACGTGTACATTTGTATGTGTGTGTACGTCCATATGTATGTATGTATGTATGTATTAGGGCTGGGACGAAGCTAGAAAAACAACTTTCGAAGCTTCGTCGGCAAAAATGAACGAACCTTTGAAGGTTCGCACGTGTTATTATCAATGTTGCTCTTACCTTGTTTGGCAATATAATGCCTCCAAAACTGGATTATTGCTTCATAATAAGTACTAGTCTTGTTCCTGTCACTATTTCTACTTGGATTTAGCATTGCTTGAATGAAAATTTAGGCAGAAACAGCCAACAACTCAGCCTCAACTTTTCTTGGACACACCCACAATTTTAACCACACGTTTAAGTTGCAAAAGTGTGAATGTGCAAACATTGAAGTGGGCGTGACAGCGAAGCTTCGAAGGGAGAAATTTAGCTTCGAATGCACTGTAAACGAACGAAGGTTCGAATATTCGAACCTTTTTCCCAGCCCTAGTATGTATGTATGTATGTATGTATGTATGTATGTTTGTTTGTTTGTTGTAATCAGATACATGTCATATTTTTATTTGTTGTCAGCTTTTCAGTATCAAACTAGTTGATGATGGAAAACTGTCAAAGTCATGTCTAGAAGCTATCAATACTGAACTTCATAAAGAAATCAAATTAATGAGCTCAGATAAACTAACAATGGAATCTCCTATATTCAGATCAGTACTGAACTGGCTGGATAATAATATTGCACAGATTGTTGGAAAGGTGAGAGAGAGAGAGAGTTGTAATTTTAAGTCCAACTTTCAGAAGTATTAAGGCATTAGAATTTCTCAATAATTGTAGGAATATTTTCTTGTTATTATCCCTGCCATGAAGTGCAAGTGGAAGGGTATAGTAGTAATTTTGTGTGTCTGTGTATTTGCAAATTTTTTGGAATACTAAGAGAGTTGGGAGCTTGAAAGAGTTATTTGAAATTATACAAGAAGCTAAATAACAATAGGCTTTTCTAAAACCTGTTGGTTATGAAGTTGTTATTGTGTTCATAATAACAGAGATTCTTTTTATTAATATAGAACTTAGAAGACGAAAAACCTGATAAACCTGATATAGATCCTGATAATTATGAAACAGATGAAAGCTCTGAATATTCTGGTTCAAATGAAGAAGATGATGATGAGGGCTCAGAAGATGAAACTGGAGGCTTGACATATCTTAGGCCAGTAAAACGAGGTACTGAGGTACGAATGATGGATCTACAGTTAAGTAAAAGTGTAGCTACACTCCATTTTTGGTCGATGAAGATGGCAATGCAATGTACAAGATGTAGGAATATACAAGATGTTGTGTGTAAACCAGAAAGGTAAATTCCTTTTAACAAGATATAACAGTACAATGCACATGTACAGTATGTACCTACATGTACATTGTATGTATGTACATGTACATGTGTGTATGTATTTACATTGTATGTATGTATGTATGTACATTGTATGTATGTATGTATATTGTACATGTATGTTCTTATGTAACTATCTGTGTACACTATGTACATTTATACATGTATATAATATGTACATGTATGTATTTATGTATGCTTGTGACAGTGTATATAATCTACATCTATATTAATTGCTAATATGAAAGTACATGTATGTATATGTGTGTTTGTATGTATGTACATGTACGTATGTATGTCCATAACAGTAACAGTATATATATATGTGTGTGTGTGTTATATTATGTAAGCCATGCCCTTTTCTATTCTTCCTACAGTATTATCTCTCAAATGTGTTCACACTGTCATTCCTCTTTCTCTATCAATATTCATCCGGACATACTCCATGCTGCCAACACTTCTCTTGCCTTCATGGACTTGCTTGGGTAAGTGGTAGGGAATGAGCTGTTTTAGAGCAATGAAAAACCAAATTAGAATGATGACTAGTGTTTATATACACTTTACAATTCATTCAATAGAAATGTCGGAGTAGGGTTGTAATATCACCATATCATAATTATTTATGTCATAATTAATTGTATTGCCACCTTATTTAGAATGTTCCAATATCGCAAGCAAAGCATTTTACTAATATAACATGCATATAATACATAAATTAGCATTATCGAGGATAGGAGAAACAACAGCAACTAACTCTACAATTCAGTTTGTGTTCTATTTGTACTATTTGAAGTATAACTATTATATACCTCACATTATGAATACATAATTGTATGTAATAAGTAATAATTATTTACTTAATGCAACAATAATATCAGGTAAATGGCCAACCCTACATGTATGTCAGGAGTCTTGTAGTGTTATGTATACCTACTTGTAGAGAAACAGCTTTAGCCATTTGAATAATCTTACTTTCATAAATGTATTCGACTACACAGCTATATATATGACTACTCATCTTTGACTCATTGCAATCCTAACACTTATATTATAAGCAGGACATATTTCAGTAATTTAATTATCCTTGATTAGCTAAATTTATCATTATTATTAATTTATTTTCCTTTCTACAGCTGCAAACCAATAGATGTAGTGTTGTCATCATGTGAAAGTGTTGTAACATGTTTAGATTGTGGAAGAGAAAACTTATTGAAGGGGCTAAGTTTTGGACAGCCGTCAACTACGTGGTGTCGAGGATGTAATGCTCGTCTCTTGATAGGTGTGGAACAGTGCAAGTTTTTTGTACATCAACCTGGAGTGCAAAATGGTAAGTCAGAAGAGCTGCATCCATTCTCAATAACTTAACTTAAATATAATTATTTTTTAATACATTAATATGAAACTAAATGATATATTCAATGAGGAACAGGACCGAACCACACCTCACACTGAGTGATTCTAGAATATCTAGCAGTTAGCTCACTATTTCCACACCCATAAATACACATGTAGTATATATGTACTTCACATTTATGTATCAAATTGAGAATTTTTTCTTTTGTCCAGCTGCTATGGTTGATATGAGTGATAGAAAAACTGGCAAGAAGAAGATGAGAGAAAAGATACTTCAAGAGGGAACCCCATTGCCTGATCTAGGAACATGTGAACATTACAAGAAGAGTCATCGTTGGCTAAGGTTTGCCTCCCCCTCTCATCTCTCTCTCTCTCTCTCTCTCTCTCTCTCTCTCTCTCTCTCTCTCTCTCTCTCTCTCTCTCTCTCTCTCTATCCTTCTGTCTCCTTTTCTCCCTTCCACTTCCATCTTCTCTCTTGATTAGTTTCTTCTAATTCCGCATGTGATTCTCGAACTTGTTTGGCAACGCATGAACTATTTTCTTTCCTCCCTTTATTTATCTGTTGGTATTCTGTTGTATAATACACTTTATATATTCATCAGATTTCCTTGCTGTGGTAAGACCTATCCTTGTGATGTATGTCATGACCTCACAGAAGATCATCCCATGGAGAGAGCAAACAGAATGATTTGTGGATATTGTTCAAAAGAACAGGTATACATACATACATACATGCATACATACATACATACATACATACATACATACATACATACATACACATGTACATACATATACATAATGCATTTTGCATAATGTAGTTACATAGTACATGTACCTGTATGTATGTAAGTACACATAAAAATGTACATATGTTTTTCTCACAGACGTACACAGGAATTAAACCATGTGTTTTATGTGGTTCTGATATGGCATATGTAAAAGGTTCACTCTTCTGGGAGGGTGGAAAAGGATGTAGAAACAGGACTAAGATGAGCAGGTCAGTACAGCCTATAGTAATGTATGTGTGCACATGTTTGTGCATGTGGGAGTGCATGTATGATACAGTGATCATGTGACATTACATGTATATATCAATACAGAAAAGATGTCCACAAGTACAAAACATCAGAGAATAAAAGTGCTTCTAAGAAGAATGAACGAGTTGGAGTTAAAGGCAAGATAAACAGAGATACGAAATAGTCACCATGGAAACACTATAATTATGATAATAATAATGATTAAATTTGTTTTATGGAAGAATTTGTTTTTGTCTTAATGTACATGCAAGTTTTAATAAACCGTTTTAATGTTAATTTAATATTTCTTTAGCAAGACAGTTTTAATGACACAATGAAATTGAGTTATTGAGGCTACATCTTTTCACTCAAACCTATACATGCTAGCTGTTATATCTTGAAGACTACTGATCCAAAATAAATCATTAAGATGATATATGGGCTTATCACTGAAACCAATTACGAACACTTTGAGTGCTTCTTAATGTTAGGAATACACTCCCAAAGGTAGGGGTCAAATGTCACAGATATGTGACATCAGTACTCTAAGGGTTAACTAAGCAACGACAAATGTCAAGAAACATAAATTGACTATGACAACCAGTCTTTAGCCCCGCCCCAATGTTGCCGAATAAACCAGTGAAATACCTAGTTTTATGCCCTCGCTATCGTAAGCACCAAATCCTACATATACATAATTATAGTGAAAATTACAATAATTTGAATCTTATCTCACTTTAAATTTCTTAGACTACCCCCAACAACAAGCATGAAGTGCAGTCTTTAACCACAATGTTGCACTGTTGACATACCTAGTTCCAATTCATCCCCTCACTATCGTAAGCACCAAATCCTACCAAACATCACTCTATATACCATAGTGCGATTTACAACAATTGCATCATACCACACTTCACATTTTTAGAATACGCAACAACAAATGTCAAGAAGCATGAAGTAACTATGACAACCAGTCTTCAATACCAATGTTGCTGAATACATTGTTGAAATATTGACCTAGTTTCATGCCTTCACTATCGTAAACATGACTAGTTATATACAATAGCAAAAAATCACAATATTAATTTTATAACACATTGTACACTGATTAGACTTAGACTACCCAATGACAAATGACAAAAAGCATGAAGTTATTAGTGCATTAGCTACGTAGGTTCATGTGCTCTAATGTACGTACACTTCCAATTTGTAGTCTATCCAATGAAAATGTTAAGAAGTAACCATGTCAACCAGTCTTGCTTAATACATTGGTGAAATACCTAGTTTTATGCTTTCACTAGCTATCGTAAGCACCAAATCATCTGCGCTAGTTAGTTTTCCAACACAACTTGATCCCTATTTGTATAATGAAAGACAAAATACCAGTGTGAGCAATAACCATAGATTGACTTTTTCATTTTTCCATGCCTGCATATCATTATTAAACTGTTTATAATTTCGTATTCTTTATTGTAATAAACATTATTATCTACTTCTTATAAATAAAAAATATTATGTGCACTAAATAGAATTGTAACACAACGATGTAAATTATATTTCAAATGTTAAAACTTGCATTGGTATTGGTTGTGCACTTGCAACGAAAATTTAATAATGTAAAATCATTATAATATAATGTATGGATAATAAAACAGCCCAACCTCTTATATAACGTGTAACAAATAAATTGTAATAGTTATAAAATTAATAATAAAATTATAATTTTATCTTAGACAGCTAACGTACATGGTCATGTATATACATTTACAGCGATTATATGTGCCCCATTAGCTACATCTACCATTCACTACTCTTATTGCTTTTACTGCCTATACCAGTACTATCACTATCACTTGGACTACTTGCTGTTCCTTCTCTTTCAACTTCATCGGTAAAAGTGTAGTAATTTCCATGTCTAATTTTCTGTTTTGTAACCCAACATTGCATGACTATGCCGAGAATTCCAAACAAAATGGAGGACAAGATATATAGAGTAGGAACTGTACATAAAAGTGCATAACGGATACCAATACAATTTGAGAAGGAGGGAACTTGATGGAGAAATGCTGGAACCTAAAGAGAAGATGAGAGAGGGACAGAGATAGAGAGGCAGAGAGAGAGACAGAAAGAGACAGAGAGAGATGGAGATGAGACAGAGAGAGAGAGATGAGAATGACAGTAAAGAGGGGGACAGAGGCAGATATACAATGAGAAAAAGAGACCACTATAATTACAAGAGTTGATTTTCATGATAGAAAATACAAAACATGCCTTAATACTATTCAGGCACAAGTAACAACACACAAAGAACATTATAATTATGTATAATGGGTGTGGCAAATAGCATTAACGTTTGCATGAAGCAGGTGATGTGGTTGTTCCAACTATGTATGTGCATATATCAAAATAATTATTAATAGTTACATCCACAGTCAAACCTCACTAATCAAACTATTCTTGTATTAGTAATCATGCTTGCGTTCATTGAGGCTACTACCGGTACATGTGTTACTATACATAATATTTTTGTATATTTTGTTAAAGAGGTAACATGTATATATATAGCAGGGCTCTCACACATAAAAAATGGGACATTGCATGAACTATGAACAAGCTTGTTTCTAATTAGTTATTAATTAAAGGGTGTGTTCAGATCTGTATGTGTATGTTCTCCATTCCTACTCTTACAGTACATGCTTTGGACTTGATCTATATTATCAAAACAGTGCATAATAGCTAGGATGACAAGGGTACAGGAACCTCCCTATAAGGAAATTAAAAATATTTGGTTTTGTGTGTGGACCAGAGTTTTTTTTGATATAAACTCATGTGGTACACCATTGGCCCATAAAGCTTCTTATTTGGCACTGCAGAATTCTTTCTTTGGGCCAGATGGCATAGATAATTATAATTATTAACTAACAGCATTAACTCTTTGTTAATTGGCTCAAGATGTATTCCCAATGGTGCCAAACTAAACATTGTTGAGCCAATTCGGCCCATGCTTCAAAACATATCTAAATCTCAAAACATACATGTACTCTTTATTAGTTAACATTAACATGTTCAATATTCATACCAGCACTGGACCAAGACTTGCAACCATGGTAATGACACCAATGTAGACAGCTGAAGCTTGTGCTCTCATTGCAGGCATACAGACATCCTACAAACACAAAATAATAATAATATATCCATGTACAATCTTATCAATATACATTCAATTTCAACAGATCTAGCACAAGCCAGATGTACAGTATAAGTCAATAAAAAGTTAACGTTTCATTTTTGTAGTACGACTGTAGTACGAAACAGATCATACCGTTCTACTAACGTTGCGTAAAAACGGTTTATTTGCGTTTAAACATTTAATTAACGTTTCTTATTAATCATTGCTAAATGTGGGCGTGGCTAACGAGCCAAACGGCCAAGAATTTACTGTTAGAACATTAACTTTTTTGGACTTATACTGTATTATATAAAGTTACTAAACTGTATTTTATATCATTCTTACATGAATGCCCTTATGAATTCTTTATGCATTTTTTATGGCCCGTAGGGCCATCCCTATGATTGCTTTCCCACGGGTTCGAACTATATATATATATATATATATATATATATATATATATGTTTGTGTCACTTGCGCGAGTATGCGTTGTATACGTAGTTAAGGAAGTTGCGTCATTCCCGGGGGCTCGGTCAATTAATGGGTGTGGCGCGTAAAAGAATGCGCGCTCGAGCTCTAGAAACCAGCAGAAAGAAAGCCAAGTAGCTTACGTAGAAACTGGAACTAATAGCTAGCTATTCTGCCTGAAATATATTCCTAAAGTTCTCCAATGTCCTTTGAAAGGTCAGGAAAGTAGATAATCAAAATAATAACTATAATAAGCTGTTGTCTTTCATGCTTGATAAAGTCAGCCATGATTACTGAATGCTGGACACCACAATGCAGTCATAGGTATACTTTTATCTACACCCACATTTGTAAAACAATCATTTCATAGTAAAATTCTCCTTGGTAGCCACCTTTCTCTCTCTAAAACAGTTAATAAACCACTGTTTTGCTCATGCTGTACAGGAAATATATAGCACTCGGGGTGGGGGCTCGAATCAAGGCCTTGATTATAGTTATTATTTTGATTATCTACTTTCCTGACCTTTCAAAGGACCTTGGAGAACTTTAGGAATATATTTCAGGCAGAATAGCTAGCTATTAGTTCCAGTTTCTACGTATCCCATAGGGATGTTTTTTCTCAATATATCTTGTTTTAATTTCATATATACTAAACATCATTTGGAGACTTCCAGTTAAATAATTACAAGAATAATAAAAAAAACATTTCCAATAAAAATGAAAGATGTAGGAATGTCAAAACCCAAAAAGCATGCGAATTAAACAAACCACTTCCATATAACCCTACACAAGTACAGCTCTTTGTTATAGTGGTGTAAGTACTTATGTAGGGTTATATGGAAGTGGTTTGTTTAATTTTGGGTCCCACCTAACCTTGTTCGCATGCTTTTTGGGTTTTGACATTCCTACATCTTTTTATTGGAAATGTTTTTTTTATTATTCTTGTTTCCCTTGTTTTTTTCTGAGTGTGAATATTTTGCATATATTATATGAAATCAGTCATAAATGCATTAAAGTTTGTTCATCAATGAAGGTCAATCTTTTGTATATATCAATTATTTATGAATTGATTATCATTCTCTTTCACTTACAGACTATTTCACTTACAGCACTATCTGCAAGAAGAAGTGTCAGTCACTATATCAACCAAATGGCATTCCAATGTTATCATAGTATATAATATTACTATACAACGGCTTAATAATTATATTTATCATTATTTGCTCACACATTTTATTACTATGCTTATGATTCCAATGCAACAAGCACTTTCTCTCTTTCAGCTTCCATGTTCTGAGTATACAAATGCGCATGCGCAATTAAATTCCACGTGGCGTCCAATTCGAGATCAATTCTTCGTAGACGTTGATTCTTCCATAGTATTTGAAGATATCATCTCGATACTTCCGGACCAGAATTTTACTATGCATGCGACTGGAATAGTGCTAGATTCATTTTGATAGTTCAACAAACAAAAAAATGTCTGGAAAATAATAATATTAAGATGAAGATTTTGCCAGTTTTGCCACTCACCGGTTCTCTATCTTAACGACAGTTTTTGGCCATCTAGAACGTGTTGGTAATCATAAAAACACTAGATATGAATAGGTATATGTGCATTAAAACTTATATGTATATATTACCAGAGATTTCAGCTCATCACTTGCAAATGAAATGTATAGGCGGCCATTGTTTTTCCGTGCCATCCCTACATAGAGAGTACTACCGTACTCTCTGATAAAAATCTAAACGTCATTGACTGTCATTCACATTCACCTCAGCCTCAAAACATTTTCATAACTTTATATCAACACCTGCACCATTATCCTCCCATTCCTTTTTTTGTGTATGTCAAACATCTATCCATTACTGCATTATTGATTACAGTATAATCATGTATTAACCTTATGACATTAAACTATGCACTACATTACATATAAAGTCATCACATCATAATTTTGAGGTCACTGTGAATGTGAACAGTGACAGGTGCCATTGAGAGGTAAGATAGTCCTACGATTAAAAAGCTTTGCTAATTAATTAATTATTCATGATAATTATGCTACTTATTATTTAAACCATGCAAGAACTTGAATTGTATAATACTTGTATTCATAATGCCCCACCCCCTCCCCCTACTCATAATTTTACGTCTAAGAGTTTTACTAGCTAATAGTTACCTGTACAATAGCAGCAGCTGGTCCTAGCCATGTTTCAGCAGTGATATAGGCAATAAATAAAATACCATATGATATAGACGGAGAAGGAGCCATTAATACACCTAATATACTTGGAGCAGCTAAGATCTATAAATATGGAATAAAAGTGATTACACAAAAGGCAAGATCACAACACATTATTTAAAACTATTACATGTCATGTCCACAATATAACACATAGCAACAACATAGCAACAGGATATAAAGGCAATGTGTAATGTACAATTGTACATTGCAATGTTGTTAGAGATGGGCAATTATGAAACACGAGTCGACATTTATTGTCTATACAGATATCACGATACTTGCAATTATTGGCTACCTACATGTATGTGGAATCAAATTGATACCGTCAAGTAAGCATGCATGTTGAAACTGATTTAGAAGTGATAATAAATCTGGCATAATAATCCATTATTTTGTAATCGTGATAATAATATTTAGATGATATGATTATCACGGCAAATTTTAATATGATAATCAAAATGTTTTCACATGCATGTTGTCAAGGTGTTTAATTTGTAATCAGCCAATAATCAGCTACTTTATCTTGATTTATGAATGTAATAAAATACTATGGGTTTACCACTATAGTGTGTATTGTGAATAAATAGTGTAATTTTCAATTTTTCATACTTGACTAAAAGCAATGACATATGCTTTAGCTCCAGTCTTATATCTTGACAACCTGTTTACAAAAGAAAGAAAAGATAAATTTATAATTATTACACTTTTGACAAAAAGGATTATCCTGATAAGTTTTCCCTCATTCCCTGTCCCACCCAACGGATAATACTTTGATAGAATAAAAGACTGTCTGTGTACGGGGATCACAACAGACAGTCACCAGACAATATCTGATCAATAATGCCACATCTGATAAAAATACATTAAAATATACACATTCCAATCAAATTTATAGCATTATATCAACAGCAGAGTGGGAAATAACAGTGCTCCAGTGCTCATTTGAGCATCAAAATTAGCTAAAGGAGCACCAGATTGTGACATGACAATGCAAGCTAGTTGTACTGTGGTGAGCATTGGTGATGGAATTGCTCACCAGATGTTGTAGGCTTATTTCCCGCCCTGCTCAACAGTTATGGTGAGCACTGATATACACGAGTACATGTAATTATATCTAGTTTACTTTGTAACTCCGATTGACTCACCAATCAGACAGCAGTCCACCAACAAAACAGCCAATTCCCCCACCAAAAATGACAACAAAACCAACTTTAATTCCATAATGATTAGAGGATAGTCCAAATGCTCGTGCATAGTAGGTTGGAAGCCATGCTCCTAATGCATAACCTGGTATGTTACGAATTGATCCTGCCACCAGTAGCATAAGGTATGGTGGACATCTGATTAGATAATTGAATACTTCCTAAAGAGAGAATAGGGAGAATATACGAATGTACATATTTATAGGAAGAGTGGTTACCATGGTTACTAATAGGGCTGCCACGATATAGAAAATACATGTATCGTATATCATGGAGTACAATATCACGATATGATATATATCACGATAATTACTTTCACTTAATAATTATTATAGTAAAATAGTCGAGTTGGTTAAATGAAATGATTAAAGCAGCCATTAGACAACTACGTATAGTGTTATATTCACATCCACATACTGTATATTATTACTTCTAATATTAATAGATAATCACTAATAACATTATTATCGATATAAAAAAACGTTCACGATACGATATATCGTGGAGTAAATATCGCAATATATCGATATTTTATTATAACGCAGCAGCCCTAGTTACTAACTACATGTACATGTGCTTAACTACTGTACATTGCACCAATGAAAACAAATGTGATTATTAACCCTCGCCCACATAGGCAGAAGGTTACTGTAATCAGGGTGTGTGTTAGTGTGTTAGTGTGTTCCGAAGATTTCAGCAAAACTATGAACATTGGAACTTTGAAAATGGTACCAGCAGACTTCATCATCCAAGGATCAAAATAAATGACATACTATTTTTAAAACCTTTCAGTTTTAAAGTTATGACAATTTTTGTAACTTGCAATTATCATTTCACAGCTTTTAGAAGACTTCTGGTAGCAAAAACATACTTGGAAACACAACTCATCTTGTTCCTTTATACTGTATATATATCATGTATCTGATAACAATCAAAAGGTACATTATAGATTTTGACCCTTCATTAAAATATAAGAACTTTGTACCAAAGTACATACCTTTTTAAAATTACAAGTAGTAACTAAAAGAAAATTTATGAGTAATTAACATTATGCATGAGTCTACATGTATATCACATGAGTCTACATGAGTCTACATGAGTCTACATGAGTCTACATGTATATCACTGAGTCTACACGAGTCTACATGTATATCACTGAGTCTACATGTATATCACTGAGTCTACAAGTATATCACATGAGTCTACATGTTTATCACATGAGTCTACATGTATATCACATGAGTCTACATGTATATCACATGAGTCTACATGTATATCACATGAGTCTACATTTATATCAATGAGTCTACATGTATATCACGAGTCTACATGTACGTATATCACACATGTCTACATGTACATGTATATCACATGGGTCTACATGTATATCACACAAGTCTACATGTACATGTATATCACATGAGTCTACATGTATGTCACATGAGTCTACATTTATATCAATGAGTCTACATGTATATCACATGAGTCTACATGTACGTATATCACACAAGTCTACATGTACATGTATATCACATGAGTCTACATGTATATTGTTCAGTCAAGTGAAGAAGTACATAATCATTATATAGTACTAGAGGTCCATTATATTTTACAAGTACAAGACAAACACAAGTTGTTTTGTTAGCCATGTGAAGAATAGTAAATAATGGCATTGATGTGTCATGTTTTATACAATATAATACCTAATATGGTATATATACACATTACAAATGTACATGTATATAGTATATGGATGTACATATGTGTTTTATATGTGTGTGTGTTTTGTACAATGAATATACAATAAAGAAAAACTTGAGATGTACTATACACCAACCAGTACAATCCAGTAACAACTAAAATCCCTTTTAATAAGACATTATGACTTTTAATTAACTAAATCATAACTAAATTGTAGATATACTATAACTATAACTAAAAGTATTGTAATAGTAAAACAACACTACTTACTACATGTATATACTGACAGGACATTCTAGTATAGTATATGTTTTCTGTGCATATTGGTACACTGGATGTACTATACACTGACCAGTACAATCCCAATATTTACATACCATATAGTATATATTGGTACACTGGATGTACTATACACAAATCCCAATATTCACATACCATATATTATATATTGGTACACTGGATGTACTATACACTGACCAGTACAATCCCAATATTCACATACCCATATAGTATATATTGGTACACTGGATGTACTATACACTGACCAGTACAATCCCAATATTCACATACCCATATAGTATATATTGGTACACTGGATGTACTATACACAAATCCCAATATTCACATACCATATAGTATATATTGGTACACTGGATGTACTATACACTGACCAGTACAATCCCAATATTCACATACCCATATAGTATATATTGGTACACTGGACGTACTATACACAAATCCCAATATTCACATACCCATATAGTATATATTGGTACACTGGATGTACTATACACAAATCCCAATATTCACATACCCATATAGTATATATTGGTACACTGGATGTACTATACACTGACCAGTACAATCCCAATATTCACATACCCATATAGTATATATTGGTACACTGGACGTACTATACACAAATCCCAATATTCACATACCCATATAGTATATGTTTTCTTTCCTTTGATTCTTTCTTTTCTTCTCTCTCTGATTTGTTTTGGTTCCCATATTGCTAATCCTGCTAGAGGTAGAAATACATATCCTGCTATTCCCAACAATCTGAACGTCCATCTCCACTCAAGTATATTATTTATAGCACCAGACATCCAACCAAATCCTCCACCTATAGAAATTATGGAGTGAATTATTTTCTTAGTTTTAAATGCTCGTTACTCAGTCAATTTGCACAAGAAACTAACTAAATTTGGTATCTAGCTGGAGCAATAGTTCCTCTTCCAGGATACCAAAATTAGTTGCATGTCTAATAAAATTATTACTGTATAGCTGTTTTTTTTTTTTTGCGGGGATCTATACTGCGTGTAATGGTAAACTCGCCAAAATTAGATATTCCAAAAATTAATTAAAGGTACTGTCCTGACAACATGAATCAACATGACAGTGAATTTAGTTCGAGTGAGCCAGAGATGTATTTGCTACAGTACTTTAGTCATATGTCTAAGCTAGATGGAGTTAGTTTACCGAGCCCATTTGGTTCTCTCTCTCTCTCCAGTATTCCAGATTTGTAATGCCAAAATTAGGTCCGCAAAAATTTCTAGAGTAAAATATTTAACCCGTGCAAATTTCCCACTATACAGTATTTACCAAATGTCTGATTTTTGCATTATAATTATTCATATTTACTAGCTACTCTTGTTGTACGTACATTATTAAAAATAAAGAGGAATTATGTCCTTTAAAAGGTTTTAAAAGAGTGTCTTTTGACTGATATGGTACCCTAACACTGTAATGGAAGCGCGAGGCAAAATTAGGCCAAAATGTCTGTCACTCTTTTCAATATTTCCACATCATAAATAAAACAGATGAAAAATGATGTTATTCATAATTGAGTATTTGTGTTTGGATGCAATGGATATCCAGGATATGCAATTAAGGTATAAAAATCACAACTTGCTATAGTATAATTCCATAATGGTTCCTTATTGTTTTCTGTATCCCAAAACTGAGTATTTGTGTTTGTATCAAACTGACCTAAGTATACTCCATAGTGATATATTGATAGAACAAATGCTCTGTTCTTGGGTGGGAAGAAATCAGCCATCAGAGAATAAGCAACTGGATTATAGGATGCCTGCAGCAAAGAAAGAACAATTAATACATTGTACCTTTAATTTTGCACTTTAGAACCTATGGTCACACAAAGTCTGGTTCTCAGATTCCTACCAAGAGACTGGGAATGAGACTAAGTGGTATAATTTATGTATTATGATAATCCTCTATTGCAATAGTGTTTTAAAATGGAACTGGAAGAGCAATGAAATATATAATTAAAGTACATGTTTATAAATTACTAGGAATGTATATATGATAAGATAAAGAGAGACACACATGTCCAGAAAGAATCTGGACCAGTTGGGATTTGAACCAAAGACCACAGCTGAATTTGCCTGACCTAAGTAGTAGACATTTGTCTATGAAATCCTCTCAGATGATAGAGCATCTGACTATATAGCAATGAGAAGGTCTTGGGTTCAAATCCCAGCTGGTCCAGATTTTTTCTGGACATGTGTGTGTCTCTCTTTATCTTATCATAATTATAATGAAATATATAATTACTATTTGTTGTTGTACTATCACTCTGTGTAAACTGACCTTATTTTGAAATCTAGCCATACTGGCATACCCCAAGGAATAAGTAATTCACTTAAGTTGATCACTCAAGTGAGTACTTAAGACATTGACTCTTGTGTGAGCAATCATAGCTAAGGTACTTTGTGCTATTTGATGATGAGGCTATGCTAGTTAGTTGGTGGTATAAATAATGATTCTGGCCTGGACCAAAGAGCATGAAACTCATTTGAAAGATGAGGCCAAAACATTACAAGCTTACATACGTAGCATATGTAAAAACATGTACATACCTCTCCAACTCCCAATAATATTCTCAGCAGCAACAGTTGCCAGAATGTCTTGACAAATCCATTTAAAAACATTATGGTAGACCAAAATGCAATCCCACCTAGAAGAACAAGTGGGCGAGATTTAGTGTCTGCCAACCAGGCAAGAGGAAGACCAGCTAAAACATATATGACAGTAAAGGCAGGACCTGTGAGTAACCCTTGTTCAGCATCATTAAATTCAATGCAATCTGATTGGGACATTGAGTTAGTCATGTTGTCTTTATCTGTTGAATTGGTGCTCTGTAAACAAGTATCGTTGGAGAAATTTCTTTCACATTGTAGACCAGATGGTATTAGCACTGCTAAAACAAGTCTATCTGCTTGATTGAGAACATACAGGGAAAAAAGCACAAGTAGTAATACCACAGCAAATGGAGTCACTTTTGATTGTGGGTTTGAAGATCGGTAAGATTTAACAAATGAAAGCAAGCCAGGACAAAGTGATGCTGATGCTTTTGTATTTTGCTTAATAGCACCTGTCAATAAAACCTGTTTGAATTCATCAGATAATTTCTCTTCTTCGATATCATTGCTGTCAATTTGTTCATGAGAAATACCATTTGAATTTCTTTGATTTTCTGCACCTTTATCCAACTTGATTATTGCTTTCAACCTGTGTGAGTCACTCAGTGCCTTCTTTTTTTCATCATCAATAGCATCCCCATCCTTTTCATGACTTTTTTCCTCCATACTTCTTCTTGCAGCTCGTGACAACAATTATATGGCTTTGTATGTTATATTTATTCTGGGCGTGGCTAATTTTAAACACCACACCTTTTTATAAACACGAGATACCACGTGGCAAGACTCTTGAAGGTATTTTACATGTATAGAGGAATATTTCCTAATTAAAATAAAATAGAAATGGTAACTGTAAACTTTGGAAGTTATAATACCAAGATATTTGTATTAATTAATTGAAAAGTTATTAATTATCAGTAATTAATTTTTATGAGATATAATTACATATTAGATATTTGTTGGTAATGGCTGAAGAAGGAGGTGGTGGGAAAAAAACAGGACCATCTGATCTTCGATCAGCACTTTCTCTATTAAGAGGGAGAGGAAGAGGGCAAGAAGAAGAGGAGGAAGATGATGAAAGTAACATACAACATGAAAATCAGAATGACATCCAAGTACAGGAGGGAAATCAGGTAATGGTGAATATCATAATACAGAATTATTACCACAATATCTAGTGCTAATTGATTGATGTTAAATTTAGTATTAAAGTAATCAATTAACACTCATTTTCACCCATTAAAGGTTCTGGTATCAGACATTTTGGAATTAGGCATTATGGGAAGCACCATATTGATCCAATTTTCAAAAAAAGACACTCCCACAAATAATTTGATGAAACACTTACCTCAATAGATTGCCATTTGTACAAGATGTCAATGAAATTGGGTATCTTATATGATTAATAAAAGCTATTTCTGGATACCAAAGTCTATTGACTTCCTGTAGAAAATGGCGTATTTGAAAGTATGTGTTTGATCAATGTTCAGGAAAGTGTGCATGTGTAGTTGTGTACATGTGATCCATCCTTTGAAACATTATGAACAATCATAATTATGGAGAAAAAAAGTATCCCTATGAGTGTCATCATTCAGTAATCATGGCTGACATTCTCATGCTGACTATGCTATAATCATGGCTGACTCTCTCATACCTGACTATGCTAGTGATTATCCACTTTTTTTCCTTTTTAAAAGTTCCAGTTTCAATGTAAGCTACAAGTGACCAGCTTTCTTCCTGCTGGTCTTTAAATATTGAGTGGAGATTCTATTACATGCCATGCCCATTAAATTACCGAGCCCCTGGAATGATGCAACTTCCTTATATAGCTATATATATATATATATATATAATATATAGTTTTTGATACATTTTGAAGCATGGGCCAAATTGCCTTAAAAATGGTTAGTGTGTGCACCATTGGGAATACATCTTGAGCCAATTAACAAATAGTTAATATAAAATTATCTAAAACACTAATATATACATGTACACTATATATATATATATAATAAGATAGATTCAACCTCGTAGAAAACAGGGATGGCCCTGCAGACCATAAAAATAAGAAATGTTTCATTTTATTGTGTTCCATCATTTCATTACTTGTACAACTACACCTACCTTCACACCCACCTTTCAACTAATATCATATATCTTTTATTTATGCTTATTTTATATCTTTGTATAATTTCCATAGCATCCACTTGTAATGAATGCCTTTGGTTTAAGTCAGAGTATGGATATATTACACAATACTGTAGAATTCAACTTAGAATTTTCACCTCCTTCTCAAAGAATCCCAGAGGTTACCAGGACCTCTGAAAATGATGTTCCTTCAGTCTCAGACTTCAATCGAAATATTATTGAAGGAGAAGATAATAATAGTACAGATGACATTACTGAACTAATGGAGACTAGTAGGAGTGCAGTTATCGGAAGTCAAAGAAATCCAGAAGCTACCAGGACCTCTGAAGACAATGTAAGAAATAGTATACCTACTAATGAAGAAGATGATAATACAGAGGACATTACTGAACTAATGGAGACTAGTAGGAGTGCAGTTATCGGAAGTCAAAGAAATCCAGAAGCTACCAGGACCTCTGAAGACAATGTAAGAAAAAGTATACCTACTAATGAAGAAGATGATAATACAGATGACATTACTGAACTAGTGGAGACTAGTAGGAGTGCAGTTATCGGAAGTCAAAGAAATCCAGAAGCTACCAGGACCTCTGAAGATAATGTAAGAAATAGTATACCTACTAATGAAGAAGATGATAATACAGAGGACATTACTGAACTAATGGAGACTAGTAGGAGTGCAGTTATCGGAAGTCAAAGAAATCCAGAAGCTACCAGGACCTCTGAAGACAATGTAAGAAAAAGTATACCTACTAATGAAGAAGATGATAATACAGATGACATTACTGAACTAGTGGAGACTAGTAGGAGTGCAGTTATCGGAAGTCAAAGAAATCCAGAAGCTACCAGGACCTCTGAAGACAATGTAAGAAATAGTATACCTACTAATGAAGAAGATGATAATACAGAGGACATTACTGAACTAATGGAGACTAGTAGGAGTGCAGTTATCGGAAGTCAAAGAAATCCAGAAGCTACCAGGACCTCTGAAGACAATGTAAGAAATAGTATACCTACTAATGAAGAAGATGATAATACAGATGACATTACTGAATTAGTGGAGACTAGTAGGAGTGCAGTTATCGGAAGTCAAAGAAATCCAGAAGTTACCAGGACCTCTGAAGATAATGTTCCTACAATCTCAGAATTTGATAGAAATACTGATGATATTTCTGAATTAATGGAAACTAGCAGGAATGCAATTGTTGGAAATGAGGATAATCATGTGCACGTACATGTATGTACATGTATAATTATGTACATGTATATAATATGTTTCCTTACCAGACATGGGGAAGTAGTTGTGGTTGCTGTACTTAAGTACATTTTTCTGATTATGCATGTGGTACTTACCTGAGTACTTGAACGTGGTACTTGAGTCTTCACTAAGTCCATGTACTTGGTACTGTCATCACTGAGTCCATGTACGTAGCACTTGAGTCATCACTGAGTCCACGTACTGAGTACTTGAGTCATCACTGAGTCCATGTACAATGTACTTGGTACATACTTACCCCATGTCTGCTGATACACACCCTAACATACAAATGTATTTCTAGGGTGGACAGTGACATCAATCATATCATGTAATGTCTTTTTAGGTGGCCCCAAACAACCAGCCATTAATATCTATTGAAGAGCTAATGCATAATAGTCACCATCATATGATAGAAGCGAGTAGGAGAAGAGAAGAAGAGAACGATCTTAGAATTAAAAAATTACATGCAGTGAAAGAGTTCAGGGTTCCAGGAGAGATGAGTACAACATCTGATACGCAATCATCTGATGGTGAGAATATTGTAGATGTGAGCACAGCGATAAGCAGGAGACGAAGAAAGGAGACAACTGATCAGAGTGTACATTCACTTCAATCTCATCCACTGATGACTTCAGTTACTATTAGACAGAGGTACAATGTACACAAACATGTACATGTACATGTGTACACAAACATGTACATGTGTACTACACATGTATAAGTTGTGATAAGTACTTGTTCTACATGTATACTGTTCACACATGTACTATACATATACATCTATATGTACTGTACGTTGAACTACTTGTTCAATACTGTACACACATACAGTATATCACATGTACTATACATGTACATGTATATGTACTGTACGTTGAACTACTTGTTCAATACTGTACACACATACAGTATATCACATGTACATTGTGTTTGTACTATCCTTGTACATCTATATGTACTGTACATTGAAGTACTTGCTCTTTGCTGACACATACTGTACAGCATACGTGTATCGCATGTACATGCAGTATATGTACAAGTGTACATGTGCTCTAAAATTTGAAGAATGTACATGTACATGTTTTTATAAATGTTACTCTTACCTTTGGCCTCCAAAACTGGATTATTGCTTTATAACAAATACTAGTCTTGTCGCTGTTTCTACTTGGATTTAGCATTACTGGACTGAGAAATGAGAAAGAAGCAGCCAATAATAGATCCTCAACTTTTCTGGAACACGCGCACATTATTAACCACATATTGTACAAGGGCTCATGTGCAAACATTAAAGTGGTCATGGGAGTGAAACTTCAAATGTGCAGCGAATGAATGAACCTTTTTCCCAGCTCTATTCTATACTGTGCCTCTTAGATATTTAATTGTGTTGGCTTTTTGGTGCATATAATTTCATATACAAGTATAATTATATATATTTTCAGGGAGGCTCAACTCAATATGAGCTCCACTACAGAGTCAGAGCCTGAAGGCACAGTTCCTAATTTGTTGAAATCACAAGAGATCAAGAAACCAAGAAAAGTACCTCAGTGTCGTAGGACATTACCTATTAGTGATAGTGAAGGAGAAATGTAAGTCTTTGTACATGTGTGTATAATATTAAGAATATTTAATAGTTACGAACTAGAACCACAGAGATTACTTCTCAACTAACAGAATGATAAAAATTTGCATATTATTATCTATAGTGCAAAGCTAAACACTTTTCCGTGATTGGCTATGGAAGTCTACAAAACTAAATTATTTTCTTATAACAAGCACTATTCATGTAGAATGTACATGTACATGTAGAATGTACATGTACATATAGAATGTACATGTACATGTACATAGAATGTACTTGTGGAATGTACATGTACACATAGAATGTACTTTTGGAATGTACGTGTCCATGTAGAATGAACGTGTACACACATAACTTACACTTGTACGTGTCCATGTAGAATGAACGTGTACACACATAACTTACACTTGTACATGTATATGTGTGTGGAATATACAATGTACATGTACATGTAAGTGTGTACATGTATCTGACTGTATTTGCAAAAAGCAATTTCGATCAAACACTTATATTCAAATGTTGGTTGAGTTGATATAGGAAAATGATACACACATGTACTGTACATGTATAGTACATGTATAGTACATGTAAGTGAAAAATATTTGCTCTTCCTGATACCACATTTAGTTGGTTTCCTTTACAAAATGAATGAATAGTGAATATGTAAGTTTTTGATCAAAAATGTTGTTTCTGAAGTGACTGATATCTGACATACATTGTATAGTCTTGTGATTATGTACACACATGTAGTAATGTTGTTGTTTTATTTTGGGAATCAAAGGAATATTGGAGCTAGAAGAGGAGAAGGACGAGGAACAAGTGAACAGAGGGAATTGGTAACACATCAAGAGGTACATGTTTGTGTAATTGCCTGTTTGTGGATATATTAATTAACGTTGCTTCCTGGATACCAGATAGGATTAGGGCTGCATGCTTGGATGTTTTTTCTAAACTGAACGAATATTGCTTTCTCCACTAAATAAAAAGTATTTATGACTGACATTTACTGAAGTATAAAATATTACTTCACTCTTTTGCTGTACATGTTACTGATTTCTATAACACCAGCCTCCATTCAATACTTCAGGAGCCTACAACACTGAATAAGAACATTTCTGCCACCATTTTATTTTAATTATTGATTCAAAATGTTTGTTTTCTGCACATTTGCAAATCACTAAAATTAATGAATATCTGAATACAATAAACTCATCAGATGCTGTGTACATTTTCTAAGCCGTTGTGGCTGTTCATTTTCTAAGCCATTGTGGCTGCTTATTTTCTAAGCCATTGTGGCTGTTCATTTTCTAAGTCATTGTGGCTGCTTATTTTCTAAGCCGTTGTGGCTGCTTATTTTCTAAGCCATTGTGGCTGTTCATTTTCTAAGCCATTGTGGCTGCTTATTTTCTAAGCTGTTGTGGCTGTTCATTTTCTAAGTCATTGTGGCTGCTTATTTTCTAAGCCATTGTGGCTGTTCATTTTCTAAGTCATTGTGGCTGCTTATTTTCTAAGCCGTTGTGGCTGCTTATTTTCTAAGTCATTGTGGCTGCTTATTTTCTAAGCCGTTGTGGCTGCCTATTTTCTAAATCATTGTGGCTGCTTATTTTCTAAGACATGGTGGCTGGTAATTATTTTTCTAAGCCATGGTGGCTGATTATTTTTCTAAGCCATAGTAGCTGCTCTAATGTTTAATGAAGTCGTTGTGGCTGCTTGTTTGTTTGTTGTGTGTGTGTTTGTTTGCGCCTTTTGCTAGCATGCTGACACATGAATTTTCATGTATTTGAATTGATATCTGGACAGAATGGTCATCTGTTGCAGCCCTAATATAATTATTAATCTTTAGAATGATTGCCAAAGTTGAGGAAATAATATACATGTATGACTTTTGTCTTTCAGAATGTGGTTCAACACTCACCAAATCTATCAACAAGAGATGTGGACCCTTCCCTTCCTTTATCAGGAACTAGTAGTTCATCAAATCTGTTCACAAGAGATGTAGGCCCTTTTAGTTTATCAGGAGCCAGTAGTTCACCTCTTTCTGGACAAAATGTACAAGGTGATGATAATTGAGAGAAAAGATTCATTATATATTATGCAATAGTCATAAAAAAAGATTATATGACCAGAAATGGAAATTTACAATCAAAAATGGAGAACATACATGTAGATCTACATCCAAGGAAAAAGATGCAATATACATATGTAGTACGGTACTGCATCTTGTCTCTCACAATTAAAGATTTCCTGGTAAAATATTTTGCAAAAAAAAAGGTACTCTTCAGTTTATTAGTAGAAGTTACATTCCAAAAGTACATTCTATGTGTACATGTACATTCAAGTACATTCTATGTGTACATGTACATTCAAGTACATTCTATGTGTACATGTACATTCAAGTACATTCTATGTGTACATGTACATTCAAGTACATTCTATGTGTACATGTACATTCAAGTACATTCTATGTGTACATGTACATTCAAGTACATTCTATGTGTACATGTACATTCAAGTACATTCTGTGTTACTATACTGGCAGTGGATAATACATGTTTCTTCATGTAAGTATCCACATCACCATACAATTATTTTAGCCCGAGTAATGTTAGGTTTTAAAACAAAATGTACTATATATAGTAACATGGTTTCTATTTATAGTAGTAAATGTTTAAATGGAGAAACTATGGGCTCCTGTATGTACCTATTTATTTTATTCCAGTCACTCAGTCTTCATCAGGACAGGACAGTGATGCAACAACTAACACAACAGATTATCCTCCATCTACAACCTCTCAATCAGGTACATGTACATGTAATAGATACCTACTTGTATATATTATATATAACAGAGGCATGAAGAAGGTTGGAAAACTAGCTTTATCAGCCAAAAACCAATGATATAGTCTGAAGTTTCACATTGTTTTTTTCAATGTTGTGTTGATAGGCTATAGAAAGCCTGGATTTGTACTTTATTATCAGTGTTCACGTGACTGTTCTCAAATTTAATGTACATGTAAAATTGTTGGACAATGAAATGGATGGAAGCAGGAAGCAAATTGAAGCTCAAGTTTTCTGGAACTTGGCAACACACAATACATGTATTAGCCACATGTTTAGATTGCACATACAATAAACATTAAAGTGGGTGTAGTAGCAAAAATTCAACAATTACCATTGGAATACATTTTTGATTCTATTAAGACCAGTACTTTTTTAAAAAAAATGACAAATGGAGAAACAAGTGTATATAGAGAAAAAAAACATCCCTATGATTGCTTTACAAATTTAAGTAAAGATAAACATATCTCTATGACTGCTTTGTGGTGTCCAGCATTCGGTAATCATGGCTGACTTTATCAAGCATGAAAGACAACAGCTTATTATTTTGATTATCTACTCTCCTGACCTTTCAAAGGACCTTGTAGAACTTTAGGAATATATTTCAGGCAGAATAGCTAGCTATTAGTTCCAGTTTCTACATAAGCTACACAGATTTCTTTCTGCTGCTGTGTAGAGCTTGATCAATGATCGCGCGTTCTTTTACGCGCCACGCCCATTAATTGACCAAGCCCCCGGGAATGATGTAACTTCCTTAACTACGTATACAACGCATACTCGCGTAAGTGGACACAAGAAAATATATATATATATATATATAAACATACATCGAACCCGTGGTAAAGCAATCATAGGGATGGCCCTGCGGGCCATAAAAATTATCCCTATGATTGCTTTGCAATGTCATTCAGTAATCATAGCTAACTTTCTTGTATCTAAAATTCAACAGTTTTTTAAAGGTTCTTGTACAACTTTAGAAACATACTACAGCTAGAACAGTTATTAGTACTAGCTTCTACATAAGCTACAAGCAGCTTTCTTCTATGCTGGTCTGTAGAGCTTAAGCACATGTTCTATTATGCGCCATGCCCATTAATTGACCAAGCCCCCCAGGAAGATGCAACTCCCTTGGTAATTATAACTACATGTACATGTACAACATGTGTATGGCATAAACATATGTACATGTACATGTATATATAGATATATATATATATATATATATTATAATATATATATATAATATACATGTATAAGCAATCAGCCCTGTGGACCATAATACATATATATACATGTAGATGTTTGAAGGAAATGTTTTCCACACCTTTTTTCAGTTGCATGGTGAATTAATACAGGGTTGGGTATTAATTTTGGGTCTGGGTCTTGAATTATTATGTGTTTCATGACAGGTGCTAAAACTAGTGATTCTGGTAGTACTACAGTTAACAGTAGTAATAGCAGTAGTCAGGACAGGTCAAGAGAAATAACTACATGTACCAGCAGTGACTCAGCAGAAAGTCAATGTGAGTGTTTTAAATATAATCATTATTTACATGTACAGTATATGTCAATAAAACGTCATCATACAGTACAGTAAGTACTCAGTAGTTTCATACTCAAACTACAGTAGTTCAACAGTAGTTTTAACAGTATTTGCTATACATGTCAATTGAACACCACAGTAGTGAGACAGTAATTCCAGTACTAGAACTAAGGTAATTACTTTATTGACATACATGTACACTGTACAATGTACATGTACATGTACTTGCACAGTGATTGAAAGTGTCCAACAGAAACATATGGACAAAACAATATTTGACAATTTTGACACAGAGAGTTGTGGATTTTGTCCAGAAAGAAAAACAAGTCTCACTGCACCCATTTATTACATATATTTACATGCACATTGTAGTTCTGACTACTAGTATGTATTTCTATCTGTCTCTGAACACTCCCTTTCTCCCTGTCTCCATCTGTCTGTCTGTCTCCATCTGTCTGTCTGTCTCATCTTCCTTTCTTTTTCTAATGATTCATTCATTTGTTCTCTTTTATCCTCAGCTATTAGTCAAACTTTACCTCTACCTCTATTTTCATCCACACCTAATGAAACCGAGGATGATACCATTACCATCTCTCAAACTCCCTCACCTCAAAGAATGCCTCCACCTCATATGCCTCCAAAAAAGCATTCCTCAGAAGATACTAGTACAAGTAGTGGAACCTCAGTAGGGATATTAGAAAAGAAAAAGGCAGTCTTACATTGGATGAAGGATACAAATGAAGAAGGAAATGAACAGAGAAACACAATGACTACAGAAGATAATGAAGGTACATTGTATGTCATAACCCTTGTGGTGTGTTCTTGTTACATGTGTCAGATTGCTGTAGTATATAGTTGATAGGAGAGAGTGTCTGTTATTCTGTGGACTTCATTGCTAATGTAACACCGTTAGGAGGGTTTCTTCCTAATTAACTTCTCTTATATATCATTATTATTATAGTTATTACTATTATTATTGTTATTATTATTATTATTATTATTATTATTATTATTATTATTATTATTATTGTTATTGTAGGAATCACTGTTTCTGACAGTACTGAAACTCTTTCTCCACCCTTAGCTTTAGCCACACCCAGTTTGAGGTAAGTCACTCTATTTTCTAACATTAAAGAAGTAACAAAAACAATCAAGGGCATACATGTACATGTACATGTAATACAATACATGTATTTATGTTTTATTTGTTACAGTGTAACATCTGTTGATGATGATGTGTCACATGATGTAATTCCAGCCACACCCCCTCCAGAAGACATGGATACCAGTCATATTAATGGTATTATAACAGTTATACTATAATTATAAGAGTCATACCATATGTGTGTTAAAAAAGCATACGACATCTGGTGAGCAATTAAGGTGGCGGGTCCACTAATTATTATTCATAAATTCAGAAATATTGAAATAATTATTATTCATGATATTCATTCGATTTACACGCAGTCAAGCAATTCCACTATAAGAAATTACCGTTTTTATTCTATTAAACAACTGAAATTTCATAGTTGTAGCAGTTTTCGATGTCTTATTGGAACACAGTTCCACTAATACGAGATATTTTTGGATTTTAAGGGTGTGTCTCCAGCCCCTCTCGGGACTACAGAGCCTTTTCGTGAAATTTTACCGTTTTGTATAGCTTTTTGAGACAAACAGGTTAGTGGAATTTCATATCTAGGTACTGTAATGATGAATTCTAAAATCACTCTGTAGTGTGGAGCTCCATGTTGTTACTAGATATCTCCCAAACTATTGTAATATTATCTTGAAGTATATGTAGATAACACGTCAGAAACTCTTACGCACAGACTCGCTTGTTACTGCATTACCGAAGAAAGTTTGGAGTTGATACTTACCTTGATTAATATTCTTCTAGTGATAATTCCACAGGAAATTTTATTTCATCTTTTTCATAACACAAATATAATAAAAAATACTTTTAAAAATGTGAATATTTAATGAGAAATTGGTGGACCCGCCACCTAAGTCACTGGTATTTAGTACTGTAAATTGCACATTGTGTCGCTCTAAAATGTATTTTCCACTCTGCATACAATACCTGAAACTGGTTTATAATGCATTGAAATTTTAAACTGTGCTTCACATTTAAACACTTGGCACTGTGAGTTTCTACAGGAATGCAACATGTAGATACATGTAGCTTATCTGTTTGTAAATATTTCATTCACTTGTATAAAATGATATTTAAAATGAGCATTTAAAATGTAACATACTGCCTGAAATCTCATTGTGCTATTAGCTTGTTTTCTCTGATCCAGTAACATGAGGTACATATATATGTACGGTGGAACCTTTGCTATTCCAACCTCTCTGAAATGAGGACACCCCTGTTATTAAGAACACTTGAAGTCTGTGTTTTATAATATAAATACACTCTTGAAATGAGAACACTCTTCTAATCAATACATCACAAAAGTGTCCAGAATGGAAAGATTACATTCTCTGTTATTTATTTTAGAGGTTCATGAGAATGTACCTACTTCACAAGATGAGTTGTTTCAGGAAGCAAACGATTCTCAATTTGAAATGGATAATGAGGTACATGTACATTGTGTATCGTGTGCTTACTTAGCAAAAGCTATCATATTGCAAAAGTTGCACATGTACATATACATTTGTACATTACATTTAGGTATATGTGCATTGTGTACATTACATGTAGGTACATGCACATGTACATTGTGCATTGTGTACATGCACATTACATTTAGGTACATGTACATGTATATTTGTACATTACATTTAGGTACATGCACATGTACATTGTGCAATTGTGTACATTACATTTACAGTGTACATGTAGGTACATGCACATGTGCATTGTGTATTGTGTACATGCACGTTACATTTAGGTACATGTACATTGTGCATTGTGTACATTACATTTAGGTACATGCTGCATGTGTACATTGTGCATTGTGTACATGCACATTACATTTAGGTACACCGTACATGTATATTTGTACATTACATTTAGGTACATGCACATGTACATTGTGCATTGTGTACATGCACATTACATTTAGGTACACCGTACATGTATATTTGTACATTACATTTAGGTACATGTACATTGTGCATTGTGTACATTACATTTAGGTACATGCACATGTACATTGTGCATTGTGTACATGCACATTACATTTAGGTACATGTACATTTCTACATTACATGTAGGTACATATACATGTACATGTATTATATTAAACACAGCTTCCTCAGTGGATGATTCAGGAACAACATCATAATACTAATGATATAGTTGATAAAGAGGGTGATGATATAGTAGGTGGTACCAAAAGACCTCGACTGGATAGTAGTTCCAGTAGTGTGAGTTCATCATACTCTTCTCCTGTTAAACCTTCGGCTAAGAAACAAAGAAAAAACACACCCCTTTCTCCAGATCTGAATGAGGTACAAATGCTATATTAGTTATGTACATGTACATACATGTACATGTACAGTATACATGCATGTCATGTCACTCATGTCATACATGGGATCTCAGTGTGTACATGCATTTGTTTGTGTGTACATGTATAATAGAATCACATTGTAAAAGACATCTTGAAGTGTCCTTTAAATGGAGGTGTTATCAACTACTGAAGGTTCTACTGTACATGTACATGAGGTTCTACTGTACATTATGATTCTCTGATCTTTGTTTGTTTCAGCCTCCAAAGTGGATGAAGTCCAGTTCAGATCAATCAACATCTACTAGTCCCAATAATGTATCGATAGATCATTCAAATAAGTCCGAAACCACAAAATCAAATGGGAGTCCATTCAGAGTTCCCTCAGGTAGACCATCACCTCGTAAGTCACAAAGCCAAAGTCCTGGTGTATCCAGCATAACATCACCTTTAAGTAAAGATTCAATCTCGTCTACTAGTACTAAATCAGTTAGTAGTGGTTACTTGGGTAGCATTTCTTCCTTATCATCTTCAGCATCTGGCTTTACTCCTCCTGGATCTGTTACTGGATCAATGGGAGGACAGTCTTTAACAATGGAACGTACAGTAGATTCTCTTCCTTCTAATGAACTTGATGTTTCAGTACACACTGATGATAGTAAGAAGATTGATGTTAATTCAAGTGTTGATAGTGAAACCAGTAATACTAATAATAATAATGAAAGTGGGCAGAGTTCTGTGCCTAGTAGATGCACTACTACTACTACAGAGGATGAGGAAGATGGAAGTGGAGGAGTTGGGGGAATGTCCACTGTGTTACTTAATGAACCTTCACCAGAGTTTGACATCACTAGTCGTGATGCTGATGTTTCTAATTTAGCTGAAGAAACATCTTCTAATAATGACACCACACCTGTTAATCCTAAAGTGGTTCAGACATTTACTGGAGCTCTAACAAATGAAGATGTGTCAATAGCTCTTGTTAACAAGGGAGAGGAGGAATGTGAAAATGTAAACCATAAGGTTGACAGAGAAAGAGACAAAGAAAATGTAGTTACTAATTTAATGGACGTCAATGACACAGCAGGAGATAGAGAGAGTAAAGAGTCTTCCTCAAGTGATGTGATTATTATCCATGTTGAGGAGAAGAATAAGAATATAGAGGAGGAGAAAGAGGTGAAGGTGAAGGTGGTGGTGGAGGAAGTGGAACTGGATAAGAAAAAAATAGGGGAGGAGAATGAAGATGTGAGTGAGGTGGAGAAGGAAATTATAATGATAGATGAAGATGAGAAGGAACAGGAGGAGGAGGAGGAGAAGAATAAGGAGGAGGAGATGGAAGAGGAGAAGGAAGATGATGAAAGGGAGGAGGAGAAGGAGGATGATGATGGGGAGAAGGAGGAGGAGATGGAAGAGGAGAAGGAAGATGATGATAGGGAGGAGGAGAAGGAGGATGATGATGATAGGGAGGAGGAGAAGAAGGAGGATGATGATGGGGAGAAGGAGGAGGAGATGGAGAAGGAGATTGATGATGGAGAAGATGAGGAGAAGGAGGTTGGTGTGGAGAAGAAGGAGAATGATGACGAGGAAGAAATGGAGATAGAAGAAAGGAATAGTACCAAGATGATGGTGGATGAGAAGAATGAGAATATGATAGAGGATGATAATGATATTGATGATGATGAGACACTTGATTTAAATGATGAACCTGTTGATAAAGATACTGGTACTAACTCAACACAAATGTCTTTTGTTTTACAATTGTCTCCATCACAATCACAAGCCACACAGTTACATGTAGGTTATACTGTTAGCGAAAGTCAAGTTTTAAACCCTCAGTCTGGAGATCTTGGAAGACCCATTCCTAAACCACAATCACAAACTATGCAGTTGGTTTGTACTGTTAGTGACAGTCAAGTTTCAAAACCTGGAGATCTTGCAAGACCCATTCCTGAACCAGTTTATGAGAGTTTACAATACTCCACTGTTGATACATTACAATCTATACCTAGTACAAATACCGTTGAACCTGACCCAAAAGTAGTAGGTGTGGTTGAGGGTGGAGTCCAAACTGTAGACTCTGAACTTTCCTCTTCAGGTATATTATATACATTGTATATACATGTATTATATGTTAATTATAATTATGTTTGTATGGATTATGGAAGCTAAATGTCTTGTGAACAGAATTTGTCAAGAAGAGATTTTTGTAAATATAGTAATGATTTTAATTTAATGGGTATGATATCCACTTCAATTTTTTATTCTATATTAGCTGTCCGAGAAAGAGAAAAAGTTTTATGAAGGGTGCTTGGAGTTTTATAAGAGTTTCAATCCCTTTAAGAAAAGCCTAGAGACTGCCCTAGTGACACAAGCTTTGAGTCATTTACAATGTACTTATCTTTATGATGACTATCTTAAAACAAATTTAGTAGTTTGTAAAAAGGAGGTTTAAATCTGAAAAGACGATATAATCAGTTATACTGTATTGCCATTAATTTATAATTAGCTATAATAATTATAATTAATTTTATTAATGATTATTACTTATTAATACTAGTATATGATCTAGTCATACAGGTAATAGTAACTTATTTGAGTGTTTCTTTGACTGTATATAGGAACTCCTTTCCAATTTCAATTACCTAATTCTTCAATTCCTCCTCCTTGTACTCGTATCACTCCTCCTTCTGAACCTTTATCTGAAACAGAGAAGGCCTCATCAGTAATTATTTCAAATAAAAATGAAGAGAAGACAGATTACAGTATGTTTCTAATATGTGTACTTGTACATGTATGTGTACTTGTACATGTGTATATTTTGCATAGTACTTGTGTATATGTGTATTTAATGTGTGTACAACTGTAGATGTATACATGTGTATATGTGTATTTAATGTGTGTACAACTGTAGATGTATACATGTGTATATGTGTATTTAATGTGTGTACAACTGTAGATGTACAAATGTGTATATGTGTATTTAATGTGTGTGCAACTGTAGATGTATACATGTGTATATGTGTATTTAATGTGTGTACAACTGTAGATGTATACATGTGTGTATAGTATATGTGTATTTAATGTGTGTACAACTGTAGATGTATACATGTGTATATGTGTATTTAATGTGTGTACAACTGTAGATGTATACATGTGTGTATAGTATATGTGTATATAATGTGTGTACAACTGTAGATGTATACATGTGTATATGTGTATTTAATGTGTGTACAACTGTAGATGTATACATGTGTGTATAGTATATGTGTATATAATGTGTGTACAACTGTAGATGTACAAATGTGTGTATAGTATGTGTATTTAATGTGTGTACATGACTACATGTACACGTGTGGTATAGTATATATTACATGTGTATTTAATGTGTGTACATGTACACATGTGTGTATCATATATGTGTGTATTTAATGTGTGTACATGTACACATGTGTGTATAGTATATGGGTGTATTTAATGTGTGTACATGTACACATGTGTGTATCATATATGTGTGTATTTAATGTGTGTACATGTACGCATGTGTGTATAGTATATGTGTGTATTTAATGTGTGTACACGTACGCATGTGTGTATCATATGTGTGTATTTAATGTGTGTACACGTACACATGTGTGTATCATATATGTGTGTATTTAATGTGTGTACATGTACACATGTGTGTATCATATATGTGTGTATTTAATGTGTGTACATGTACACATGTGTGTATAGTATATGTGTGTATTTAATGTGTGTACATGTACACATGTGTGTATCATATATGTGTGTATTTAATGTGTGTACATGTACACATGTGTGTATAGTATATGTGTGTATTAATGTGTGTACATGTACACATGTGTGTATAGTATATGTGTGTATTACATCTACATATATGTGTACATGTACATGAACATATAATTATATGCGTGTATATAGTGTTTTGTATAATTTATGTGTGTATATTTATTGTGTTGACCGTGGACATCTATGTGTGTATAGTATATGTGTGTATTTAATGTGTGGACTGTAGACATCTATGTGTACGTGGTAATATATATGTATGACTGACTGTGTATGTAGTACATGTTTTTTTAATGTGTGTACATGTATAGATGTATGTATGTGTATAGTACATGTATACATCTACATGTATATTTAATGCATGTACATGTATTTGTGTTTTCGCTATTCAATATCAGTACTATATACAATATATACATTGTACATGTATGTACATGTACATGTGTGTGATTTTTATGTACATATACCGTAAAGTCTGGATTTAAAGCGCATACACTTGTAACTCTCAATGGTAAGGAAATATGTGCTTATGAGTAAACTGTACGCCTATAAGAGTAATTATTAATAGTGGGTGTGGTCACGGTCAAGCATTTACATGCAGTAGTTGACAATGGCAGCTGTAGAGAAAGACTGCTATTCTTTTGTTTATAACAGCATAGTTAGAGGACATCACGTATACAAATGTATTTGGACACCTAGTGTTGGAGCAAATTACCAGTAGTAACCGAGGTTGGAAATTTGCACGACAAACATGCTGTTTGTATAAAGAAAGACGGTAAAATAGTTGGTCATGTTCCACGAGGTATATCAAGGACAGCATGGTACTTTCTAAATCATAGTGGGATAGTCATTTGTGAAATTACAGGCAAAAGAAAGCATTGAGTCTGCCTAGAGGTGCCTTGTACTTGCACATTTTATGGAAAACAGAAGATTGTTGATAAATTACAGGATTTATTGACGTCGACCTAACTGAATACTGTTTTATTATTTCAAATAAAATTTTATTGTAAAACACTAATAACTCAGTTATGAAATAACAGTTGTTTCAAAGGGAATGTACATGTATATGATAAAATCTGTTTTAATTACAATCCACGTGTTTTAAAGCAAATGTGTTATTTGCGCATGCGCTAAATCACATGCGCTTAATAAACAATGTTTAATACCAGTAGTGAAGTATGAGCTTGATAATATACGTACGCTCGTAACCCAGGGTGCGCTTAAAAACCAGACTATACGGTACAAGTAGAATAATACATTGTGCAAATACCTGTCTGCTCTAGTTAGTGCATTATTATTATATTGATGTATAGGTCATCACTTCATATAAGGATAGTATAGTAGTTATATTATACATTCAAAATAGCTTATACAAACCACAGAATAATTTCATGCTTGAGTAAGAACAAAAACATCCTGATATAACCCTAATAATGTCAGTACACCTAACATAATTAAGTCTTATACCATATGAGACTATATAAATGTAACATAATTTCGTGACTTCTTATATGAAGAAACAACTGATGTATAATTATTATAATTATCACTATTAATTATATATACATGTAGGTGTATCTTCAAATCTTCCGGCTCCTGACACTCCTAAGCGTTATCCCATATCAAAGACCACTTCTCCTGGACGTCGAAATTTGTCCTTACGTCGTCGTAAAAGTGGTTTTTTGAGTGATGATAGTTTGAAGTCATCACCAAAGAAAAATAGGCTTCAGAGTGTAGATGAAGGAATTGAGAATGAACATCGGGATAAGAATGGGAATCAGTCCCAAAACAAGCATGAAACTGATAAACCATCACTTTCACCATTTATTCTTGGGACAACCTCACAAGATAGGGATGAAGAAGTTGGTGGAGTTGATAACTTGGATGATAGTAACCAGTTTGTTATGCCTCGTATAACAGGAATGGAGGAATCAGAATCGGAATCGGTCTCAACTTTTGATTTCAGCCTTAAGAGTAAGCATTGATTAATGATTATTAATGTATTATTATCATAAGCATCAGTTGTACTTGTACTGTCAGTACATGTATATACATGTATATGACATGTACATGTATATACATGTATATGACATGTACATGTATATACATGTATATGTATTGTACAACTGATAGTTAGGATAATAACACTGTACATTATGTATCTCTGCATTCTCTGGTACTTAAAAATGTATAGTTACGGTTCAGCTTTGACAGACTTACCCTGATAAACAATTTCAGCCATTCACAGGAAGCTGATTAAATGTTTTCAAAATATTTTGGATTGCTTGTTAAAGGTAAAGAATTTCAATGATAATTTCAAAGCGTGGATTCATCTTTAGGTATTGGTATCCTCAGTACCTTTAGTTCAGCATATACATGTACATGTACATATACATGTACATGTACGTAACATGTACATGTATATGTATAATATACATTGTGACGATTGTGTAATGTGTACAAAATTATACATGTATTAATGTATATACATGTATACAGTATGAACATGTACATTATACATGTATATGTACATGTATGTACATGTGTACATGTAAGTGTATATGAACATACATGTACATGTATTGCAAATCTATTATTTCCTCTTAATTGGATTATATAGGACCATCCCCGTTATCTCATCACACAAATGTCATACCTCCTGTTAGTACTACACATATTAATCCATTCAAGCAACCTTCTTCTCTTTTTAAACCTGGAACCAGGACTGAACCTTGGGATCAGTCTCAAAACTTAAGGTATGATAATTTGTTTGTTGCATGTATATTTGATGAAGTATTTGTACATGTACATGTATTTATCTATATATGCATGTACATGTATTTATCAATCTATCTATCTGTCTGTTCATGTGTATATTGTAGCTATTTATTATAGAAGGTATTTAATAGTGATATACCAATAATCAAATTGCATTTGGTATTTTTAGTATCTGTAATCAGTTAGTTTTGAATGATGTAACTGATATCGTACTATCTGTACTAATAATAATCATCATTTTTGAGTTTGATACATGTACATGTACTTGTGTTGATAAAATGTTTATTGGTATCAGTTATTAGATATTTCCAATCATTATTGTAAAATCTCATATCAGTGTATTACTAGTAAATGTGACCTAATGTTCGAAATAGTGTTGTATTAGTTAACTATAACTATAACGAAAACCCCTTTTACACATGTAGTAAGGCATTGTGACTTTTAGTTAACTAAACTATAACTAAATTACAAGTCTATTGTAATAATTATAACTAACTAAAATGAAGATTTGCCAATAATGGAGTTAGTTAACTACAACTAAAGCTCTTTTAGTAAGCCTAATATTATTTTAGTTAATTAAACTACATGTATAACTACACTAAAAGTTTGCTAAACTAGTCATACTATAGCTAAACTAAAACTAGTCATACTATAGCTAAACTAAAACTAGTCATTTCTGTCACACTAAAACAACACTAGTTCGAAAAGGACACTTTCCCACAAAATAATTTTGTATAGTATTTAATATTGAGATAGTGAAGTCAATGAAATTTGGTATCCGGGATAGCACCTTCTTTGATACTGAATTTCACTGATTTCCAGATCCTATAAATATGGTGAAGTGATGAGCAGTTAAATGTAAACGTTTATTTTATGGGAAAGTGTAAGTTTTCTAAATAAGGTATTTAATTATTTCCAGTAACGATCCTTTTGAATTCCATTCCGAGAGTAGTGATACTTCTCATATGGATTTGAGTACTAATCAGATATCTTCAACTATTCCTCTTCAATATTCATTACAACAAGAATCAAACTCTCAGGAAGTAACTAATAATTCAGTGGGTGTGGTCAACAAATCACTAAGTACTCTTGGTGAACTTGAGGATCCTTTAGCAGGTGTAGTTAGTAGCATATCCAGTATCACAAATCCTATTACTACTAGTAATGACATCATGTTCACTGTTACTAAAAATAGCGATGTATCATCCAGCGTTGCTATTAATACTAACATCACACCTAGATGTACTGTTACTAAAAATAGTAACATTCCTTCTGGTAATCTTCCATTGACTAATCAGATAGTTTCTTGTCCTTCAGTTTTTACATCACAGAGTATTACTACACCAACAGAGAATCAATCATTTATTTTTAACCCTTTACTTTCCTCAACGCCCCCTCCTCAACTATCAAGTTCCATGATCACCTCCACAAGTTCATTCTCATCACCAACATCACTTCTCACACCACAAGCGATTGAGACTATGTGCTCGTCTCATCCAAATGCACAGTATGTTCGATTACGTCATATTACCACGGTAACCACAGTGACCCAATATGTCAGCACTGAAGTAGTGGAGAGATCTACTGGACAAGTGGTAGATTCTGAATACCATGAGGTAAAATGTAGGACTTTGTTTAATTAACTATATGATATTAATAATTTATCATATCTTAAGGGGAGGAAAGGGCATGTAACTCGTATATATGTAGACTGCATGAAATTTAAAGAGTCAAGTATTATGAATAAATTAAAAATTTAAAATATTTTCAATAGTACATGTATATGAGAAAGGGGTGTGGTTTCTGAAATATACTAAATGTTACTATGATTAACAGTGTATGAGAAGGGGGTGTGACTTCTGTAATATACTAATGCATGTTATGTGATAATAGTTTGCTGTTTCAGACTTGCAAGCTCAAGAAGTTTGAGCTACACTGAAGTACATGTAGTGATACTTACAAATATGCACAACACTAAGGAGAAAGTCTATAGCAATAATAGCTCCACTTTATATACATGCATGCATACATGTACATGACTTTGTTGACAGCAGCGCAATATAAACAGGAAGATTGATGTACATTGTACTTTGTACATAACTGCATACATGTACATGCATGCATACATGTACATGACTTTGTTGACAGCAGTGCAATATAAACAGGAAGATTGATGTACATTGTACTTTGTACATAACTGCATACATGTACATGCATGCATACATGTACATGACTTTGTTGACAGCAGCGCAATATAAACAGGAAGATTGATGTACATTGTACTTTGTACATAACTGCATACATGTACATGCATGCATACATGTACATGACTTTGTTGACAGCAGTGCAATATAAACAGGAAGATTGATGTACATTGTACTTTGTACATAACTGCATACATGTACATGCATGCATACATGTACATGACTTTGTTGACAGCAGTGCAATATAAACAGGAAGATTGATGTACATTGTACTTTGTACATAACTGCATACATGTACTTGTATGAATTTAAGCAACACCCATCCACCTATTAAGTGTATTCATAAATTAGAACCGCTATCTAGGGTGTTTAGCCTTGAGAGGTAGGGTTAGCTACGTACATGTAAGTTAAAGATCTTTGATCCTTGAAGAGCTCTCTAGGCTCACGGTCGCTTACCTTATACATAATGTATGTACAATGTGTACATGTACGTACATGTATGTACGTGTATCTATCTATCTATCTATCTATCTATCTATCTATTTATGTATATTATACTGCTATAATTGTCTTTGTATTTAGACACAATTACCAGCACCACAAGAACACAGAAGTATTACAATACAAGCAGAACCTATTGTTACTTTACCATCACATGTGTCCTCCTGTTTATCAACACCACAAAGATCATGTTCTCCACATAACATGTACGCAACACAAACTGGTTTAACCAGTTATGCATCTCCTTTATTATCATTACAACAAACTTCTGAAGCAGTACAAACTGGTTTTACAAGCTCCACACCTCTAAATACTACAACAACACATAAAGAAGAATTGCAAACTACATGTAGAACAAGAACTTCCATTCCTTCTATTGTTACCATGGCAACACGTACTCCTGAGCCTGTTACAACAAGCTCCTTCTGTCACACTGTTACATCACAGCAATCTGTATCACATCCCTCAGACTCAGACCCAGCTTTACAAACTAGTCTAATAACTTCCATTCCTTCTACATGTACTATTACTACCATAACAAGATGTACCCCTGAACCTGTTACAATGAGCTCCAGTGATACATCATTACAGTCTGTATTACAGCCCTCTGATTCAGAACAAACTATTTCAATTCCAAATAGATCTAGTAAGGTCTCTTCTACCTCTAGTAGTGGACTGAAAGGAAAGGGAAAAGCAAGCAGTAATAATAATACAGGTAATCATGTATTCTCTATTCAAAGGACATGTTCATTGTTTGGTTTTAATGGCCTGCAGAGCCATCTTATGATTGCTTTTTGTGGATTTCAATATATATTATAATAATTTATATACCGTATTGTGGGTAATTTTGGAGGGAGAAAATATTAGCGAATTGCCATAAAACAGATTTTGGTGAAATTAATTTTAGTGAATTACCACATTTAGCCTCAACCGTGCTTAAGTTGAGATAACTTGAGATGGAAGATGTCTCTTTAAGGAACCATCTACATCAGGAAGCTTGTCGTTTCTTTGGAAATATTTGCCATTGAAGTCACAAATCTTAATTCATTCTCTGCCACATACACTGTACTACCAAACCCTCTTGTAATGCCAAAATAAAAATTTGGAGGAAAACATTTTGGCAAAAGAAAAGTAAATCTCCAAAAATACGCAAATGTTTTCTCCCTCCAAAGTTACTCGCTATACAGTACGTTGTGTATAATGCATGTGTCACATACACGTTGTATACTTTGTTAAAGGAAGTTGTGGCATTCCTAAAGTTCTACAAGAAGAGTGGATGATCAAAATAATAACTATAATACTCTGTTGTGTTTCAGGCACAAGAAAGTCAGCCGTGATTAAGAATGATGACACCACAAAGCAATCATAGGGATGCTTTTTATCATACATGTACCTTCACCCCAGAAGAAAATATGGGCCTCAAGCTGAGGGGGATTCCCAGTGTACCTCTCACTCTATATGAACTACATGTACATTGTGTGTGTGTATATTGTACATGTAAATTGTATGTTGTTTTTCTGCAGTTGACACACCATTTAAAATAAGATCAAGACAAAGAGTAATAGCCAAATGGAAAGGAGACAGACGCTGGTATGCAGCTGTTGTTGATAAATTAATGACAAAGAAAGTTTATGTATCTTACATGGATGGAGATCATGACACTGTTAATATTCATCATGTGATGCCAATGGTATGATAACTTATATCATGTGACCTATCATGCAGAAAGTGACCTTTTCTGTGAAATAATTTTGATTGTATGCTTTCTAGCAATTAGTATGGCTTCATTGATACGGGATGTTATATACAGAACAGGGCGGGAAATAAGCCTACAACATCTGGTGAGCAATTCCGTCACCAGTGCTCACCACAGTATATATAACTAGCATGCATCATTATTAATAAGAGTAATATACATGTAGTATTACATTACAATAGTATAATATCATCATAGTATATATGGTATTACACGTACTGTACATTATCATTGTACATGTACATGTACATTATCATTGTACATGTACATGTACATTATCATTGTACATGTACATGTACATTATCATTGTACATGTATGATAGAACCCTACCCCTACCTATTATAGTACCATATATACTCTAATTATGCCACGGTGATGCAAAATTGATACACAAAATGTCGTGTACATGTACAAATGTATAGTTTATAGCAAAGACGAAGATTACAGGGATCAAATAACAAAGTACAACTGAGATAATAACTGACTCAACTATTCGACTTCCTTGCATCAACAGTTCGTCTTTAATGGAGAGCTCACTGAATACTTGTACATACTCTCTTGGGGTCCCTCTCTTTATCCCTCTTAGACATTTACTTCTCAGATCCTTAAGTACCATATCTTGTTCTTGAGATTTTCATATTTGTATAAGACGATTATTATCTGTTGCAAGTAAGTACTTTACAATTACTTATATATGTATATAAGCTTCTACTTCATTAGATAGGTTGTCTCCAATTTTTGAATCATTGAGTGGTGACCTTGACAGAAAATCTGCGGTGTTTAGTTTTTTTCCCAGAAACATGTCTAATTGAGAATTTGTATCTCATCATTCTTAAACGGAATCTTTGGAGACACAAGGGAAGATCTGCAAGGTTTTTAGTAGACAAAAGAGGAACTAACGGTTTGTGGTTGGTTTCTACTTCGAATGTGGTTTCGGTCATTGATCGTGATATGTATGCAATAGGTTTCCATTTCCCATCTAGTTGTTTCTGGCGAAGTATCGCTCCCAATCCGTATGACAAAGCATCGGCAGAAACTCTCGACTCTCTGTCTGGTTCATATAATGCTAGTACACATCCTGAATTCAGATCGGTCTTAAGATCATTGAAAGACTTCTCTTGGTCAGGTCCACAATTCCAATGGTTTTTTGTACTTAACAAATCCCTAATGGGTTTTGATCTTTCTGCTAGATGCAGCGAAAATTTGCTAAGTTGGTTGATAATCCCAAGAAACCTCCTAACTTCTGTCACATTTTTTGGTCTTGGAAGTTCCTGAATAGCTTTAGTTTTGCTTGGATCTGGTGAAACTCCTTTCCATTGATAATTTGTCCTAAGAAGTTGATACTATTGGTGTAAAAAATACACTTATTTTTATTGAGTGTAGCTCCTGCATTTTAGAGTGTCTCCAGGACTGCCATGAGTCTTACATGGTGCTCCTCTGCATTTCAACCATAGACTGAGACATCGTAAACTAGTCCAACTACACCTTCATATCCTCTGAGAATCTCTGACATCAGTTTCTGAAAAAATTCAGGTGCTGACGTGATACCTACCAAATGGGTTTATGAATCTCATGAATTTTGCTGATTCTGGGGTAAATTCTATTTGCCAAAATCCCGAGAGCATCAGACTGGTGTTCTGGAATGGTTGTGGTACCTAAACAAAATGGATATGTCAGGATATGTGTGGATTTAACTCAATTGAACCAATACGTAAAACATGAGGGACATATATTACCATCCATTGACCATGTTATGGGCCATGTGGGAGATGTAAAGATTTTCTCAAAACTCGTGTTGGCTCGTCGATTTTAGATATCACTCCCAGCTTCTCCATCCGTTCTAGTTCCTGTTTTACTTTAGGTAGAAATGGTATTGGTACTCTTCTTGGTGTGTGAATTGAATAAGGCTGGCTCCATCTGGATACAATAGTCTTCACTGATCTTTCCTAACCCAATGAATAAATCAGGGAACTGTGAGATGATGCTTGCTTCATTTCTTGTAACATTTTCGATCTGAGTGACTAATTGAAAGGCTTCAATTGCAAGCCTTCCCACAAGTGGAGTTTGTAGATTCTTCACGACGTAAATCACTTCTGTCTTTACATGTAGAGTCTTTCTTCTTTAGATTGGCTGAGAAACATCCTAAAACTGCTAAGGGAGTTTTACCTGGTCCACTCAACTGTGTTGTTGCACATCGCAATGATCCGTCTCTTTCTTTACAATACACATTCTGAGAGATTATCGTTATGTCGGCTCCTGTGTCTATCTTGAATAGGATCGAGTGTTTATTCAGCTTCAGCTCAAACATCCATGGTCTGTTAGTGTCTCCTTCACTGACTGTACCAAGGAATGCTTCTTCCTCTGTTTGTACAGTGTTAATTATGCTCCTATACATGTGGTCTGAAAGTATCCTGTTTTTCCACATTTGTGACACTTACAGTCTCTTGCAGGACACATATTTCTCCCATTAGGAGGAGATTTCCCACATCTTGTACAAACATTTTCTTTTGGCCTGTAAATTGGGGTGTCCTATGGGCAAGGACTTGTGATCTCGTTCTATAAACTTTCCTCCCAGTTTTGATAGCCTCTAGACTTCTCTCGTTTGGAAGTCTTCTCATTTCTAGCTGCTGCAATTTCACAGTTTCGCTTTGTCTAACTGTTTTAGTTGCTTTTTCTAAAGTAAGGGCGTCGTCGAGTTGCATTCTTGCAGATAATGAACTGCTCTTGATTCCAACTACGATTCTATCTCGTATCGTGTCATCGTGCAGAGTACTGTGTACTCGCATCTCTCAGCCAAGTTGTAGAGTGCGGTTATGAACATGTCAACTGCTTCTTCATCTTCTTGTCTCCTTGAGTTAAACTTGGCACATTTGTACATGTATATAATGTTTCTTTTCTTCATGAACTGTTTCTCAAATTTTTCTTTTACTACATTATATTTTTTTTGTCTTGTCTTGAATGCTTGAAAGATATCGTCAGCCACATCTCACATCATATAAATTAGTGTATTTACCTCATTCTCCTCACTCTTCTCTACTAACCCGGATGCCTGTCGAAATCGCTCGAACCGTCTGATCCAACGAGTCCTATCGTCTGTATGACTGAAGTTGAAGAGACAATCTGGTATGAGGAAGTCATGTTGACACTTCTGACACCATGTATAGTATAGTTTATAACAAAGATGAAGATTACAGATATGAAATAACAAAGTACAACTGAGATAATAACCAACTCAACTCAACAGTTCCCGCATACATATATAATTACAATAACAATATTCATACATTAACTTGGGAATATTCATACATTTAATTGACTGGCATCCATTACAGCAATAACCCTAAAATACCTTTAGGTAAGCTTAACCTTAATTAATACTATAACTAAATTAAAGGGATAAACTATAGGCATACTAAAGTATACCAAACTAAATGATATTATCATTTAGTTTGGTGCCAACTCAACGTGAACGTACTTTATAACTATAACTAAAAGTCGTCATTATTGTCAAACTAAAACAATACTAATTATATACATATACATGTACACGAGCCTTTTATAATTTGGCATTGTACATGTACATGTACATGTGTATATTATTCTATTTCAATCTTTAGGATCATTTACCGAAAGGTACTCAAGTTATGACACTTGAACAATCTCTTACGGGTTCCTATATTAACTACTCATCATCCAATGATACTTTCAACATGAGAACTGAATCTGGGAGAATTATCAGGTCTGTTGTTTGATCTCAGTTTCATCATATGTGACACGTATATTCCAGTATATTCCAGTAAATTTCAGTATATTAGTTTTAATTAGTGGTTGAGCAATACCCACATTTCAGCCAATACAATACTGAGTAATATGTATAGGTTATACACCGAGGTAAAGGTCTCTACTAGATTTATCAAACCAAGGGCCGAAGGCACGAGGTTTGATAAATCTAGTAGAGACCGTACCAAGGTTTATAACGCACTTCTACCATGCTATAGCAACGCATTTCATTCGCGCGCGAAATACAGTAACTAAGCAAATCTTTGCGTGTGGCAACAGTATACATAATTTCACTAACCTATTGATATAGTATGAGTTTCTGTGATTCTTTATACATGTAACTGATCAACAGTCAATCGCAAATGACAGAAAGAGCTCTACATGTGGCAGACTTCCGGCTCCTCCTCCAATCCAGTATAAGGTGTGGTCTTCCAACAGCAACCGATCGATCGCGATCGCAAGTTCGCGATGCAAGAACATCCCCACCCAACTCTTTTGGAATCTCATACGAGAGGAGGCAATAGAGCTCTGAAAGACCTCAGTCACAAGCATACAAACTGGTGTCAGATTTTCAAAAAGAACAAGCATCACTATGAATTACAGCTAATAATTATAGCTACAGTTGTATATAGTCATACCCTTCCGCCTACGCTTCGCGGCGAGGGTAATAATCTTTTAATGTGTAATTTATAAACCATTATAATAAATCAATGACAACTCTGACAAAATTATTATACAATCCCGGGAAAATAATCCCGGGAGGTTTCAATATAATATTGAACCTCTCCAGGAGGTTTGATATGAGATTAATTAACCTCATTTTGAGCAATTTCATTGGTCAATTAACTACTACAAACATGGTAGAAGGAATGCTTAATGTACCACTTGACATTTATAGTGGGTTCAGTTGCATTTTCACAAGTAGCTATGCCTTAATGCATTTTATGTGAAAATTTGATTGGCCCAATGTCACATGATAATGATGATATGCACTACTAATGAGTATGCACACAATAGAAACTTGTGTGACTTTTCGTACCACACACACACACACAGCTGTGATTTAGCTCAACTGTCGTTGACTGCTGAAACGGCAGAAATGGCTGTTGAAATTGCTGTAGCTGCCACAAGATCTAGCAGTATGTCACAAGATAAAAGCCCACAAGGTCAGGACATGTACATATACAATGTAGTAGTAATCAGAAAAGTTGCCACGGAAACCAGTAGATATTACTGATACTCAAATTCACAGTGTGATGATTGAACCCATAGTAGTTCACACTTAGTTTGAATGATGTGTATAATGAGCTCCAGCTCAGTCTCAACTCAGTGCTGCAGTAACAGTAATAGATATTACAATCATACTGTATATTCTACATTTATATTATAGTATTCTACATAAAAATTTATATTATAGTCATACTGTATATTCTACATTTATATTATAGTATTATAGCTTCGCGGCGAGGGTAATAATGACTACTATAATACTACCTCTTGTGTCACAATGTAATTAAGATTAACAAAATTAATTGAACACACCTTCATGAATAGTTAAGTAGTACAAATTTTTCGATACATGCTTTTGCTTTCCGTGTGGATGCCGATGTCAAACTTTTAAATTCCTGTATCTGTCACTGCACACTATGCATACATATATGTATACTCTCTGAATGTAGTGATGGGATAAAAGATACTATTGTATTGGAATGAAAATCACTGTCACTATCACAAAGTAGTAGTACTGAGTGATACTGATACCAAAATATCGATATCACTGATATAGATATTCTTTAAAAATAATTTCGATCCAATACTAGTCTGACAGATCTCTATTTTAATCTGACATGCCCCCATTTGACAGATAATTTTTCATAGTGCTTCCACATTTTAACTGAATATCGGTATTATACTCGATACCATCGATACTGATTCCCAAATTACTCCGTATCATATCAAGTGAAAATACTGGTATCACCCAGCCCTAGTGATGGGCGATACTAATTGAAAAGTATCGAAGTAATCGATATTTTGTCGATACTTTACGGTATCGATTACTAATCGATTACAATGAAAGGTATCGGGTTTTTATATAATGATTACCTACGCATGTGCAGTATGCGTGCACACGTGTGCAGAGAGTACATTCGCAACTCGCAAGTCACAGTCATACGCACGATAGAGATCAATATACTACAGTCTATATACAGGAGCAGTGATCGTTTGACCAAGTATTGTATTACAGAGAAGAAACAATGCCTTTATTTCTAAACAAAGCCACAAGGCCACAAGATGTATTTGTCAAAAAAAAAACTCATAGAAACTGATCAAACCGATTCATTAAGTGTATTATTAATTACTCAAAAGTAGTAATCATATTAGTAATCGATACTTGCATGAGCAGTAATCAGTATCGTATCGTACTGGAAATTTATGGTATCGCCCATCACTACGGGGCAGCCCTACAAAGTTGTCACTAATCGTAAAGTTTCATACTGGCCCGTTTTTGGGGCCTCAAAAATTTGTGTTTTGACAAATTGAGTTTAAAATATCGAACTTATAGTGCTATTGTGGGTTTGTATTTTCACATCCTGTTTATATAAGGACTGTATATATAATATTTAACAGCTGTACTATACACTTATATAAACAGGATGTGAATAATACAAACCCACAATAACACTGTGCTCTGCTGTCTTTATACGGCTCAGCTATGAACAATTAGAGTATAACTAATAATTCTATTGCGGAATAATTTTTGAGGCCCCAATAGTGGGCTAGTTTGTTATCACATCTTCCCAGTATCATGACTATCATCCTATGATGATTGGATATGTGCACGTTATCTGCTAACTGTAATTGATTATACAGTGTCATATCAGTGTCATTTACATATAATTATATGTATATATGCTGTGACAGGTAAATCTATATGTAGATTGACTAGTGAAATGAAAGAAGGAAATAGTAGCTGATATTAGAGCTCTGTTTTGCTTGTTATGGCCCATAGGGCCATCCCTGTAACTGCGGTTCGAACTTTATAGATATACATGTATAATTATGTTTGTGTCACTTGTTTGAATATGCATTGTATATGTAGTTTAAAAAGTTGCATCATTCTGGAGGGCCTGGTCAATTAATGGGTGTGGTGCATAAAAGAACGTGCGCTCGAGCTCTACAGACCAGCAGAAAGAAAGCTGCTTGTAGCTTACATAGAAACTGGAACTAATAGCTATCTATTCTACCTGAAATACATGTGTATATTTCTAAAGTTCTACAAGGTCCTTTAAAATGTAAGGAGAGTAGTATAATAGGCTGTTGTGTTTCAGGGATGATAAAGTCAGCCATGATTACTGGAATGCAGGACATCACAAAGCAGTTACAAGGATACTTTTTTTCTCTATATATCTATTTGTGGGAGTTGAATGCTCCAACATTTTGTTTTTCATTGATGTGCTCCTGTTAGGATTGAGGTTATTTATAAATAAATATGCTTTTGATTCACTACTTATGGTGAAAGTTTACTGTGACTCCAAACCAGTCTCAAAAATGTATTTATCTAGACCTGTGAATAATAATAATATGCTTCAGAAACTGACTGATATACAGCTTAATGAGACTGTACATCAATGTACTTCTATACCCTTTTGTCCTGTTGATAGTTTCTGGAATAATCTGTGGTACAGGGTTCACCAGAAAATCAATGAAGAGGAGTATTTTTTAGCTTATTAATTATTCATGAAACAGTTTTCTTAACTACATCATATTGTTTATTATCACAACATTTACTTTAAATTAGGGCAGTGTGAAGCCACAATCACTTGTAATCTCCTACCTCCAACAAGAATAGTGCAGCTGGTAAGGTACTTTCTACTTATTTGCCCTTTACCATGAATAGTTGCATGTGGACACTGGCCCCACCCTTTTTTAACTGCCACTGCACACTATGTATTACATATATGTAATATAATAATATAAGTACATGTATACTCTCATAAAGTAGTGATGGCAAATACAATTCAATACCATTTCTGAAAATTGTGGTATCGAGTAATGTCCAAGTATTGATACTAGTCTACTACATCTCTATTTTAATCTAACACATCTGGAATTTGTATAAATATTTAATGGTAATGTGAAGAACATGTGTATTATTAAGTATGGTACTTCATGCCATCAATATCAATTCCCAAACTGAAATGTAAATTACTGATATCACCCCATCACTATCTCAAAGTAGTCACAGGTACCTTTTCTAATCAGAGAGTACGGTAGTACTCTCTATGTAGGGATGGCACGAAAAAAAATGGCTGCCCATACATTTCAATTGCAAGTGATGAGCTGAAATCTCTGGTAATATATACATATAAGTTCTAATACACACATACCTATTCATATCTAGTGTTTATATGACTACCAACACCTTATAGATGGCCAAAGATTGTCGTTAAGGTAGAGAACCGGCTAGTGGCAAAACTGGCAAAATCTGCTTGATATTATTATTATTTTCCAGACAAATCATTTTTTTCTTTGTTGAACTATCACAATGATTCTAGCACCATTCCAGTCGCATTCATAGTAAAATTTTGGTCTTAAAGTAGCAAGATGATATCCTCAGATACTATGAAAGAAAAGAGTCTCAAAAACTACAAAGATTTCATCTCGAATTGGACGCCATTTTCAAGTGTATTCATTAATCGGAATTAATTATGCATGCGCATTTGTGTACTCGAAACATGGAGGAGACTCATAAGCATAGTAGTAACGTTTATGAGGAAATACATTCTTATAATAATGAATATAATAATTATTAATATTAAAGCCATTGTATAATAATATTATATACTATGATAACCATTGGAATACTGAATGGTTGACACAGTGACAGACACTAGGACTGCAGACAGTGCTGTAGCTAAGTGAAATAGAGAATAGACATCATCTGTAAGTGAAAAAGAATGCATAAATATACAAAATACTGACCTTCATCAATGAACAAATGCTAATGAATATACGATTATTGTATGATTTCATGATATATAACTTACACCAGTATTTCTGCAATCTACAAAAACATATTCACAGCATTCAGGAAAAAAACAATGGAAACAAGAATAATAAAAAACATTTTCAATAAAAATGAAAGAAGGTGTAGGGACGTCAAAACCCAAAAAGCATATGAACAAGGTTGGGAGGCTAACATAGGACCCAAAATTAAACAAACCACTTCCATATAACCCTACATAAGTACAGCTGTCAGCTTTGTATTTTGATTTATAGTGGTGTAGGTACTTATGTCTACTGCCATATTAAAGAAACTGTCCCTTGCAAACAGAACCAATAATCAATTATAATATTTAATTGTACATATTTACATGTACTAATTATTGAATGTCCTCCTGTATCATGAATTCATTAAACCTTCAGACACCCTTTAACCTGTTAGACAAAGCTAGGAACAAGATCACATAAGTATCTCTAGATTAAATTACAATCCTTTGATGGGAAACACCTTCAACATACGTATTCATGCTGTTCCCATTTGTGGTCCCTGGTTGTGGTTCCTGGTTGTGCATGTCAAAATTAATTTTTTAAATTATTGAGCTACAATATAATCATGCATTAACCTTATGACATTAAACTATACACTATATTATATGAAAATAGAAACCCACAATAATAATACTGTTCCCTACTGGCTGAGTTTTAGCTAAGAGTAAAATAATGGCTTTAGAAGAATCCTTACAATGATTTGGGTATCCATATAACAATGGCCACCAGTTAAACTCATGTAAATTCTGAATGCACACCTTGTTGCTAAGTAGGCCATAAATCTCATTATAGACAGGAAGTGGTGTAAATATTTAGAACCCACAACAAGGACACCACCAAGTGACTTTATAAGGTGCAATGAGCTGACAATCATGGTTAATATTAGCCCCATGTGAAACTAAATTTTTGGGAGCCTGTTATGGGCACACATCACAATCTAAAACAAAGTTGTCTGTTTTATATTCTTCTGGATGAAATTCACTAGGAAGAATCCTACATTTGCACACCTCTCTGTTATTAAATATTGGTGCACTAGCAGCTTGTACATTGATCACTAGCAATCATTTGTGATACAGTGATTTGAAGGGCATGAGTTTCAGTTCAATATGGCTACTGATACAGAATAGTTGGGGCAGGCATCCACATGCAAAGCATGCATCAAAACTTAACTATTCGTGAGGGTGTGGTCAATTAATTTTGTTGATTAATTAGTTTTAATTACATAGTGACACAAGAGGTAATAGTGTAAAGAGACTGTTTTATATTTTAGCAGACAAATATTTCAATTAATTAATGTTTTTATATACAAGCTTAAATGGGAAGAGGGGCATTAAAGCTACTGTTAGTATACTGACATTTTAATTTAATTATTGTGATACAATCATACAGTATTAGTTTACACTTTGAGTGAGTAGTTTAGCAGAACTTAAAAGTAACAAGCTTATTTAAATACATTTTCATTTCTTCAACCTAACAGCTGTTTCCTCACATTAACATACAATGTTTTATCTTTTCTCATTCCTATGTGGTCATCTCATAATGAATTTCTATCTATTTAATACACAATTCTTGACACTTGAGTGGAATTTTATTAACAGTACTGATATCATGATGTCTACTGCCATATTAAAAGACATTGTCCCTTACAAACAACCAATAATCAATTATAATATTTAATTGTACACATTTACACGTACTAACTATCGATATTTTGAATGTCCTCTTGTAAAAAAAGGAACAGGAAGAATACTTTTGTTGAAAGTGGAGTATTTCATATCTATATAGAAGTTCCAAAGCTATTACACTAAACATGGCTTGTAAATTAATCAAATGACACTTATTTTAAGGCTCAGCTATGAACAATTAGAGTATAAAGAGTAAGAATTCTATCACCTAATAATTTTTGAGGCACCTAAAGTGGGCTAGTTTGTTACCACACCTTCCCAGTATCATCCTATGGTGATTGCATACATGCAACTAACTGCAATGTAAATATCAGTGTCATATACATATAATATGTATAAAGTATAAACTAGGAATATTATGTGCCAGGTAGATGTATATGTAGATTGACTGAAATAGTAGCTGATATTAGAAATGGATGCTCTGTTTTGCTTGTTATGTCCCATAGGGCCATCCTTATAATTGCTATTACACGTGTTTGCACTGTATAGTCTGATATATAATTATGTTTGTGTCACTTGTGTGAGTATGTGTTGTATACATAGCTATGGAAGTTGCATTATTCTGGGGGCTCGGTCAATTAATGGTTGTGGTGCATAAAAGAACGTGCGCTTGAGCTCTACAGACCAGCAGAAATAAAGCTGCTTGTAGCTAGCTATTCTACATGTGTATATTAAAGTTCTACAAGGTCCTTTAAAAAGTAAGGAGAGTAGATAATAACTATAATAGGCTGTTGCGCTTCAGGGATGATAAAGTCAGCCATGACATGATTACTGAATGCAGGACACCACAAAGCAGTCATAGGGATACTTTTTTCTCTATATATCTTGTTAATCATTTACGTGTGGCCACCAGACAGGAAGTGGTGTAAATATTTAGAACCCACAACAATGTCACCATCAAGTGACTTTATAAGGTGCAACGAGGTGCGAATTGTGATTGTTGACATTACCCCCATGTGAAACTAAATTTTTGGGAGCCTGTTATGGGCACACATCACAATCTAAACAAAGTTGTCTCCTGGATGAAATTCACTAGGAAGAATCCTACATTTGCACACCTCTCTGTTATTAAGTATCAGTGCACTAGCAGCTTGTACATTGATCACTAGCAATCATTTGTGATACAGAGATTTGAAGGGCCTGAGTTTCAGTTCACTATGGCTACTGATACAGAATTTTTAAAATAGTTGGGGGCAAGCATGCATCAAAACTTAACTATTCGTGAGGGTGTGGTCAATTAATTTTGTTGATTAATTAGTTTTAACTACATAGTGACATAAAGAGACTGTTTTATATTTTAGCAGACAAATATTTAATGTTTTTATATACAAGCTTAAATGAAAAGAGGGGCATTAAAGCATACTGACATTTTATTGTGATATAATCATACAGTATTAGTTTACACTTTGAGTGAGTAGTTTAGCAGAACTTAAAAGTAACAGACTAGTTTAAGTACTTTGTCATTTCTTCAACCTAACAGCTATTTCCTCACATTAACATACAATGTTTTATCTTTTCTCATTCCTATGTGGTCATCTCATAATGAATTTCTATCTATTTAATACACACTTTTTGACACTTGAGTGGAATTTTATTAACATGTACTGATATCATAATGTCTACTGCCATATTAAAAGACATTGTCCCTTACAAACAACCAATAATCAATTATAATGTACATACATGTATTTACATGTATTAATTGTTGATAATTTAAGTTGTGCATGCATGTCCCCCTGTATCAAGAATTTATTAAACATTCAGACACCTTTAACCTGTTAAACAAAGCTAGGAACAAAAATCTCCAGATTAAATTACAATCCAAAATGGATATTGACGTGAAATACTCCACCTTCAACACAAGCATTCTTGCTGTTCCCTTTTAAGTACCCTTGCTATCCCTCTTTGTTCATGTCCAATTTCAATTTAAAAAGGGAAGTTGATTGAAGAGTTGGACAAAAATGTCAAAAATCAAAGTTGTTTATAGACTTATCAGTAGGGAAAAACGTTAAGTTATTAATAATTTCCTTTGCGGTAAAGTGCATTTCCTTGACAATTGTTATTCCAGTTTCCAGCCAGCAGAGACCAGCTGATGAGACACATCTGTTAAAAGTGTTGAAACAACTCCCTCTAAAAATTGTTCTGATATCAATTACAACAGGACGTCCCACCCATCAGTGGAAACTATTAATAACTTAACGTTTTTAATAACTTAGCGTTTTTACCCATCATGTCTATTGATAAGTATATATGATACTCTGACATTTTTAGTTGTACTGGTTGTCTAAACTTTTTTTGAAAAATAAAGTTTAATGAATAACAAATGTTATAAAGGATTTTAATCTTCATAAATAGTCAAATTTCATTAAGTTACAATATAATAATGTATTAACCTCCTCATATAAACAGGATGTGAAAATACAAACCCACAATAACACTGGTCCCTACTGTCTTTATAAGGCTGAGATTTTAACTGATTGATTTAGTCTGAATTTGAATTGCCTAGGTAGTAAATTTTTGAGGCCCTAAAAATGGGCTAGTATGTAAGTATTTGAAACTTAAACTTTACGATTAGTGACTACTTTGTAGGGCTGGATGTACCAGTATTTTCACTTTGATATGATACGGAGTAATTTGAGAATCAGTATCAATGGTATTGAGTACAATATCGATACTTGTAATCCACATGGTTAGATAAACATCGCATTTTATACAAATTCATGTGGAAGCGCTATGAAAAATTATCTGTTAAGTGGGTGTGTCAGACTAGTATCAATTTGAAATTATTTTTTAAAGAATATCGATATCTGAGGGGAAAAGGTTGGTGTCAGTAATATCGGTATCGATATCGCTCAGCACTACTACTTTGTGATAGTGATGGTGATTTTCATTTCGATACAATATCAGGTAGTTTGGGAATTGATGGGGCATGGTATCTTTTAACCATCACTATGTTCAGAGAGTATACATATATGTATGCATAGTAGACAGTAATAGATACAGGAATTTAAAAGTATGACGCCGGCATCCACACGGGAAGCAAAAGCATGCATTGAAAAAGTTGTACTACTTAACTATTCATGAGGGTGTGTTCAATTAATTTTGTTAATCTTAATTGCATTGTGACACAAGTGGTAGTATTATAGTAGTCATTATTCATAAAGCAACTAATTTATGTTTTAGCAATTTACCTAAATTAAATGAGAGGGGAGGAGCTTAACCTATCAAAGCTACTTATTATTGACATTTTAATTTAAGTATTGTCATACACCCCATCATACAGTATTAGTTTACACTTTGAGTGGGTAGTTTAGCAGAACTTGTTTTCCTAATTTTAACCTAAAGGTAACAGACTAGTTTAAATACTTTGTTATTTCTTCAACCTAACAGCTGTTTCCTCACATTAACATACAATGTTTTTTCTTTTCTCACTCCTATGTGGTCATCTCATAATGAATTTCTATCTATTTAATACACAATTCTTGTCACTTAGTGGAATTTTATTAACAGTACTGATATCATGATGTCTACTACCATATTAAAGAAACTGTCCCTTATAAACAGAACCAATAATCAATTATAATTAATGTACATACATGTATTTACATGTATTAATTGTTGATAATTTGAAGTGTGCTCCCCCTGTATCAAGAATTTATTAAACATTCAGACACCTTTAACCCGTTAAACAAAGCTAGGAACAAAAATCTCCAGATTAAGGTGGCGCTCGGGCAAAATATATGAATATTCATTAGTTACTACTTATTATTATATCTCAAAAACTATTTCACTTCTTTGATTCATTTTTGTACAATTTATATATCTCAAGATTGGCTAACTCCAGAAAAAAATTTTAAATGTAGATGAAATCTACAATGGGAGTAGGCGATCGACAATTATGGAAGTGTAAGGTACATTTTTCTCCGTCTGTGTAGTAGATAATGAAACAAAACTTGCTGTCAGCACTCAACTCACTAAGATCTGAAAACGTACAGAACAGATTTGCAGTACAATTTCTAGATCAGCATATTCTCTACTATCTCGTGTATCTCATCGCTATAGATTATCAAAGAAAGATCAGAAAGGAAAACGGCTCTGTACGATTTTAGAGTCACACCTCCTGAAGTACTGTATGAAATATCAAAGCTATACGTTGAATAAGAAAACAGAAAAATGTACCTTAAAAGCATGTGTTAACTTACCTAATTACAATTTGCACTTTAACCAGAAACCACGTATGGAATTTCATTATTATCATAGAGCGTGTATACACATTTCCGCATACTTAGGTTACCGTAGACCACAAACATGAATGAAAAACTAAATTATGAATATCATGAATAAAACGGAATATGTTTAACGGGCACTTTTCTGGCTTCCCGAGCGCCACCTTAAATTACAATCCAAAATAGATATTGATGTGAAATACTCCACCTTCAACATAAGCATTCTTGCTGTTCCCTTTTAAGTACTATTGCTGTCCCTCTTTGTTCATGTCCAATTTCATTATTGAGTTACAATATAATAGTGCATTAACCTCCTTACATAAACAGGACATACATATACACACATACACACATACACACATACACACAGTCCTTATATAAACAGGATGTGAAAATACAAACCCACAACAACACTGCTCCCTACTGTCTTTATAAGACTGATTGATTTTAAGTAAGAGATGTAGTCTGAATTTGAATTGCTTTGTAAATTTTAGAGGTCCCAAAAAGGGGCTAGTATGGGAATCTGAAACTTAATGATTAGGGTGGGGAATCAATGACAGCTTTGTGATAGTGATAGTGATGGTGATTTTCAATATCAGGTAGTTTGGGAATTGGTAGGACATGATATCTTTTATCCCATCACAACGTTTAGAGAGTATACATGTACATATATGTATGCATAGTAGGCAGTAATAGATACAGGAATTTAAAAGTGTGACGCCTGCATCCACACGGAAAGCAAAAGCATGCATTGAAAAAGTTGTACTACTTAACTATTCATGAGGGTGTGTTCAATTAATTTTGTTAATCTTAATTACATTGTGGTAATATTATAGTAGTCATTATTTATAAAGTAACAGTTTCATACTTTCTATATACCTAATATTAAATGAGAGGGGAGAAGCTTAACCTACCAAAGCTACTTATGATTGACATTTTAATTTAAGTATTGTCATACACCCCATCATACAGTATTAGTTTACACTTTAAGTGGGTAGTTTAGCAGAACTTAAAAGTAACAGACTAGTTTAAGTACTTTGTTATTTCTTCAACCTAACAGCTGTTTCCTCACATTAACATACAATGTTTTATCTTTTCTCATTCCTATGTGGTCATCTCATAATGAATTTCTATCTATTTAATACACAATTCTTGTCACTACTGATGTGCAATATGTATTGATATCTCGAAATATCAATATTTTTGTTGAATATCGTGATACAAATATTACCTTTTGAGTGTATCGATAAACTGGAATGGACAGTTTAGTAAACATGGTTTTTCTTATTTGATACCTAAAAGTAATTATAAAAAGCTAGTGTGCATAACTTTCATTGATTTCTTTTACCATTTCTTGACAAATACATCCAAATAGGACATTTATTTACATTTTATAAGTGTTTCAATATTATTTCAAATAATGTGATACTGTATCGTATCGTGATATTCTTGGCAATACTATTGTTTAGTTGTATCGCACATCCCTACTTGTCACTTAGTACTGATATCATGATGTCCACTGCCATTTTAAAAGACACTGTCCCTTACAAACAGAACCAATAATCAATTACAATATTTAATTGTACATATTTACATGTACTAATTAATGATATTTTGAACTGTGCATGCATGTCCCCCTGTATCAAGAATTTGTTAAACATTCAGACACCTTTAACCTGTTAGACAAAGCTAGGAACAAGACCACATAAGTATCACTAGATTAATATTTGGTATAGTATTAGTTTGGGAAGAATTCTCTTCTACATGTATATAGATATGAAATACTCCACAAGTATTCATGCCAAACTTAATTGCCTCATTATTGAGTCACTACATGTATATAGATATGAAATACTCCACAAGTATTCATGCCAAACTTAATTGCCTCATTATTGAGTCACAATATAACTGCATTAAGCTTATGTCAACAATGCACAGTCCTTATATAAACAGGATGTGAATAATACAAACCCACAATAACACTGTCCCCTACTGTCTTTATAAGGCACTGAGTTATGCAGCTTATGCTTATCAAATGTGAAGTGAACTTGAAATTTTTGGAGCCCCAAAAATGGGCAAGTATGTGACTATTTGAAATTCTATGATCTGATCTGATTTGTGACTATTTTGTGAAAGATTTGGTAATTTCAATTTTGATATGATATCTTGTGAATCAGTATCAATGGGACATGCTAATTTCGATTATCTGTAATATTTATTTGTTTGTATTTCACCAGACTACATTTACATGTGTATGACACTAGCATTTTCTAGAATATTGTAGTACATCAATGAAAAAATGAAGGGTTGGAGCGTGCAACTCCCATATTAAGCAAAACTGAGCATATCTTAATGGAGTTACGAATATATTGACCACACCCATAACACATGAATGCCATGCCAGTAAGTCTATATCTAGATTGCCTATGAAATGAAGTAAGGAGATGATGGTTGAGCTGTTTTGCTTTTAATAATTATTTATGTATGTCATGCAATCTTTTGTTTATGCATTGATAATTAATAAATAAATAAATAAAAATGCTTTTGATTCACTACTTATGGTGAAAGTTTACTGTGTGACTGTGTCCACTTCAAACCAGTTTCAAAAATTTATTTATCTAAACCTGTGAATAATACTATGCTTCAGAAACTGACTGATGTACAGTTTAATGAGACTGTACATCGATGTACTTTATACCTTTTGTCCTGTTGATATTCTAAGGTGTTTCTAGGGTATGATGGATCTTGGGATAGACTTTCAGGCTCCCTGGGGTAAAATTAATGTTTAGACCTCGGCCTATATCCAAGTGTATACATGTATTTATATTGTGATTGTGTCAGATACATATATGCATTTTGTATAGTGGATGTGCTATATGCATTGGCAGATAAAAAAGAGGCGGGCAGGTATCCATAGGCATAGACATAGACATAGACATTTTCACTAATTAATTATTGATGAGGGTGTGGTCAATCAATTTTGTTGATTAATTAATCTTAATACATTATTGAGTAAAAATATAATCATGCATTAACCTTATGACATACATTGTACACTATATAATATATGCAGTTATTATATAAACAGGACATGAACAATACAAACCCACAATAACACTGTTCTCTGCTGTCTTTATAAGGCTGACAATACCACAATCTACAAGTTCAGGGCTCTAAAAATGAAATGGAATGGGATGGGATTTATATGTGTACATGTACATGTAGTTATAAATAGTTTCTCAATCATTTAGTTTAGTTGTTTAGTTAGTAGTTTTAAATGTTTTACTAAAAATGTTTTAGTTATTGTTACCTAAAACAACACAAGTTTCAAACATGATAGATATTAAGGAGTGGAGGAGTGCATCAGAGGTACAGTTGTTTGGTCAACAGTGATTTGTGCAAAACCTGCCGTACCTACATGTAGAATCTTTTCAACTATTTGAGGCCCAATGTGTTGAAAATAAGTCAAAATATCTGGCAATTGGCTCAATGTTTCCATACTGCTGCTAATCCCTAGTGATGCACTAATAATCAGATCGGCAATCAGGTATCAGTCATTATCAGCCATTATTTATAGTATCAGTATCAGTTATTTCTGAAAGATGTAACTGCAATAATGTCATTTCTAGTGATTATAACATCATTAATTGGAGAAAATGCTGTTTTTCATTTGAAAGTATCAGAAGCCAGAAGGTATAGATATAATATCATCAGATCAATATTGGTTATCGGTACATACATTGTGTATCTAAGTAATTATCAGTTTATCAGAATATTGGTAAAATCTCTTATCAGTGTATCAATACTAATCCCTATATCCAGTATGGTTTCACATTCCTTATATAAACAGGTTGAGCTGGTTTATATACGAAAATATGAATGCTTATCTGATTAAGTTAAGGAATTTAGTGTGTCATAATTATATTAAAAAATTTTATTACTGCAGTTACTTTAATCTTTTCGGGATATGTCTTTATGCTTACTGATCATGGAAAAGAACAGACAGGTTTAATAATTTCATATTACATACACACGCACACTCACTCACTCACAAACACGCACACTTACTCACAAACACACACTCACATCATAATGTTTAAAAAGTATTAGTGCATATCATGTGTCATTGAGCCAATCAGTTTTCCGTATACTAGTCACCTGATTGCGTTTTAAACAACATAATGCCCATGGGCATTAAATTATAATTAGACTAACTAGAAATGTCAATTGATAGGTGCTAAGTCTTTTAGAACATTCTCTAACTTCTACCGTGCTTTGAGCATTTTAACACTTGAATAGATAATCCACTCGCTTTGCTTGTGCATTACCTAATCAACCTTTATTAAGCCCGACCCTTGTGCTACATTAAAATGCTTGACACACCATAAAGAATGTTTTAAATATTACATGTACTACACACCTTGTGTATGTACAAAGCCAAACGTATAAAGCAGAACTAACACCTAGATTAAGATAACTAAGATAGTAGAACTAAGATAATTACTGTTACTGTGTGGTGACTTTTTATTGTAGTTTGCCCTTTCCACCCAACATGTAAATACACACACACACACACACACACACACACACACACACACACACACACACACACACATACATACACTTATAATTATTTTATATTAGGTACCCCTGTTGTGAGAATGAGAAAGGAAGTTGAGGAAATGATAAAATGCAGAGGAGGTTTCATAATGACAGATTATAAATCTACGCAGGTACATCACATTAATGAAACAAATGCTACTTTACGGTGTTTGGATATTCCATAACCTTAACAATTGAATATCTGAATATATTTGATCTGCTTTCTTACTTGTCATAACTTGTGAAAAATAAAGTATTGGTTCACCATTTTGCTGTAAGTAACTACTATAGATGTATATAACAACAATCTCTGTGTTTTGTTTTATTGTTCTGCAATCTACAAACCTAGAATGCTGGTAACATGAAGCAAGAAACTCTCTGTCGCCATTTAAAGATTTGCACGTGTTTGTTTCTATGTATGCACAAACATTAAACAAATATTTGTTTCAGCTCTACTTTTACATGTATATATGACTGTGAATGAGTAAATCACTCACTTGATTTTGATCAAATATTATATGGATAATTTTCTTCACAATTCTATCTTGTTTTGTGTATAATGTAGGTTCTTGATGGAAGAACATTTTGTTTATCAAATACTCATTGCCGTACTGTGAAGTACTTGACTGCATTGGCAGTAAACATACCATGTGTGCAATATGAATGGATAACAAAGTGTGTCCAACAAGTGAGAATCATGTGATAATCACATGACAGTTAAAGAATTGTTTGCCTATATAGAACAAAGTTGTGGATTATGGAAATTTTCTATTACCAGCTGGTTTGTCTGCTCTCTCAAAACAGATAATAAAATGGTATGTACATGTATAACTTGACTTGTTTTAATTAGAACTAATGATTACAATTACTAGATGTATTGTAATGTAATGATTAGGATAACAATTACTAGATGTATTGTAATGTAATGATTAGGATAACAATTACTAGATGTATTGTAATGTAATGATTAGGATAACAATTACTAGATGTATTGTAATGTAATGATTAGAATTACAATTACTAGATGTATTGTAATGTAATGATTAGAATTACAATTACTAGATGTATTGTAATGTAATGATTAGAATTACAATTAGTAGTTGTATTGTAATGTAATGATTAGAATTACAATTACTAGATGTATTTAATAGACAAAGTAATTTTTTTACATTTCATAGGAATGTTCGTCCAAAAAAGTTTCTGAAGGTAGCAGTGTACATTCATGGGAACAGATCATTCAAGGTATACTAAACAATCTTGTACTGAATAATTAGGAATAATATGGTATTTATATGTATATGAGTTGGTGTAATTGTATAACTTTTATTCATTTTTATATAATTGGAACAGTCAGTAGTCAGTTACAGTAGTTTGTTTTTAGTTATACTGTAAATATGATACATTCAATCACATCGCATCTTTCTGCTTTCCATGAAAACACTAATGATATGAGACCAACTCTAGAAAATCAGTACCAATTCCAAGGCAATGATATCCTCATTATATGCTCATTAGGTTTGTACAGGTTTTTGATAAGTGTAGCAATTTTGTTGGCATCCTGTACTAAACAGCAGAATAGTGAGAGAGGGTGTTGCCTTGTGTAATGGAAGTTCAGAGATGATAACATATAGAATATTATTATGATCATCATTGAAGTCATCCTCTACTAAATAATGACACCACAAAGCAATCATAGGGATACTTTTTTCTCCATATATCTTGTTATCATTATTATTATTGCTTCGTAATGGTAGGAACACACTCTGACTGTGTAGGGGTCAAATGCCACATATATGTGACATCACTCCTTAATTAATTAATGAACTATCATATATTTAACATGGCTCATAATACAACAGCAAAACATGTCTATCGCTTGCTTCAAATCATTACTAAGTTAGTTATAGTCTGATAGTTAATATCAATATTCTAGTATAATCTATTTGTATTTTATATTCAAAGGAATTTTGGCAGCAAGTTAGCATGGCTGGGGGAGCTACCATTCTCTCCAGACCACCTTCCAGAACAAAACTTTCGAGTGGTAAGTAAAGAATGTAACTATTACATAATTTTTATATTTATGCGCAGAGCCATCCCAATGATTGCTCTCCATGCGGGTTTGATGTATATTATATTATATATGTATATGTTATAACAGGCATACCAGTGCTATATCAGATTTATAATCACTGAGCCCAACGGTGAGGTGACTATAAATCAAAACTGGATTGATTTTACTAACTTTTTGTATGAAATGGTGATTATCTTTTTGCAATGAGGTCTCCGATAGCTTGATTTGTCAGTAATTGAACTCACTAACTTCCTGTACAAATAGCAAGACTGGTATAGTGGTAAGCATATGAACTGAATACCTTAAGGCTTTCTCTACAAAATGAATGTGGAACATATTATAAGTGTAGGAAAAATAAAAGGAATGGGGAGGGGATGGGTACCAAGTTACTAGACAGGAATGAGGAGTGGGTGTAGGTACTTAGTCAATATCTGTATAGTATTTGCCAATATTGGCTGGGACACACACATGCCTCCTGTGCAACCACCCACCCCCCCTGGTATCTACACCTATGAGTTTATTTATCTATGTTTGATTCATACCTTTCATTTAGGAAACAGTAAAACAGTTGTTATAGTACCAGCTGGTAGTACGAAAACCATTCCTCAGTCTATTTTGGATTTAAAAGGAAGTATAGATATATGTACATCTGACTGGTTGGTAGAGTCCTTATTAACTGGATCTCTTGCTCCAACACAACACTTCTCCATTTAATTTTTTTGTTTTTCTAATTATAATAATTATTATAATATAGTATCTAATTATTTCTTGTGTATTTGTTATATCAGTTATATTCAAATGGTGGCTCACAGGTCAATATAATCCCATTTCGATTTTTATGTACATGTACTAAGTGATAGTCGCTAGCCAGCTCTATTGCTAGCAGGGTGGCTCATGAAACTAATTCTGTCTGGCCATCATTGGCTTAGTACTTTTGATGAGTGACACAAAATTGCACAACAAAACATAGTTATATGGTGAGATAATGGATATATATATATATATAATTATATAAATTATATGTAGTTATTAAATTTTAATAATTAATTTTAATGAGACACGTGTTGACTTTCCAAAAATGGAGGGTGGATTGTCAAATGATTCACTCATTTCTGATGAAAAGAAGCAGTTGAAGCTTCTTGAAGAACTTGTAAAGAAGTTAGACTACGAGAAGACTTCCATGATGACCCTTAATGAGAATTTACTCACAGAAATGAAAGAACTTGGTCGAGAATTATCAAGACTTCAAACAGAAAACTCAGAACTTAAGTCTAAAAGAAGTGATGGTGCTGTCTCCTCCGAAACAAGAGAGATTTCAGAGAAAGAAGTGGATGTAGAAGATGCTGATCAATCAGCACCACACCCCAAACACAGTGGTCAATCTAATATTGTAATAACAATCACTAAATGAGTTGTCTCATTCGTAATGTTAGTTGTTTTGTCATAGGATATGAGATTGATCTTTTCTCATTCTTGTTCCATCTACAGAGTCTCATTCCCAGTCTGAGGTTTCTTCAGAATCGGTCTTGGATGATGAGTATCAGAAAATAGATCAATGTATTTTATATTACCACAAACCAAGTGGATACTATTATGAAGCTGTAAGGAGTTTATGTACTATTAGCATGACAGTATGATTTCTCTGAAGAGAATCATGATTTGAAACTGAGTTACATGTACATGGAATGGAATGTAGTTAAGGCTTCTTGTGTTTGTGCATTTAGCCAGAAACCAAAAAATGTGTCTTGTATTGAATCGGTAGTACAAATGTAGCATAGGGAATGCAGTTAAAAATATTAATTGTTAATACTACATTCGGTTTCAACTAAATGTGATTCTATAGCTGCTATTGTGTGCTTAGTTTATAAAACTTTAGTTCATTGATAGATGTAGACAAGAAATTTAGTTTTTGTGTAGTAGAGTAGTACTGTATGTCTGTTCACATTCACGATGACCTCAAAATTAGAATGTGATGACTATATATAATATAGTGTATAGGGTCATAAGGTTAATATATGATTATCATTTTTAACTTAATAATGAAGAGATGGATTGGAATTTGACATGAATGGGAAGGATAAATATAAATATGTAAATACATGTAGTGTAGTTAAAAACTAAAAAGGTTGTTGGTCCTTCTTAAACTAAACTTATGAGCAGTTATTGTGTGAATAAGCTTTAATAATGAACAATGTTAATGACTTTGTGTTTGATGTGATTATGATACTATCCATTTTTAGGTTAGTCAACAGTTTCTTTCACCAGTTTATCAATATGATAATAGTACCGAAGTTAAATCCAGTAATAATACTGTTAATGGTAAGTACTGCAATACATTGTGTACATGTAGTCATGGTGACGATTTTAGTATCTGGATGATAATGTTAGTAATGATACTGATAATAGTACATGTAAATACTGCAATACATTGTGTACATGTAGTCATGGTGACGATTTTAGTATCTGGATGATAATGTTAGTAATGATACTGATAATAGTACATGTAAATACTGCAATACATTGTGTACATGTAGTCATGGTGACGATTTTAGTATCTGGATGATAATGTTAGTAATGATACTGATAATAGTACATGTAAATACTGCAATACATTGTGTACATGTAGTCATGGTGCCGATTTTAGTATCTGGATGATAATGTTAGTAATGATACTGATAATAGTACATGTAGTTACTGCAATACATTGTGTACATGTAGTCATGGTGACGATTTTAGTATCTGGATGATAATGTTAGTAATGATACTGATAATAGTACATGTAAATACTGCAATACATTGTGTACATGTAGTCATGGTGACGATTTTAGTATCTGGATGATAATGTTAGTAATGATACTGATAATAGTACATGTAAATACTGCAATACATTGTGTACATGTAGTCATGGTGACGATTTTAGTATCTGGATGATAATGTTAGTAATGATACTGATAATAGTACATGTAAATACTGCAATACATTGGGTACATGTAGTCATGGTGACGATTTTAGTATCTGGATGATAATGTTAGTAATGATACTGATAATAGTACATGTAAATACTGCAATACATTGTGTACATGTAGTCATGGTGACGATTTTAGTATCTGGATGATAATGTTAGTAATGATACTGATAATAGTACATGTAGTTACTGCAATACATTGTGTACATGTAGTCATGGTGACGATTTTAGTATCTGGATGATAATGTTAGTAATGATACTGATAATAGTACATGTAAATACTGCAATACATTGTGTACATGTAGTCATGGTGACGATTTTAGTATCTGGATGATAATGTTAGTAATGATACTGATAATAGTACATGTAAATACTGCAATACATTGGGTACATGTAGTCATTGTGTACCCCTAAGGGGTGATACCATGGTGCTCCCTCACCCATTAATTTTAAAGTTTATGCTGAAAACACTTTTGCAACAAGTATTGAACATTTTTGACCAAACATCATGTACATGTACCAGTGATGCACTCAATATTTATCCTGGGGGAAATATTGAGTCATGGTGATGTTATTTTAGTACCAGCATGATAATACTGAAGTTAGTGATGTTGCCGATAATAGTAAGTACTACAATATATGTAGTCATAGTGATGCTATTTTAGTATGGTAATAATGCTATTTGACTGGATAGGCTTCAGTTTATTCTCTGTACATGTACAAAGATTTGTTGCCAGCTTTGACAGGTTGCATGTACTCACAGCATCTCTCGGTTTATCTTTACATGTAACCACAAATCTCTCACTTGTTGACTTGTTTATTCATCCTGCTGTATATAGCATCAGTACAATCCCAGACTGAATCTCAGACTGAAACCCAGACTCAGACCCAGTCACAGTCCAAAACCGAACCAGTAGCATCATTATCAGGTGACATAGCTTCCACACTGGCTGCAGTATCAGATAATGCCATGCAGCATTATGGATTCACATACGACGAATCGTCTGGATTTTATTATGATCACAAAACTGGATTATATTATGATCAGGTGACTTGTTGTCATATGACCTAATACTTTTACTTCACCAAAACCAAAGACATGTAATATGAGAAGCTTAATGATGTATAAATTATGCTTATATCTTCTCAGTAGCCTATATATGTATTATCTGAAGGGGTAGTAAATTAACTATAATTATGTGTGATTAATTCATCTGAGAGGGGTTTAGTGTGGGTAAATAAACATGTATATACATGTATATATAGGGCCTGGACAAAGGCTATCAACTTTCGAAGCTTTGTCAGCAAAAAACAAGCGAAGGTTTGCACGTGTTTTTTTTTATCAATGTTACATCACCTTGATTAGTCATAGAAAGCCACTAAAACTGGACGACTATTATTCATGTTGTTGTTGCTATGATTTAGCATCATTAGACTGAGAAGAGAGACAAAAAATGGGCAACATTCTGGAACACCCAACAATATTAACCACACGTTTAAATTGTACTTGTGTGCATGCACAAACATTAAAGTGGGCAGTGGGCATGTCTGCAAAGCTTTGAAGGGAGAAATAGTACATTCATCCCAGCCATAATACATGTATATATATATATATATATATATATATATATATACATGTACATGTACATGTACATGTATATATATTATTTATTTTCTTATTTTTCCCAAACAGGCAAACCAGTTGTATTATGATTCTGTAAATGGTACCTATTATACTTATAATACTGAAACACAACAATATGAGATATACTGTAGAGTTGAATTACCAACAGATGAGAATGAAGATAATGACAATGGACACGTTATACAGGCTGAACCAATGTCACTAAAAAGTAGAGTTTTAAAAGAAAGCAAGCTATATCTTGAGCTCATTCAGGAACTTGGTAAGTCAATTTGAGGAAAAAAAACAAAATGAGGTCACACCCATACTAGAGGGTTCTGACCTGACCTGTGGTACAAGCCACTAATGTAACGTGTAATTTATAATGTCAGGATGCTATGCTATGATTAGGTTCTAATTTTGGGCCACAGCCACTTGTAATCTACTACCTCAACAATTAGAATAGAACATACAATACTGTAGCTAATGTAAGGGTACGTTTCTTTTCAAGAAACGCTCTGTACTCTTCAAAAACAACCTAGCGAGAACCCTGTTCAGAAGTAGCGGTAGAGGACCATAACTTGTCATTTGCTTTTTTTTTTGTAAAAGTATTATTAGAGTTGTAGTATACAGTGGAGCCTCTCTATTCGGAAATGAGGACACGCTCTGTATTGAGGACACTTAGCAATGTCCATTTTCAAAATTAAGTGACAATTGCAAATCTAGGCTAGCCTAATAACACATGTAAATTTAGACTAGTTTAAACAAGATTTATAGAGAAAAAAGTATCCCTTTGACCTCTTTGTGGTGCCCAGCTTTCATGGCTGATTTTATCATGCCTGAAACACAACAGCCTATTATAGTTATTATTTTGATTATCTACATGTACTCTCCTTACCTTTTAAATGACCTTGTAGAACTTTAGGAATATATTTCATCTAGAATAGCCAGCTATTAGTTTCAGTTTCTACATGTACATAAGCTAGTAAAGCTACAAGCAGCTTTTTTTCTGCTGCTCTGTAGACCTCAAGCACGCGTTCTATTATGTGCCATGCCCACTAATTGACCGAGCCCCTCCTCGGAATGACGTAACTTCCTTAACTATGTATACAACGCATACTCGCACAAGTGGACACAAGAATATAAATATATAATATATATGTATAAACATACATCGAATCCATGTGAAAGCAATCATAGGGATGGTCCTACGGGCCATAAAAAGCAAACTTTTGATAAACATTTATATACTGAGTACTAGTCTTGTTCTTTTGCTATTTCTATTTGAATTTAGCATTAAGAAATGAGACAGAAGCAGCAAGCAACACTGCCTCAACTTATCTGAAACACACCCACAATATTAACAATACACATGTACATTTGATTGTACAAGTGTGCATGTGCAAACATTAAACTGGGCGTAGTTGCAAAGCTTCAAAGGAAGAGATTTAGTTTCGAAGGCACAACAAACCAATGAAGGTTTGAACCTTTTTTCTAGACCTGCACCCAATACATGTATGTACTGATCCTTATTGCACATCACTAACAGGTACATGTATCTATAATGTAATGTTTTTTTTTTAGAGTCACCAGAAGAAGGTGAAATAGCTCCACCCAAATGTCTCCAAGGTATTCCAGACTCCCCCCCTCCACTCAGCGAATGGCCACCTTGTATCAGAATGGTCCCACAAGATCAGGGGTTGAGAGACGAAGCTCAGGGGTCAAAGGTCAAAATAGATGAGACTGATGGAAGGAATTGTATTAGTGTTATCACAGCTGAAGGAGCTCAGATTGGAAGGTCAGCAGGATTTTCGTAGTACATGTATTTACATGTATAGGAATGAATATGTGAAGTGTACAGTGCCAAAAAGATGAACAGCTGATAACTACATGTGTATATGAGTGGGTGAAGGATACATGAGAATGAGTACAGTACATGTACATGTATAGAAGTACATTTATATGTACAGATTTGCTGAATTGTTGAAAATTGTCTTCATTACCTTCGCCACGAAGCGTAGGGGGAAAGGTATAGTAATCATATTGAGTGTGTGTCTGTGTGCCGTTTGTTCGCAAATTTCTGAGAAAACTACGAACATTGGCGGCTCAAACGAGCTACTGGCATTTTCAAAATATACAAGGAACAAAAGTAACAAGAGGCATTTGCTAAAACCTTTTGGTTAGAAAGTTATGACAATTTATATCACTCACGGTTAATGTTTCCAGACTTGAGGAGACTCCTGGGGACATCTACATGTACGCACATCTCAACATAAATGCTACCGTATCATGACTATTGCTAGCAAAGCACTGCATCAAATCAAACACAATTGAAGTAGTCCTGGCTACAACCTCGAGCACTAGTTCCAAGCATTCTTGCTACTTTCTAGCTCCACCTATTTTAAGTCATGTGTTGTGCACGTAATTCGCACATGTGTAAGCATTTTCTGAGGATAGCTCTTTGTTGAACACTTCACAGAGGACATTTCTTTCTTTTTTGAGACAAAACAGAGACTAAAATGTAATACTTTATTATAGAGATAAGATACATGTACATGTACATGTATTTTTCATGTACTTTTTGTATTTAAAATAGATATTAAATTGAGTTCAGTTGATAGCATCCACTCAGTCCTTCACAGTTTTACTTCAGTTGATAGCAGAATTTCCGTCCTTGACTTTCGTTACTTTATACCTTTTGTATGCATTAAACAATCTGAAGTTAAACTTTTCATGACTATATTACTCAGACCCCTACAAATTAGCATTGATGTAATATTGGTGTATTATGTTTATTAATGATTATTGTTTGTTTCACATGTAATATAACTTTGCCACGTAGGCAAGGGTCCCGTCCCAACAGCGCTCGTTTAAATTTATGTACTCATTCCCATACATGTACATTCATGTCATAATTTCATGTCATAATTTCATTCCATACCTTCATGTATTCATTCCTATACCTTCATGTATTCATTCCCATACATGTACATGTACATGTACATTGATTTCATAGTTTCATGTATTCATTTCCATACCTTCATGTACTCATCCCTATAATTTCATGTATTCATTCCCATAATTTCACGTACTATTTCTCATACTTTCATGTATTGATCCATTCAGTCATGTATTTAAAGAATTTGTCCACTCATTACTTCTCATCGTCCACCATTTTATCTCATGCAATGTTTATCTATCCCATCTATCTATCTATCTATCTGTCCATTTTTCAAATAGAGATGTATCTGGTCCACATACAATTCGTATCTTGGATCTACAAGTCAGTAAACAGCACTGTGATATCACTTACATTAGGAGGAGAGAAAGCTTCATTGTAACAGAGTGTGGTAGTCAGAATGGGACGTTCATTAATGGAGAAAGAATCAGTGAGGTTAGTCTTTAAAATGGAAATTTAAGAGTCTCTCTGTACAAGAGTGTTCGATACATTTTGAAGCATGAGCCAAATTGGCTCAATAATGGTGCCATTGAGACAATTAACAAAGCATTAATGCTGTTAGTGACAATATAATCATAATTAACTGTGCCATCTGGCCCAAACAGAGAACTGTGCTGTGCCAAATAAGAAGCTCTTTGGGCCAATGGTGCGCCATATGAGCTTATCAAAAACACTGCTGTATACTATAATACCAGAATTCCCTGCTGATGTTTTGTGAAATTCTCTGTGCACTGTAGAAGTACATGTACATTTTTGAGTGGTAAGGTGCATCTAATATCAGATGCCTCTTGCCACTCAGAAAAGTGTACTTTTATACACTGATCTCTGACACATCTGCACTTAATTTTACATGTACATGTATTTTAAGGTCATCTCTCAGTATGTGTGTATATATATAATAACAGCTAAACTTTCTTCTCTCCTATTTAATATCATCTCTCAGTATGTGTGTATATATATATAATAACAGCTTAACTTTCTTCTATCCTATTTAATATCTTAATTTTACATGTACATGTATTTTAAGGTCATCTCTCAGTATGTGTGTATATATATATAATAACAGCTTAACTTTCTTCTCTCCTATTTAATATCTTAAGAGACACTCAAGCGGATAAAGTAGATTTAATGATTTATTGAAACCTCTTCAAATTTGATCTCCCTCATCTAATATAGATCAATTTGTTTTGATTGTTAATAAAAGCTAATATAAAATTTCACAACGAATGTTTTGTGGATATTGTAGTATCTAGGAATATTCTTGTATCCAATAGCAATGCTGAGTATTGTTGTGTTCAATAGCAATGGTGAGTATTGTTGTATCCAATGGAAACACTGCGTATTGCTGTATCCAATAGCAACACTGCGTATTGCTGTATCCAATAGCAACACTGGGTATTGCTGTATCCAATAACAACGCTGAGTATTGCTGTATCCAATAGCAACGCTGAGTACATTGTGTATATCGTTTTCTCCTAGTTATTTGTGGCATGATTTATGGTAATCTAACACTGTCTACACTTTACTTATATGCACATGTATGTACATTTTTATGTACATGTATATGTACATTGTAGAAGCAGAATAAGATCATCACACCTGTGTGATATTCTCTTATCATCCTACATGTACATGTACATGTAGGCATCTTGCAAACAGATGGATAATAATGTGATCGTATGTCTCTCTGGCTAACCTGTCATCTTACCTACGCATTATTTCAATAGTACATGTACATGTACAGTAACTCTTAACAGTAATTCTGTGTACAATATAAAGTACAATGTACATAGTACTACTGTTAGTGTGATAATGCTATTGTACTTACAGTACAGTATGTATTGTACTGTGATAATATATGTGTGAAGTACTATGAGTTCAGACATGGGGGTTAATAGATAATAGTAATAGTAATAGTAAAGATTGCATGTTTTTAGGTAATAAGATAGTAATACACAGTCAAGTAAAGATGCAGACTTACTGATTCTGTTTTTGAGAAACTCATGAACATTAAATGCAATGGTCATTTAGTGAAACCTCAATGCTAGTAATAGTGATAGCTGATGTTTAAAGTAATAATATTTATTACACTTACTTAGGTAGTAATAGTAATAGTAATATACTAGGTAGTTAGTAATAGTAATAGTAGATAATACATGTAGATGTCTGGTAATACTATTGTAGTGTACTCACAGTGCAGTAACACAATGTTCATGTATACTGTAACTTTACCAATGTACTAGTATGGCACATGTACATGTACTAGTATGGTACATGTACATGTACTGGTATGGTACATGTACATGTACTAGTATGGTACATGTACATGTACATATACATGTATGGTACATGTACATGTACTAGTATGGCACATGTACATGTACATGTACTAGTATGGCACATGTACATTTACTAGTATGGTACATGTACATGTACTAGTATGGCACATGTACATGTACTAGTATGGCACATGTACATGTACTAGTATGGTACATGTACATGTACATGTACTAGTATGGTACATGTACTGCTGATCAAGTTCTGCAATTATTGTATTATTATACAATACTTGAACTAGATTGAGTACAACAAGCCTCAAGGATCCTAGAGCACTCCCTTTCATATCAAGTCCTGTATTGGTTAATTCGTATTATTTTAGTTCTGTGTTATCCAACTGTTCATTCAAGCCATCTCTGTTTTGCTTTCTACCGCAGCAGACAATAAACACTCACTATACAGTACAGTGCAGTATAGTAACTGTATAGTACAGTACAGTACAGTACTGTATAGTACAGTACAGTACAGTACTGTACTGTACAGTACAGTGTAGTACAGTACAGTATAGTATAGTACAGTACAGTACAGTACAGTACAGTACAGTACAGTACTATACTATACAGGATACACACTACAGAAGCAACAGTATTACTGTTACTGTTCAGTGAGTCCACTAGTGGATTTACTAATCATTTCTTTATCATTTGATTAGAGATTTCATTTCTTTGTACAGCCTAAACAAAAGAGTAAACCACACTTACTTCAACATGGTGATATACTGACAATTGGGTCAACCCCTTTTCTTCTACACATCCATCGAGGGCTGGCCAGTTGTCCGGAGTGTTCTCATATAGGCTCAAGTACAAGTAGCCACTCCTCTTCTTCCTCTATAACTTTTAGTAGTGGTCCAACATTCAACGAGTCGTTAGATTTACAAAGAAGAAAAGAATTGAATAAGATCAAGAAAAAATATGGATTGAGGGTGTGTGCATTTGTGTGTGAGACAGAGAGACAGTATTATGTGTACATGTAATTCTGTATGTCATTACCGGTCAGACAGTCATACATGTATGGCTGTATGTCATTACTGGTCAGACAGTCATACATGTAGGGCTGTATGTCATTACTGGTCAGACAGACAGTCACATGTAGGGCTGTATGTCATTACTGGTCAAACAGACAGTCATACACGTAGGGCTGTATGTCATTACTGGTCAAACAGACAGTCACATGTAGGGCTATATGTCATTACTGGTCAGACAGTCATACCTGTAGGGCTGTATGTCATTACTGGTCAGACAGACAGTCACATGTAGGGCTGTATGTCATTACTGGTCAAACAGACAGTCATACGTGACTGTATATCCTTATTGGTTTTTTAGGAATACTATAACATGGTCCACTTTTCATTTCCTTTTTAACAAGTTAATTAGAAAGAAGCCACAATGTATAATGAGATATTCTGAGAATTTGAGCACACTTGCAGTTAATTACTCTTCAGTGGTTATATTTCCTCAGGAAAGTATACCAATTTTTGAAATTCATTTTTCAAGAGTTTAATTTGTTCTGTTATTGTAGACAAAGGATACATATACAGAGAAGCCTTATGAGTTACCCAATCAGTATTCTGATAAATCTGCAGAAAGGTCAGTTATAAAACAAGATACATATATATAGAGAAAAAAGTATCCCTATGATTGCTTGGTGTCCGGAATTCAGTAATCTCGGCTGACTTTATCAAGCCTGAAACACAACAGCCTACTATAGTTATTATTTTGATTACCTACTCTCCTTACCTTTTAAATGATCTTGTAGAACTTTAGGAATATATTTCAGGTAGAATAGATTGCTATTATTTCCTGTTTCTATGTAAGCTACAAGCAGCTTTCATTCTGCTGGTCTGTAGAGTTTGACCGCGTGTTCTATTACGTGCCGCGCCCATTAACTGTTTGAGCCTCCAAGAATTACGTAACTTCCTTAACTACGTATACAACGCATACTCATGCAAGTGGACACAAGAATATATATATATGTAGTTTGAACCGGTGGTAAAGCAGGATGGTCCTATGAGCCATAAAAAGTCCCCGTAGGAATGTTTTGCCATGACTATGTATCAATCACTGCTGATACCACTAGTGTCTCTACCTATCTGTGTACTTAAAAACTGGGGCCTGAAGAAGTAAGTCTAAATGCACAGATATTTCATGGTATTGAAGTACTCCTTCAGGGTTCTGAATCATGAAGTCCTGTCTGAAACTCAACAACTTGTTCCACTTACTTGTTAAAGATTCTTGCATCATCTTTATACTGTTTCTCTGCTATATACAACAGCTATTGGTATTATGTGATGTTTTACATTCTTCCTGAATCTTCCTGCTGGTGTAGCTCAAGCTCAGTGTTAAGTGACTCGCATATAAGTACTTTTACTACGTACCACTCGAAATTACAAGTGTACTTCCCATTTCAAGTCTCAAGATATCACCAAGCAGTCATGGGAATTACGCTTATACTTAAGTACTTTTTACTAAGCACCACTTGCATGATTACACTTAACAAAATTTTGTAGTGCCATTCAAATATAGATGTATTTCCTGTTGTAGTAACTCTCATGTTCATCACAAAGCATCATATATTTCTCCATAATTAACTTATGTCATCTCTATGAGTCTTTTATGTGGTAGCCAAATATTACATGTGTATATTTTCATGTCATGTGAAAACGTCAATGCCAAATTATTAGTTAACTAGGAAATTACATCATTACTACAGGAACAGCCAACTAATGTACATGTGGTTTCATTACCCCGGCCTTCACCTAATGCCTAGTGTCAAGTTAGCCTGTTCATACAGGCATATGAGATGTTTGATTTGGACCCTGCCAGCTGAGCTGCCTTGGTAGCTCAGTTGGTAGAGCATCTGTCCGGAGTACAGAGTGTCGTGGGTTCGAATCCCACCTGAGGCAACTCTCATTTTCATTTTTCCATTGCCTCAGGTGTTTTTCTTTCTTTCTTTCTTTCTTTCTTTCTTTCTTTCTACATCTCCGATAACATCATGTATATATGTCATGTATTAATAATACACAGATAGCTAATGAATTCATATATACAAGTGTATATGGAGAAAAAAACATCCCTATGATTGCTTTACAAATTTAAGTGAAGAACAAAGTATCCCTATGACTGCTTTGTGGTGTCCAGCATTCAGTAATCATGGCTGACTTTATGATGCCTGAAACACATCAGCCTTTATAGTTATTATTTTGATTATCTACTCTGTTTACCTTTTAAAGAACCTTGTAGAACTTTAAGAATATATTTCAGGTAGAATAGCTAGCTATTAGTTCTAGTTTCTACGTATATATACTAGTCAGCTTTTCTTTCTGCTGGTCTGTAGAGCTTGAGTGCGCGTTCTTTTACATGCCACGCCCATTAATTGACTGAGCCCCCGGGAATGACGTAACTTCCTTAACTACATATACAACACATACTCACGCAAGTGACACAAGAATATATATTATATACATTAAACCCTGTGGAAAGCAATCATAGGGATGGCCCTACAGGCCATAATAATTTTTTAATGAAACTATAATTATACTAATACAAAGTTTTATGGCCTAAAGAGCTAGTAGTGTAATTGCTTTTAATTGGGGCTGAACTATACTTTTGATATTTGGATATTCGCTTACGTTAAACAAACGAATATTCACTTTCTTCCTTGTCATAACTTGTGAAATATTAAGTATTAGCTCACCATTTTGCTGTAAGTAACTACTATAGATGTATATAACAACAACCTTTGTGTTTTGTTTTATTATTCTGCAATCTACAAACCTAGAATGATGGTAACATGAAGCAAGTAACTCTCTGTTGCCATTTAATTTTGTTAAAGTTGCAAGCGTTTTGTTTCTGCACATGTGCAAATGAAATGAATAACAAAATAACAAATGAATATTCGGATAAAACGAATATTCGTTTCAGCCCTACTTTTAATGTGGAGGTTTATTTACACATTGTATATGCATGTGACTTTGTGTACATGTACATACATAAGGAAGCTAGATTGATTATTGAGTGTGGTATGAAAAGAATTCCTACATGGTCTACACTGCTACAGAGATTGCTTTCCCATGAGTTAATGTATGTACTAGTGTTGTTTTAGTTTGAAAATAATGACCACTTTTAGGTATAGTATGCCTAGTTTATCACAGTTTTAGTTAATTAACTAAAACAATTTTAGGCTTACTAAAAGGGTTTTAGTTTCAGTTAACTAACTAAAAGAGCCCATTATTGGCCATTTTCCATTTTGCTGAAGATTCCTGCATTATCTTTATACCATTTCTCTGCTATATACAACAGTCATTAGTATTAATGAGCATTCCTATATTAATGAGCATATACAACAGTCATTAATATTAATGAGCATTCTTTTACACACCATGCCCATTAATTGATCAAGCTTCCCAGAATGACGCAACTTCCTTAACTACATATACAATGCATACTTGCACAAGTGACACAAGAATACCAAGATATATATATAATTATATATACTATACCATACCAACTATCTAAATATTTGTGATTCCTGTGCATGAATGAATGAATGAATGAAGCACTATTTCTAGTACATTAAAATACTGATTTTTTTTTCTAGGAGAATCAAAGTTGGTAGTGACCTACCTGAAGTTGCCACCAGAGATGACTTACCTTCATCCACTCATAGGTGTGTTTGTGTGAAGTAACCACACCCAGTATGCTGATTGGTTGCATGCATTCTCCATTATATTTTACTTGTATTCAATGGCTTGAAGAGCTATCTAGCATTGCTTTACATGGTGATGAAGTTAGAGTCTGTTCACATACATGATAACCTCAAAAATTAGGATGTGATAACTTTATATGTAATATAGTGTATAGTTTAATGTCATAAGGTTAATACATCATTATACTGTAACTTAATAATGAAGAAATGGATTGAAATTTTTGACAAATACAAAAAAAAACAAGAATAATTATATGAAAATAGTGAAGGTGAAAAGATTTTTGATCATTCTAAACTCAATTTATGAGCATACATGTATATCTGAGGTTGTGGTAAATAAGAATGACCTTTATCAGTTGACTATTTTTCAGCTGTGGGAACACATCCAACAATTCACCACTTCAAACAAATGCTTTAAAGAAATTAATGTCATGAGTCATATTATAGTAATTATATGAATCCTCTGATAGAATGCATCATATAATGTTGTTAGGTAATGAAATAATGGTTGCTAAGTGACCTTATAATTATGTTACACATGTACTATGCATTCCAGAATTATGTAAACACATTTGAAGATGCTCCCTTGAGGTACATAGGAGAACTGTTATTTCCATATATGGATCTGTTTAGTTGTTTACCAATTGTGTTGTTAATAATTGTTTTGCAAATTGGAACATGAAAAATACTAGAGTCTTTGATGACTTTATATGTAATATAGTGTACAGTTTAATGTCATAAGGTTAATACATGATTATACTGTAACTCAATAATGATTGAAATGTAGGAAAAAAGATTGTTGGTCATTCCAAACTAAAGTTATGAACATTTTTTTCCGGTCATTGCTTTTCATCAAGATCTAAGGCTGGCCAAACACACACACACACACACACACAACATGTCAGTGATTCACTATGTGTGTGTCTACATCTGTATAGTTATGTATATATGTGTATGTGTTGTTTGCCTCTGTGTTTCTATGTTTCTATGGGCATGTGTGTCTTTGTGTGTCTATTTTTGTATATGTGTTATGTATATGTTTCTGTGTACGTTATGTTTCTGTCGGCATGTGTCTGTATGTCTGTGTGGCACATGTACATGTAAGTACAATGTATGTTAGGTACGTGTTATGTGTCTATGTCTGTGTGGCATATGTACATGTACATGTAAGTACAATGTATGTTAGGTACATGTCTCTGTGTTAGTACTTGTCATGTGTCTATGTGTATGTATGTTAAATGAGTACATGTCATGTGATCTTTGTGCGTCTATTTCTGTATATGTGTTATATACATGTTTCTGTGTCTGTGTGTATGTTACATGTATGTTTCTATTAGCATATGTTAGGTGCAATTGTAAGTATGTTGGGTACATGTGTCTATGTGTATGTATGTTAAATGAGTACATGTCATGTGATCTTTGTGCATCTATTTCTGTATATATGTTATATACATGTTTCTGTGTCTGTGTGTATGTTATGTTTCTATTAGTATATGTTAGCTACAAATATAAGTATGTTGGTTACATGTGTCTATGTGTATGTATGATAAGTGAGTACATGTCATGTGATCTTTGTGCGTCTATTTCTGTATATGTGTTACATACATGTTTCTGTGTCTGTGTGTATGCTATGTTTCTCTTAGCATATGTTAGGTGCATGTCTCTGTGTTAGTATGTGTCATGTGTCTATGTGTTTGTACATGTATGTTAACTGAGTACATGTCATGTGATCTTTGTGCATCTATTTCTATATATGTTTCTGTGTCTGTGTGTATGTTATGTTTCTGTTAGCATATGTTAGGTGCAAATGTAAGTATGTTGGGTGCAAGTCTCATGTGTCTGTGTGTATGTATGTTATGTGAGTACATGTTGTGTTGTGTGTGTGGGATACATGCTATGAGTACAATATAAGCGCTTGTATGTTATCGTAAGTATTTGTTAACATCATTATTCCACTACAATGCCTACAAACAAATAAGTACTATTTAATGAGGTATGCATTATTGAGCTGCAACAAATCAAATTTAGTGAAGAGTAGATATAATTAAATAATGATTGGACAAATAATGGTTGCCTAGGAAACACAAATAATAATTACATAATTACTTGTAGTTAACAAAACGTTTGGATGTTGAGCATGTACTGTTCATGTACACATACATGTACATGTACAGGTATGTCTTTTTCAATGTATGTATATACTAAGGCTGGAATGGATCCTGTCTTTTACCATTCATTCACATTAATGGTCAGGTACCTGGATAAATTTCATGACTTGTTTGCAGTAAAAAAGTAGAGTATTACCTCACACCATTGCTGTAGTGAGGTGTAATAAATGTTTATATAAGCAGCATTAGTGTTTTTACAGATTGTTATGCACTCTACGAGCCTAAAAAGCTAGTGACACGGAGCAAGACACTTATCAACCCCACTTTATTGCAATTTTGATTTCAATGTGTTTGGTTTCTACACATGTGCAAACATTAAACGATTACAAAGAAACAGATCCTTATATCCAGTTCATGGATAAAATTCCAGATGACTGGGTATCCTGTTTCAGTCCCCTATTGTAGCACAAAGGAGTGTCTAACTATATACATGTACATGTAGACCTGTGCTGTTAATAAATTGACATGCTGTTGTATGTGCCTATATAAGTCTGTTCACATTCATGATGACCTCAAAATTATGATGTGATGACTTTAATTATAATATAATGTATAGTTTAATGTCATAATATTGTAACTCAATAACAAAGCTATGGATTAATTGGATTGAAATTTGACATACAATGGGAAAGAGAGATTCAAAAAGATTGTTGGTCGTTCAAAACTAAAGTTATGAACATTTTTCTGAGGTCATGGTGAAATTGAAAGACCTTTAGTAATGATGTGTTGTACCTATACTGGTATTTCAAGGGTAAATTGTGATCAGCCACAGATCCTGAACTCAAAACACATAATATTAAGTACTCCATGATTTGGAGTCTTCAATAATTAATTAAGGATAATAATTATGAATCGTGAATAATTAATTAATAAAGTTAAAGTTTTAGTGTGTTTTGATCTCTCCAGTTTTTAAAACGTACTTAATACTCAAGTATAGTATATATATATTTGTTGTTTTTCAGACCAATTGCTGAAGAGAACAAAGGGCATCAAATGTTACTTAAAATCGGATGGCAACAAGGACAAGGATTGGGAAGACATAGCACAGGAATACAACAACCAGTAAGTGTGTATCTCTGTGAGGATGTTGTCCTTGTGTACTGGTCTACATAAATACATGTACCAACCAGTAAGTGTGTATTGGTTTAGTTATAACTAAATCTTTTTAGTAAGGCATTAAAACTATAACTAAATTACAGGTCTATTGTAATAACTACATGTATACATGTAACTAACTAAAATGTGGACGTTTTTAGTAGTTAACTAAAACTAAAACCCTTTCATTAAGCCTTACCTTAGTTAATTAATAACTAAACTCAAAGTTTGAGAAACCAGACATACTATAACTATAACTAAATGTAGTCAATCTTGTCAAACTAAAACAACACTACTTGTTGTACACAGTGGTCAAATATCAAGTGTTTGAAGGTAATTGTTTGACCAAATTACTATTTCCCGAGTAACTGAGATTTAATGGTTACATTTGGTTTGAATGCTATATTTCTGTAACCCTCTCCTCTTTGTTATGGCCCACAAGAACATCCCCATGATTGCTTTCCATGAGGTTTAATTTATATAATTATATATTCTTGTGTCTCTTATTCATTGTATATGTTGTTAAGGAAGTGGCATCATTCGATGGGGGCTTGGTCAATTAATGGCATTGCGTGTAAATGAATACACTCTCAAGCTACAGACCAGCAAGTACCTACAATAGGTTGTTGGATTTCAGACACAAGAAAGTAATCATAAGATCCTTTCTCCATATATCGTGTTTTAATCATAATAACTTTCTTGAATTTGGAATATCCCATAATTAATGTGGAATATCCCATAATTATTATTATTCTTATTAAGGTAATTAAAATTTAAAGTCAAGGTGTGCTTTCATGGTTAGATTGTACACATTTGGAATATCCCATTATTATTAAGGTAATTAAATTTTAAAGTCAAGGTGTTCTTTCATGGTTAGAGTGTACACATTTGGAATATCCCATTATTATTAAGGTAATTAAAATTTAAAGCCAAGGTGCTCTTTCATGGTTAGAGTGTACACATTTGGAATATCCCATTATTATTAAGGTAATTAAAATTTAAAGCCAAGGTGCTCTTTCATGGTTAGAGTGTACACATTTGGAATATCCCATTATTATTAAGGTAATTAAAATTTAAAGCCAAGGTGTGCTTTCATGATTAGATTGTACACATTTGGATGGATAAATATAATCCTTTACTAATTATTTGTGGTCAATTATCATACACGACAATGGCTGATCGAAAGAACGATGGTGTATATATTAAAAGTACATATTTATAATTTGGCGGCAGCAGCACGCCCAAGTGTGTATGTGTGTGTGTGTGTGTGTGTGTGTGTGTGTGTGTGTGTATGCGCTACTAATTGGAGGATGGGGAGGAGTGTAGTCAGCGCTCATAAAAGCACCATTTTTTGCCCACTCAATTGCATGTACTTAAAACTGATCTTTTCTTATTTTGGTATATTTGAATAATCTATAATTTATTAGCTTTGTTTTAGTTAACTAAAACTAAAACCCCTTTTAGTAAGGCATTATGACTTTCAGTTAACTAAACTATAACTAAATTACAAGTCTACTATAATAATTATAACTAACTAAAATGATAATTGGGTACTTTTAGTTAGTTAACTAAAACTAAAACCCTTTTAGTAAGCCCAATATTATTTTAGTTAATTAGTAAACTAAAAGTTTGATAAACTACAAATGCTATAACTATAACTAAAGGTGGTCAAAACAACAACACTAAATGAGGATGTATTACTCTCAATTTCAAGGGAATAGGTGAAATCCCAGGTTTTCCCGAAACCATGTGTGTACATGTACATGTATGTACATTGTATATACACTGTATACAAGTATGTACATGTATGTGTATATGAATGTGTGTATGTATGTTTATTATATATATGTATATATAATTATATACATACGTATATATAATATAATTAATTAATTATATGTATGTTTGTGTGTATGTACATGTATATTATATGTATTTGTGTACTGTTACTTAGATATCAGTTTACTCCCTCACATAAAATGCATATGGGATAGGAATGGTCTTTAAGTGGATTATAGTGCTATGGTAACTGCACACAAAAGCATGTCCAATGTATGAACAAAGAGCTACACATGTTAACATGTAAGATTTCATGTGGTTGATTTCAGCTGTTTGTGATTAACATTCTTGCATGTTTTCACATTAGTTGCACAAATATATCACTTGTTTGTACAACTGTACACAATTGGATACAAACACACATACATGTACATGTACATGTACATGTACATGTGCACAGGTAAGTCTGTTGTTCTCTACTGTACAGATAGCAGTTTACTTTAAGGAATTTGTAGCAACTGCTTCTTATTTTTGGTCATCTGTCTCTTTCTTCTTCTGTCTTTAAAATCTTACCTTTAGTCATCCGTCTCCACAACTCTTGTCTCTGTCCGTCTGTCTCTACCTTTGAGCTCTATCAGCTTCCCTCTGTTTACACAGTACTTCTTTCTTCTTTTCCAGTTTTTGCAGCTAATTTAGCTTTCCCCTCTCTCTCATTTTGGCAATCTCTCTTTAGGTCATCCACAGTGTTAGCCCCAGGTTTATATCACTGGGTGTCTGGTGTTAACTGATAATTTTTCATCAGGGGAGTTCATTTATAGTAATATGAAATTAAAATCGTATACTGAACAAACATATTGTACTCTAGCTAAAGAAAATGGGTCTCCCAGTGAACCCAAATGTTCCTTGTTTGCTTCTTCATCTTAGGGACAGGTTCACCAACTTCTCTGTCACAATTATCATCTGAATCTTTGCTCCAGACACTGAGGAGACCATAACCACACTAAAACATGTGTGAACCTTAATATCTAGTTATCCATACATGAATATTTGAAGGGACAAGTGAGACTTTCAGAAACCTTGTCTTTGCTTACTTTGGGCATCTCAGGTAAGTACTAAAGCGTCTGTGGACGCCTAGACGCCCTCTGTGGAAAACATTGATGCACACGTCACTTATAAGAAGATATTATTGTTATAAGTATATAGAATGACTTGATGTTATAGTGCCAACATATACTATACAAACTTTTGTGGGGCTCGTTCAGGCTTGCCACAAAAACTAGTCGTAAAACATTTATAAGAATGGTCGTATGGGCCATAATGGTGATATGTAATAAACCAATCGATCTGTTGTACCAATATGGAATTTGTACCAATATTCTGATATCCGATATCTGATATTTGTTATCTGATATTTATGGAAGATTGCCTTACTGATCTGATTTAGACAATAATAAATTATCTGTAATTAGAGTACTTTAAATCTTCTAACAGCGGTCAATTCCAACTTACCACCGGAATATGTTTCATGAAGTAAAATACTCTAAATGGAAGCAACTCAGTGGCCAGATAAAACATTGTTTTACTATTCCATACAAATAATAATGTTTACTAATGATGGATACTGCTGATGAATGGTAATTAAATATTAGTACTGAACTAATATTGAATGCAATGTGAATGCAACACTATCTAGTACAGGTCACAATAGGTTTTTTGGGGGGGGGGAGGGGGAGGGGGTGGGAGTGGCATTTCTGTAATTTGATCTACAGTGTATGTGTGACTGTTAAATAGAAAATAAAAATAATTTGTGTCCCTCTAAACTCTCGCTATTTGTCCATTTTATATAAGAACAGAGAACAGAATTAAATCAGGAAGTAATAGTCCCTCTTCCTGGAGAGTATATTTAGTTGGCTGGCCAAATAGTGAGCATTTAAAGATTCTCTTCCAATGGCCACTTGGCCATGTTAGATGTCATTCATTGTCTCTTACATAATCGACAGTTTTGGATTAGATCATTACTATTAAACATTACATGAATGCTTTACAATCAACTTCACACTTTGTGATGGAAATAGTATGGAGCTTCTTGTTTAACAGTCATGTGACTGCCATGTGACCAACTCTGTAGTGTTTGTTACTTTCATTATCCTATCATGGTGCAATGCTCTTTTCAGTATAAGCAAAACACTTATGAATTATTAATTACTTCATTACAGAAGTCACACACCTTTCTCAATACTATTATGTAACTTTTCATAAATACTATGCCATTTCTATTATTGTCTATTTGAGTTGCAAGCTTTCCTCTTTGGAGTTGATATACCATTCATACTATAGTGTATAGTTTAATACTATCTATTCAATAGCATTGAAGTATATATGTTGTTGCTATGTTGTTGCTATGTTGATCATTCCAAACTAAAGTTAAAAGCACTTTTCTTACATCAAGTAATTCAAGATATTTATCATACAGATACCTGTAAATATTGTCATGAGTCTGAAGGACAAGTGACAATACATGTATCGCAACGAGGGATATTTTTCATGTATATATATGATAATTTATTTGTCTAATCTAGCTGACTTAATTTTCAAAAACACATTAGCAATTTGAAACAATGAGGTAAAACCGAGACCAGGGATTATCTCAAGCTACCGTCACCTCAGAAGTGAGAAACTTTAGTACTGGGCATAGATAAAGCTCTGTAACTTCATTATTACACATAAACCTACCTTGTTCAGTATTTAATTTGTACTATTTTTTTCCGTTACCAAAGCAAGAGATAGCCTCTTTCCAGTTGTTATTACCTGACAGCATGTAGCTAGTATAATAAAACTTCCTGTCAGGTGACTCTTGGTACAATAACTTGTAAAGTCATGTGACTTCTAGTACAATACTGTAAAATATCAGCATAGAGTGTGATTTGAATGTCTATTTGCAATTATGTGTGGGATTCATTGCTTCTATAGTAAACATATTACATAATATGCAATTATCATTCTCAGAATTTGTGTTTTATGATTTGCTGTGAATGATGATTTAAAATAACTGAAAGAAACTGAAATTATGAAAGAAATGAAGTGATATCAGAACAACACAATGTATGCCAACAAGATCAGGAATGTACCTTAGCAACAAAATTAAACTAACTACTTCCATACAACCCAAGTAGTATGTGTTCATAACTTTAGTTTGGAAATTGGAATGAGCAACAATCTTTTTACTTGTGCCATTTTCATATAATTAGCCTTCCCATTCTTTTTTGTGTAAGTGAAGCTTCAATCCATTACTTCGTTAATGATTACAGTATAATCATGTATTAACCTTATGACATTAAACTATGCACTATATTGCATATAAAGTTGTCACATCCTAATTGTGAATGTGAACAGACTTTACTTTGTATATACTATTTACTGTTCTTTATTCCAATTCACCTGACATTGAGTATATAACTAATATTGTTTCTCTGGAATTCAAAATAATCTAATCAACAATCATTGATCTTCTTGGAATGTTAATCACAAAATTAATTCACAATTCATAACAAAGTAATCATAACACGTGACGTGACATCTGCACTCTGATTGGCCACAGGTCACATGATCAGCAATAAAGTAATCATAACACTGTGTGCATGTTAGTGTTATTTTAGTATGACAATAATGAGCACTTTTAGTTATAGTTATTGTATGTCTAGTTTATCACAATTTTACTTATAGTTATAATTAATTAACTAAAATAATTTTAGGCTTACTAAAAGGGTTTTAGTTTTAGTAAAAGTGCCATTATTGGCATATTTTCATTTTAGTTAGTTATAGTTATTGTAATAGACTTGTAATTTAGTTCACTAAAAGCCTTATTAAAAGTCACTAAAAGGTTTTAGTTATAGATAGTTATGGCTTACTAAAACACTAGTGCATGCTCATCTGTCTATCTGCCCATCCATCCATCTATTTGTCCATCCTCTTGATAGGGCATGCAGTTAGTCATGTGATGAAAGACTTAGACCCTTTACATGTAGATTGTGGTAGTCAACATAATCAAGAATAAAGACTTAATAATAAAACTGTACATGTATGTATATGCACATATATAACACGTATGATGTATGTACATGTACATGTACATTTATAATGTGTACATGTATAATGTGTACATGTACATGTACATGTACATGTATATGCACATATATAACATGTTTGCATGTTATGTGTTCATGTAAGGTGTGTATATTATGCACTTGTTATGTGTAAGACTTGGAAGAGCGGACCAATTTAATTGTTCATATAATAAAACTATAACATACACTCAAAACAATGTTAAATTAGATTAGATTATTAAGAATGTGGTTAAATGAGTACACTAAGCCAAGAAAACCATAAATGTAATCTTTAATCTATGATTATGTCAGGTTTAATTTCATTACAGAATGACCCCTGTTTTGTGCTAATAAAAGCATACCAATTGAAATCATTTACCTACTTCTAATGAAATCAAATCTGACATAATAATGACTTTGTGGCTTTCTTAGAATATGCTTCTATATGTACATGTACTATATACATCTTATATGATGTGTAAATGTATGTTTATTACTGAAATAATAATTCAATTTTAATGTTAGTGTTGATGTAGTATGACAATTATAAAATTATTTAGTAGTCATCTTAGATGCTGTGTAAATGTATATAATTACTGCTGAAATATTTGAATGAAGACAGTAAGAACTTAATATTAGTGTTGTTTTAGTATGACATTAATGAATGAGTAGTATACATACATGTAGTTTCTAGCAATTTTAGATGTGGCTGCTGGCTGCAGTCAGTGGCCCTAGGTTTGATTCCCAGTGACTGGCTGAAGTCAGTGGCCCTGGGTTCAATTCCCAGTGACTGGCTGAAGTCAGTCAATGGGACTGGGTTTGATTCCCAACGACTGGTTGAAGTCAGTCAATGATCCTGGGTTCGCTTCCCAGTGACTGGCTGAAGTCAGTCAATGGGACTGGGTTTGATTCCCAATGACTGGTTGAAGTCAGTCAATGATCCTGGGTTCGCTTCCCAGTGACTGGCTGAAGTCAGTCAATGGGACTGGGTTTGATTCCCAGTGACTGGTTGAAGTCAGTCAATGGGACTGGGTTTGATTCCCAATGACTGGTTGAAGTCAGTCAATGATCCTGGGTTCGATTCCCAGTGACTAGCTGAAGTTAGTCAATGATCCTGGGTTCGATTCCCAGTGACTAGCTGAAGTTAGTCAATGGCCTAGGGTTCGATTCCCAGTGACTACCAGCATTTTTTCACTTTTCTCTTTTAGCCTTATTCATAGAATTTAGCAATTATTTTCAATGTGAGGAGAGATCAGCAAAGCATTAGCATAGTTATACTTAATTAACTAAAATAACATTAGGCTTACTGAAGGGTTTTAGTTTTAGTTAACTAACTGAAAATGGCCATTATGGACCAATTTTCATTTTAATTATTTATACCTAATAGAGTAGACCTGGAATTTAGTTAGACAACCTTACTAAAATTATAGTTAACTAAATCAACAATTTAAATTAAATAAATCAATGGATGGTGGGAGAGTGGAGGAGATACGTGGGAGACAACAGGAAGTGAAATGCCAGTACGAGAGGTTCATAATTTACTATGTTACTACTCATTGATTTAACAATATAGCAATGCAAATTAAATTCTTACACTACAGTTTATATATCCCATTACTGTGAAAAAATTGATATGATAGATTTATGGGTTTTGATAGTAAACATTTCACCTACATGTATAATCGTTCCTTTTCGTCTTATATTACTGTTTTCTTGCTCTCTATTATTCTCTTATACTCTCCTCCTCCTCCCCCCCTCTTGTCGTTGATCAGGTTACCTCCATGATCAGAGATGAACGAGCTGGTCTTGGGTTTTCACAAAGCTCTAGAGATATGGATACAGGGAGTAGTGCTGGATCGGAAAATAGACAAAAAATGTTGAAACATTATCATGAAGTAGTTGAGAGAGAAGCAAAAAGAAAGAAGAGATTTGCTTGAGGATTTTTTGACTTGTGGTGTCACATATGTAAATATTGTGTAATTAAATAATGACTTTATTAGGAAAATAATAAGATATTTTTTGGGTATGACAGTAAATATCAATTTTGATATCAATTTTGATATTAATTTGAATATCAATTGCATTACATCAACAAACGAATGACGTCTTTTGTAGAATGAGTTCTCATCCAATAATTTATAAAAGTTGCACAATGTTAGTCATATTCAGGCAGGGTTCGTACAGTGGGGGAGGGAAGGGGGGATATTCAAGATTTAGGTCAAATTTATTTCAACATGCAACAACATTTCAGCTACTAGCCTTTTGGGACCCCAAAAGCAAGCCTAAATTTATGAAATCTCCTAAGAGATCACTACCAGACCCCCTACAGGAGCAGTGTGCTTCACATGAACAAATTCTTTCCCCTCCCTAACAAAAATCCTTTGAAAGCGAGTATATCACCAGAGATAATAAATAAAATAATAAATATTTTATTTATTATCTCTGATACCCGTATATACAGATTAATTAGTGTTATCAGCTGTGAGAAACTCTTGGGTCTTCCATATACATTGATAATGAAAACAAACAAACAAGGCTTCATTGTATAATTATATGATATCATTTTATAATTGAAACTGACTTTATTGAATATAATCATGGGAAATTTCTTATGCAATAATATCCGAGATAAAATTCCTACAATTTACCTTATATGGTATAATAGGAACCTGTTAACTGGATTATTATTTATTCAGTCATATACTAACCTTGACTCATTAAATGTTTGTAAACAATCACTGGCAGTGTTACAATTTTAATGAATCCCTCATTTCCTCAAATTCTTAATAAAAATCCTACAATTTACCATATATGGTATACTGGGAACTTATTAACTAGATTGTTTCATAATCATACTAACATTGACTCATTTCATGTTTGTAAACAAATAATGGCAGTGTTAAAATTTTAACGAGTCCCTCGTTTCCTCTTCTAATTCAAATTCTTAACAGTATGGAACAGTATCCAGCACAATACAATACAATAACTATTTTATGGTACACACGACACTTTCAAACAAACGCATTTCATCATAATTATATGCTTATAAGGTATACTGCGAACTTGATTAGTTTCATTTGTAAACAAATAATGGGCAGTGTTACAATTTTAATGAGTCCCTCGTTTCCTCTTCTAATTCAAATTCTTAACAGTATGGAACAGTATCCAGCACAATACAATACAATAACTATTTTATGGAACACATGACACTTTCAAACAAACGCATTTCATCATAATTATATGCTTATAAGGTATACTGCGAACTTGATTAGTTTCATTATGTAAACAAATAATGGGCAGTGTTACAATTTTAACGAGTCCCTCGTTTCCTCTTCTAATTCAAATTCTTAACAAATTACATACTATCCATTTTATTTTACAGATGATACCTGTGTTTAAATCAACTAACCATCTTCTATAGCTAATTAATTATTCCGCTTAGAAGTGTGGAACAGTAGCTGTACATTACATAATTATGATAACTATGCTTTAAAGGTGATATTTGTTTTAAAGCAATTCATCATCCACCAGTAATTGATATTCTCAGAAGAGTGAAACAGTAACTCTACATACAAGGATACTAACATGATTTGTTGTACAGATCATACTTTCGGGAAAATAACGATGTTTTTGAGAACCAATTACAAATTATAATCCTCATCTTGTGTAATAGTAACTTTACATACATTGTTACTACTATACATGAAACAACATGATTTATTGTACAGATGATACTTTTCAGGTGTTTATGCCAAAAATTATAATCCTCATCTTCTTCAAATTGTGGAACAGTAACTGTACTTACAATATACAGCTATATGCTACTATACATGAAACAGCACATTTTATTACACAGATCATACTTTCATGTTTATCCAACCAATTCTAATTCTATCATAATTCAAATTGTGGAAGAGTAGCTGTACAATATACAGCTATAGGTTATACTATACATAAAAGTATTGTATTCAAAACAATGGTGTTTATGCCAACTACATACGTATAATATTACAAGTATACATATTTGTTTAAAATTAAATGGCACTTACTAACTATAGCAATTGTTGGAGAAACTGGGACCTGCATGCTTATACTCATGGAAAGTTACAGTAATTATAGTTAAATCATATTGTCTACCTCTATTCTATGCTTTATGTAATTTCTAATATCTATCTAAAGCGATAAAGCATCTCATAAATTATACCATCGATTTGAATATCATCCTGACATTTGGCCCGTCACAATCAATATATTAATCATGTGATAGACAGTGTGTTAATCATGTGATTAACAGTATATTAAATTAATATACTGTCAATTACATGATTAACATACTGATTAATCATGTGATGAGCAAATGGATATTTGAATAGATGATGTAATCTGTGTGACGTTTCATCATTTTAGATCTATCTGACAAACCATTAGTTCATCAACCATATCCTTCTCCAGAGTACAAATATATTTTAGTTTGGTACATAGCCAAGTATACTACTAATGCTGTAGTATTAACATTCCAATAGGTGAAAGTAACACTGTGATATCATCATTAACAACTCAGTACTATGATCATCCACCACTGAATTAATTAGTTAACGGCTAGACTTGTAAATTATCAGGTGCCTGTAACATTCAACTGAAAAGCTATATTACATGAATTATGGGATTATGTATTAGGTGTATATTTGTGATTAGTGTGAAGTTGTGAATTAAGTGATTTAAAATCTAATTACATAATTATGATAATTACATAATTATTATAATTACATAATTACAAAGCATTTGATGTTTAAACACCCTCGGAGAGGATTTTTACAGCTAATCTGTAACTGGCTATAGAGTATGTTGTACAATATCCCATAATGAAACTTATTATTTGACCACAAACAAATAGTTGCTATGGTAACATACACTAATAATTATACATTGTATATAATATTGTATTATTAACTATTTGTATGTGATAAAAATGGTTTCGCTAATTACAACAGAGAGCCGGCAAATATGTATGTCTTGTGGTTAAGTATCTGCCAAGTTTGAAAAGAAATCTTGCAATTGAGTGAGCACAGACAAAATAAACATTCATACAAAGATATAAGTGATTAATATTTTGTCTTTACAATAGTTAGATCTGCATTCTTGATATATATAATCCGGTAGTACAGGTGTCATCCATCCATTCCTCAGCTGTCTACATTCTTTCATATATTTATGCATTCTTTTGTTCACATATGTAAACAAGTACAAATGAAGTCTGCCATTAGCTTGTTTGAGCTGCCAATGTTTGTAGTTTTTCCAGAAATTTGCAAACAGACAGACACAGACACACAAACACACAATATGATTACCATACCCTTCCACCTACACTTCACGGCGAGCTAAATATCCACATAACCATGAACTATTTTATACCCAAGTTTGTATAATGTTGATTACACTTTGAATTGAAATCAAATAATTACAAAAATATACACTTTTTATTATATATTTGATAACCATGTACAAACTATATTGATGGTTTCAGACACAAGGAAGTTCATTGAAAGTTTTTGTATTTAATTCATTGATAAGTTCGTCTTTTGTATAATTATTTTCTGTATCAGAAAGTTTAAGTATAGCTGATACCAGTTTATGTTCTCAATCACAGGTCAGAGTACATGAAGCTGATTACTTAATTAACTGTGAAAAGATTGGGAAATGATTTGTTAACACCGCCGTCACTACATACATTTATACATACACAAATACACAAGCTCATGATGAAATGACGAATTCATTAACAACTATTAGTGTTGTCTAATGTAAATGTGACACTAGAATCATTCAGATATAAAATACCTTTTAGCATTCAGTTTTCTGCATGTTCAAACCTCAGAAATGATGATGATGTATAAATAGCTCATTATATAAACAACTGTAACTGTTATACAGTAAACTTTACTCACTTGAGTGGAAACGAATAAAATTAAAATTAGGTATGAGTTGATGTCACTGTGCTCAACAGCTGGCTGCCATAGTACCATTCTAACACCACCTGTTTTGTAATGAATAAACATATAAACATACATACAGACTGAAACCACTAGCATACACTTTATATCACCACCTATCTTGTATGTGTGTATAGTTATATTATATCATTAATTAATAGATTATTAACGATGAAGCTCTGGCTTGTGTATGAATAATCTTATTGAGTGTATAAAAATGCATAATTTGCACTCTATGGAACATAATTAATTGCTATGTTGTGAAGCTCTCTCCATGCTAGTGGTTACCTTTAGCCAGTCCTTCATAATGTTCAGGTACAAACAACTTTGGTTGCCTAGCAACAAGTTGTGCAATGTATACATACATATTCTCATAATTATTAACTTACACTCCACTGGAGTAATGTACATACTAATGAACTAGGTATATATACATATATTCTGTAATTATATACATAAGTGTAGCATAGAAACATTTGGGGATAAACTATGAAGGCCAGAATGATAATGTGGTCAGCTGCAAAGATAATTATGATAGTAATGAAATGAGCAAAAGATCATGTAGTGCTTTTATGAACGCTCACTGTATATGTGCTTTTTCCCTCTAACTGAAGATCCTGTATGAAACCGTGATGATAAAGACATAAGCGTGGGATAGTGTGCTATTTAAGAGGGTCTGGGCATGTATGCCTATTTGGCCATCTATGATATATGTATGCATACCTTTCACTGTGATGATCGAGGCATTAGTACTGTATTGTTTCAAGGGTATTATGCTGTAGTTTACGAATCTTCAAAAATGTATTCCCAGGTGTTCATTATTCAGTTTGTTAGACCTCCTACAGACACTTACACCTCTTATTTTAAACCAACAATTCAGCCTGGTGTAGAATTACATCATTATTTAATTAGGATAAAGTGTGCATCACTGTATAAACTCTATAATTAGACTATTATCTAATTATTATAGCGCAAGAAATTGAGATAGAATCAAATATGAACTACTAACTAATTTACAGTATAAATCAAAACTTCTGATGATCAGACTGACACTGGATAGATAGAAATAGTTTATGTAGTCGGAACAATGACATGTTACATGTTGATTACGTTCATAATTATAATCAATGCACAATTGTAGTGAAATTTGAAACCTCCAAAATAATAGATTTTTGAGTAGTTGTCAACTGTTTTGCCTGCTGTACTAGTAGTTCAATAGTAAATTCCCTTGTGAATGTGACATCACTGTATTATTATCACTCCAATACTATATACACCCACGGATTTGCACATTTCTCAAAGAAAGGTTGAGAAATGACCTGTGTACTGGAATCTAATAATTACAGAGTTTTATGATTATTATTAACATTAACAAGAAAATAATTTCAAAGGCAATTCTTTCACTATGTTTTGAATTTCAAAAGCACTCTGCTTTGAAAATATAATAATAATTTCAAAGACACTCTGCTTTGAAAATATAATTTTACCTTTAGTATATATAATACTGCAATAATTACTGTTTATGATAACATTCAGTGGAGGTGTTTAACTTGAGGCAAAATATTTCCTTATAGAACGGGTTATGTGTAATTCAGTCGCGCATATACGCATAATATATGTTTTTGTTTGCACTATCCTGTTTTCGGGAAAATTAAGTACAATTGGATTTCACCTCCCACACAGCACGTGGGTATGCTGCAAAACAGTATAAATAGTGTGTTGAAAAGTATCTGCAGTCATACAAAGCAACAGAGTCTCTTACACTGTCATTCAAAGAAGGAACCTTTTTTTGGTTAGAAAAGAATGCTCCAATCTTGTGAACGATCAATGGCAGCAATAACACTAGCTATTACAGCTCTGATCTATCTGTGTGTACATGTCTCAGCTCATCCAGGAGGAGCCCCTCCTGCTGTTTGCACAGATTTTCGGGTTGGTCATCCAAATACGGCACGATCAACTGCAGACGTGAGCTTGGAGCTGTATAAGAACGGTCAGGCAGTATCATGTTTCGAAAAATCCCAAGAATATACAAGTAAGTTGATAAAAAAGAACATTATGTAATAATAATTAAAATATATAATATTTTATTATCACTGATTTAAGATTATTAATTTTTTTTGCATCATTTTATTGAAAAAAAAAACAACATATCATTCATTGGATAGAATACCTTTTAGCCACTCTGAAAAAACATTTGCAGTCATTAATGCCAGTGAAAACCTATAGTTGTATTGATTCGATATTGCATTTGTTTAGTCTACCAATTCATTTATATTATTGTCGATACACACTGCTTATGGAATCTTAATTCACCATTTGTTTGCAGTGAAGATAAAGATACACAGTGATGATGCTCAGAAGAAAATAATGGGCATTCTATTTGCCCAAAGCAAAGGAAAGTTTAGCAGAGAAAACCTCACAGACAGTAAATTGAAAATAATTGAAGACTGTGGTGGACAAAACGTTTTTACTCATCGGTAAGAAATTATGTGTTGGAGTGGACAGGCATGCATGTATAATTTATATAACATATTATTCTTGTGTAGACACATTGTAAACTGATATGTCCTTGTACTAACAATACATGTATTATATAATAATTAGCAATGCATATACAATTATATATTATTCTAAACATTATGTGGGGTAGACTAATGAATTGGATGATGATGTCAGTTTGTTGTGATAACAGTGGGGCACTGCATACACTAACTGTTGTTATCTTTTTGGACATTATAAATAAAACTCTCTTTTCTTTTTTTCAGACAAAGATTGTTTACTAAAGAACTAAATCTCTTTTATCAAAGTCCTAAGTCTGACAGAAATAATTTAGAATTCAAGTAAGAAAATAAATATTTGTTACCTAGCACTTAAGACAGCAGTGAACCACTTGAATACAAATAGCTCATTAAACTCTCAAACACCACTTAGAAGCCAATTTAAACCTTAAGGTCATCACCTTAAGGCATTTGTATCTAATCAACCAAAGGGAAGTGTATGATTTATTTCTTTTTTTTATAGGATGAGTGTGGTTTTTAGTTACAGAGACTTCATAGCAAATCGTATCATTGAGTTTCGTCCATGCCCTGACCCAACCACAACTACTACCAGTTTTACTATGACAAAGACAAGTGAAACAACAACACCGCAAATAAAGACAACAGCTGAAATAACATCATCGCAAATAAAGACAACAGCTGAAATAACATTATCGCAAATGGAGACAACTAGTATTTTCATTACACCTTCACCTACACCTACACCTGTTGAATGTAAAAACTGCACCGTACCAATAGGTAAGAAAAAGATCCAAGAAATAATAGTATACATTCAGTAATAAGAGATCAAAACAAATAGTTGCAAAATTAAGTCTGAGATTTCTACTGCATTAATAGTGTATACACAATAGAACCCCTCTTCATACCTCCCTAAAACGAGGACACCCATGACACTTTAAAATATCTCAAACTGTGTATAAATTCAACGACGAAAATGAGGACACCTCCCTAATCAGGACACGTATTTGTCCTATGGGCAATGTAATTATTATACAGATATAATTTTAAAAAGTAAAGCTAATCTAGGTGTGCCAAAACTGAATATATCTATAGACCATAAATGTTGTAAAATGATAATCAAATGACAGAAGATATTATAACAAACAAATATTATTATATACTGTCATTATTTACAACTAATGAAACATGATTATGTGCAAGAACGTAATTCTAGTCTCATGCATATTCTATTAAAGGAAGTAGTGATATGGTATTCAGTAAAGTTGATATAGATGATTTAACTGTGAGAAATTCTTTCTTGCAGGAAAGTCACTTAGGTGCATGTTGTATTGGTTATATAGGAAGCCTGCAGTATTCCATGCATTGAACATGGCCAAGCATGAGTGGATAAATGTTCCACTCAATAGAGATTTCTCCCCCATACATAGTGCTAAGCAGTGTGAATGCCTCACAACTAATTATCATCCCACATATACACTGTCAATACTTCATATAGTAAATGATAATAACAGTTGAATATCAATGTCCACTCAATGGAGTTTTCTCCTCCTAACAAACTGTTAAATGCTTCATGTAGTAAACGACACAAATATCAATGGTCTGCTCAATGGAGTTACATTTTTCTCCCACATGATGCAAGCACACTGTTAATGTTTCGTGTAGTAATAATGTAACCCTATATCCTGTTTAGAACTGTTACACAACATCAAAGCATTATTATTTTAAAAAAAAGCATAATTTATGCATAGTTTTATGTACACGGAGTCACACTGAAGCACTGCATTGTGTATTATAAATACAAACCTGCACTATACCCCTTAACACTAAACTGCTTAGAACATGTGGCTCTTGGAGACACTGCCTATACATATATACAATGATTACAAACTGATAATGAAATTACTATTATTTTATTATCTAATCATCAGATGACAGAATGTGTGACCATAGTGTAGATAGGGAATATGATGTCAGAACTGAAATAAAAGATGGAATAGAATACACATGTAACAGTACAGTACCATTAAGAAAATTCACATGTGATAATTGCTCTAAAGAAATAGCCTGTGAAACAGATTGTCCACTTAGAACAGTTTCGTTTTCATGTCAACCGAATATTAGATACCGGATTCGCACTTACAATTGTATACCAACTGATATTACAAGTACTGCTCTACCATATCAAGCAAGATTACATAATATTAAAATTGAGAATGGCTGTCTATGCGAACCAAATGAAAGATGAGTTTTCAAACACGGGTAGAAAACCTTTAGTCTTATAACTATTTTTGTTTCTTAATAACATTTATTGGATTGGCAATACAATTAAAACAATGAACCTCATTTCAATTCTCATGTAGTATTTTTTTGTTTTACATAACAAAATGGCATTATTTATTAACCAACACAATCACCTAATCCATAAATAACACATTACCATTTTTTGTACAAATAAGTAATTTATAATTATAATTAAAATTTATATAATTTTATATACACATACTTATTTAATTTATAGCTACTTAACAATTGTAACTGCTAATTAAAATTAAAACAATATTATTTTAAAATTAATTTCCTGTACTGATTTAATTACTAATTAAGTACTATTCAATTATAATTGTAACACAATCAATAATTATTTTTAAGAATATTTATAATTATTTCAATACACTTTTGTAAAGAAAATTTTTCACATTTATAATAATTCAGAAATACATGGATGGTCTATCAGCTCAACAGTCAATATTGAATGCTGCTGCATGAATCTGATGCTGTTCAGTCAATATTTCTAAATAGAATCCTAAATTTACCTGATACAAGTAGTTTTGAAGAGTAACTACTGATGTTACCCAGTGACCACATGAGGAGGATGAAGGAATCACTGATGCATAATAAATAATTTGATTCAACAGTTTGGAAATGTCATGTCACGTGACTTAATGAGTATGTCATGTGATTTAATGATCATGTCATGTGACTTATTAAAAAAAAGTAAAGCATCAAAATTTCATTACACTATTAGTAGATTTGTACAGGCATTGATGAAAATGAACTCATGTGATAATCATGTGTTGTAATGAGTGTCATTATGTGTCAGTATCTGAATCAGATGAATCATCACCATATGATACCAAAGGTAAAGATGGCTTCTTTGATTTGATAGGTGTCGTATCTTTGGAGGGTCTCTTAATGCCTGAAGAGAAAAAAATATATGATATTGTACTAAAGATATAAATATCTCATGAACAGCAGATAAAAATAAATAATTTAATTGGAATGTCTAACTAGCGGCACCAACTTAAGTTACTTTGCAATGACTTCCCTAAAGTATAAACCAGCCAAAACCACTACTCATGATAATTTCCTTAAAAGGAGCTCCTCGCAAGTACACAGTGTTATAGTCAGAAGCTCTACTTGTGTCCCATTTCCCACACATATATATATTCTTCAAAATCACACACACACACGCCGACACAGACACAGACACAGACACAAATGCACTACGAAATTCACTTCACTATTTTATATTAAAAATATGTAATAAATTACACAGGTAAAAGGACAGTTTTGCAAAAAGCTTATCATTAAAAGCTCTTAGATATATAGGGAGTTAAAAACATTGATATTATAATAGTTGTTCTTCCTGAATATTAAATAATAATCGCTACCCTCGTCAGAATGATCAAAAATCTTATTGCAAATACACAATGTATGTTCCTACTGTTTCATCAAGATACACATGTACATGAGACTGTATTCACAAAAATTGCCCATCTAGTGGAAGCAAAAAGCTGAATGCTCAATACTTTGCTCACTGAAATTCATTATCTAAGAAGCTCAAAAATTGTTTATTATGGATATCAAATTTCATAAGCTTCCTGTACAAAATGGCCGAATAGCTAGCATTTAAAAAGAACCATTCAATTGCTTAATCCCAGGGAATATATGAATCAGGGCATAAACAAAGGTGATTTTTACACCTTCGAAGGTTTGTTTCAACTAGAACAAGAAGGTGTAACACTATGAATGTGTTAACTTTGTATCTATACAAGTGTTTATCCAATGGGAGACCTCTTAATTCAGAAGATGGCAGATGAGATTCAGTACATTCTGGTTTTGAAAGTCCACACTCTCGTCCATGGTCTCTTCACTCTCAGCCATTATTAATCTCCACGTGACAAATGTAATAATTAATTAAGAGTTATAAATAATTATTGCAGCAAATAATTAACCACGTGTTAATTGCGAACCTTTGTGAAATGGATTCTACCTTCGAAGGTAAGGAATTATAACGAACCTTTGGATGTTACCACCTTTGTTTATGCCCTGATATGAATTAACTAACAAACTATGGTCTCCACTGTACAGCAAGTATTAACATTGTTCTGCCAATTAGGTTTAAATATAGTATACACACAAGACTGCCTGGATCTGTGTTTCATAATGAATGGGATACAATAACATCAACAATTATATAACTGACAGCTGCACTAATCAGAATGTCATATGTTCTTGTGTAAACCAATGTACTATGTAAATAAACACACGTCATAATTAATCAATTATACTATGTTGAGTGATCGTATGGATACATAATTACATGTAAATGTATGTGTACTTCACTGTCCTTTTAGCTTGGAGGGAGAGAGTGAGGGAGGAAGGAGGGAGGGAGGAAGGAGGGAGGGAGGGAAGGAGGGAGGGAGGGAAAGAGGAAAGGAGAAGTGGATTACTACTACACGTAAGCACAAGTTTCCTAGTAATACAATCATACAAGACACACACTAATTAGATATGAACTTGTCAAGAGTATCACCATAGTAACCACTTTTAACAGCTTGTAATAACATATTTGGCTTCAAAATTTCTTGTGAAAATGGGGTGCTAAGAATGGCCACATTAGTCTGGGCTTCATAATAACATACTCAGTCAATTAATTTCTAACACCGAACAGGCTCCTATAATATTGGCAGTCACTTTGATGTACAGCAATTGCATTGAATCAGGTGGGCATTAAATAGAATACTTAGTATTATTAGTTCGAATGCGCAACTCACAACATACAAATCAAATAGACTTGAACAATAAGTTATGGGATAGAAGCATGTTGGCTATATATAGATACATATATATCACTGTCTAATTATATGCAAAAGTGTACATAAACACTAAAGGTCATTCATGGTCACCTTGACCTCAAAAAAATGTTCGTTAGTAATGGCCAAAAATCTTTTTAATTGCACCATCTTCATGTAATTATCCTTCCCATTCTTTTTTGTGTATGTTAAATTTCAATCCATCACTTCATTATTGAGTTATAGTATAAATATTAACCCTATGACATTAAACTATACACTATATTACAAATAAAGTTATCACATCATTTTGAGGTCATTGTGATTGTGAACAGTTTATACCTGGGCGTGCAAAGCATGTAATAAATTAAATCATTCCTTATTTATTAAGGGTATGGCAAATTAATCAAAATGTATTGGAGTGGTGATCATGAATGTGAACAGACTTTACAATATATACTTGTTAGGTAAATGTATTCATGTAAAAAAATATAGATTGAAATTGAGGATGTGAGGCAACCACTTGAGACAGTTAAGATCACTTCTGTCACCGAAGCCACTTTGGGGTCTAAGTACATCATTGACAGTTCATAATTCTGGCTGTCATCCATAATTTTGTGTGTGTTTGTATATGAGCAGCCCCAACATACAATCATTAACACCAACAGCCTCTAGTTATTAAAGAATAGTGTCGCCGAATACTAAATTCATTATTATGGCTAAAAATATATATTTATCGTAATTATACTAAAGTCTGTTTACATTTATAATGACCTCACAATTAGGATGTGATGACTTTATATGTAATATAGTGTATAGTTTAATGTCATAAGGTTAATACTGTAACTCAATAATGAAGTCATGGATTGAAATTTGAAATGCACAAAAAAGAACGGGAAGGATAATTATATGAAAATGGTGAAGGTAAAAAGATTTTTAGTCATTCCAAACTAAGGTTATGGATGAAAGGAAACTTCATATCAGCAAATACAAGTATATTTATAGTACTAGAGATTATACAAAGTTAGTTGTTCAGTAAATATAATATAATTTGCTAATCTCGTTTCACATAGAAAATAATCGTTAAATTCTGTTTGTTATAGTAGTCCTGGGTTTGATTTCCAGTGACCACCAGCATTTTTCATTATCCTCTTTTCAGCCTTATTAATTATAATTTAGCATTTAAATGCTACATGATGTTATATGTTCAGTAAGGTATTATTATTACTATACTTGCAAACCCGAGAGTGGGTCTGATACCTTTATCATTATGTAAACTTGTATTTTATTGGACTAGTAAGCTAAGTTCTCATGTAAGACAGAAATAAGCAAATGTTTACAATAACATTGTGATCTGCAAAAATCAGTACCAACAAGATATAAGAAAAGTATCCATTGCTTTGTGGTGTCATTAATTGCTGATGACTCTTTCATTGATATAATCTATGTTATAGTTATCTTGTTTTTCTACTCTTCTTTTGTAATCTCTTTCATCTGCAAAGGCTATTAGTTGTAGTTTCAGTCTGTATATCGAGCATGTGTTCTTTTACTAGCCACACCCATTAATTGACTAAGCCCCTCAGAATGATGTAATTTCCTCAACTATGTATACAATGCGTGCACACACACACACACACACACACACACACACACACACACACACACACACACACACACACACACACACACACACACACACACACACACACACACACACACACACACACACACACACACACACACACACACAAAACCTCGTCAAAAGCAATTATAGAGATGGCTTTGTGGGCAATAAAAGTCAGATTAGGTTTCAGAATTGTGACATAACATTTTATATTTAAACTAATTAACACCGCAATGTACTATTGTTAATTAATTAGAACAAGATAAAAAGAACTTGTACACATACCATGGGTATTATGTGGTCCATCTAATACTCATCTCACACAATGTTATCCAATTACAGGATAGGATAAAAAATAAGCTATTTCTCACATTATATATGATTCATTAGATAGTCCTTCTTGGGAGAGTTGATAACAGAATGGAAATAAACATTATTACTAATACTAGTTTAATAATAATAAACTAGATGATTCATTCCCAATAGACTTGTTTAGATGATAAACACTATCATCTGATCAATTCCCTGTATATCAACACACACACTGACTCAGTTCCAAGCAAAACAAACATTGCTTGAACAACATCAGAGAATTAAGTTTCAATTTATTGGATCTTTATTTTACAAATTTTCCCTTACATTTCCTTTGTATGTACATATACATTTTTTCATGTGTAATACCAATTTTATACAAGTTGCAGGAAGCATGTACATGCATCATGTACATTACTACATCAGATAATTCAATTTGTAGGTACTTCTCTTTCATTATGTGATACTCATCATAATTATCTCTCTGTGTGAACTATTATCCAATTAGTATCAATTAACTACATAGCAACCGTTGCTATCTTCCATTTTGTGGGTCAGAAAATACATGTTATTGTTAGTGTAAGCAGATGTAAGAAGGTATCATATGGCTTGCTAGTGAGTGTTAAGTGTTAAGGATAACTTTGATAAACTGGACCTTTTTTGACTAGCAAGAAAAGAATCAGCCATTGATTTATATATAGGAGTATATCGAGGGGTGGTTCCCAAAATGTCTAATCCAATTTGGTATGCAAACCATAGGGTGTATGGTAATCTTATTTTAATACTAAATTAAATATCATATTTAATATCTACTGAAATTCTTATTTTGGGAATAATCCATATTATTGATATAGTATTGAAAAATGTAACCAAATGAGGATAATGAGGATTAAAATAACCATTAATACATTGGCAAGCCATATATATTATATATATAGAAATTGCAACTTATAATCATAATTATTACTTGCATCTCCTAGCAAACAATAATTTACATAATTCTGGGTAGATAATGCCCTAATATGTGACCCTCAAAATGGTTCCTCAAAATGGTGGATAGCAACTGTTGCAACGTGCTAATTAGATAATAGTTCACATGGAAAGAAGACTTTCAACAGGTTAGAAATGACTTTTCATACTAACCCGCACTCTACCACACACAGACATAAACACAGATGCAAACATAGTCCCAGTTTGATATATATATATATATATCAAACTGGGACTATTATTTGAATCTTTGGTAAACATTTCAATTTTGAATCTAAGGTTTCTACTATAGTCATGTGATTTTTGCAGATATCAGTTATGAAGGCAATTTCATGTAGTCTTCATTTACTTCCTTTCAAACTAATATCTGTTCCAAAGCTGATGAAGATTAAACAACCAATTGCATTTCATAGTTTCAATTTCCTCCAAGTGGTGATATCTTCATTAATTATGATTAACATCGTATGGATCCCTAACTTACCTCAACCTGTCAAAGGAAAGGAGGGGGGGGGGGGGGGGCCTCTTTATCACTCTCAAGTAAGAGGGATAGAGGTGTTTGGTAATTATGAGGCCCCTCCCCAAACATGATGCCATTGCAACCCCACCTACAAGGTGTGGTTGCCAGGGGGAGGGGATTCAGGGTAATTAATTAATTAACCCTGATTAGCCTCATTATCACGTCAGAAGACGGAGATAGCTAGACCCACCTATACTATATGCATACACCTACATACCTACATATATCCTCTGCATGAGGGGAATGGGTGGGCGGGAAAGACAGACAGCTAAGACTGAATACCTAGTCTGCTAACTCGTGCTATATGGCACATGGACATCGCTCGTAGCACATGGGAGCCAGGCCTCTGCTCATTCCTCGTGATGGTCCGCTAATGTGGTCCAGCCTCATCCCACATGAAAGGGAGGCCGCGCTATTTTGGCCACGGGGCCGGCTCCATCAATGTTAACCTTGTTTAACATATTAAACATCATTGTAATGTAGCATTATCATTAATTTATCCAGTCGAAGCCAGACAAATAAACAAAATTAAGAATGTTAGTTATAATAATAAACTCAGAAGTTAAAATGTAACAATATCTGCCAGAAAGTATGGCAACTTGGCCAATGTATGGTTATCATCTACTAAAATTTTGATTGCAAAAAAAAAATAAATAAAAAAAAAAATATATATATATATCGGATATCTCCATTTTAATTGGTCTTGGGCCTCACCTTCGACCAATTTTCCCAAAAGCAGCATAAGCCCATAACCACCTGTTACCACGAGATATCTGATATATGCCTCAAATATTTCATTAAATAAGTTTTGTGTCACTGTTGTCTTGACAATTCCATGGAAATGGTACTTTCAGTGGTAGCAGTATTTCTTTGAGTGTGTGCAAAATGGAGCCCTTGGAAAATTATGATTACTTGAAGGGATTAGAAAACATTGATTGGGATGAAGACTGGAGTGATGTACAGAATCTTTGTGGAGGTATTGATATAGTATATGTTGTGTGGATTTGCTTAAGAGAAGTGAATAACCGGTGACACTAAGAGCGAGTCGAATGAGCCAGTGAGTTTTGATCAGAATATAACAGCGAAGCGATGATTTCCTGTACATGTTACCCTAGCTGAAGATTTAGAGAGAGCAATTGTCGAATGAGTCCCAAAGAATACCAAGAAAAGTACCAATTGGGGTAGAAGTATGTTTCAGTCTTGGTGTGATGAGCAAGGCATAAATAGAAGTGTACTTGAGTTGTCCGAAAGTGAACTCAACCAGTATATTGCTTGTTTTGTTCATGAGGCCGACAATACAGATGGCTGCAAACCGAACCCTCAAAATTCTCTTTATCAAATTGTTGTTATAACGTGAGCTATGCACGAGTTTAAAAGGAAAGAGCCAGAAATGGTTAGTTGGTTGTGGGGATTACTGTAACCTCTTCAAGAATGGTGTATGGGCATATATCTCCCACAGTACATCAAAGGTTACCATAGCAATTGCACACATACTGACATTCTAAAATTTAAATGTTTGTGTTGCATACGCATTGTATACATAGTTAAGGAAGTTGCATCATTCTGAGAATGCACAAGATGTTTTTGGACTGTACTATATAGTACTGTATACTATACTGTAGTATGTACAGTGTGCACATACATGTGTATTTTAATGCAGTTTATATACATACATGTATTCTGTATTGTAGTATAATGCAGTATGTACACGTACATGTATACTGTATTGTAGTATAATGCAGTATGTACACGTACATGTATACTGTATTGTAGTATAATGCAGTATGTACACGTGCATGTATACTGTATTGTAGTATAATGCAGTATGTACACGTACATGTATACTGTATTGTAGTATAATGCAGTATGTACACATACATGTATACTGTATTGTAGAATTTAGAAACAGTATTCCTATTATACATGTACTTGACACATTAAATATCTCATTTTACATGTGTAGACCAGACATTGGTGCTAGCATTCTTAAGTACATGCTTTTAAATGCTTGTGCTTGTGCTTGCTTAGGTCTATTGTGCTTGTACTTGTGCTTAATCATTGCTTTAGTGACAAGTGCTTATCAAGTACGTTTTAACCACTTTGATTGTATAATTGTCAATGCTCAACACAGGATCCCAACTCATAGATAAAAGATTTGAACAGCTATTGAGATTGTTTAATATAATTGTGTTAAAGGAGTATTTTGCTTAAATTAGTACTACATGTGGGCACTTGTGCTTGGACTTAATTATTTCAAACAATAAGATGCTTGTGCTTGTACTTGACAAATCTTAAAGTGCTTGTACTGAAGCACATTCTGAACTCATGTCTGGTGTACACTCATTTATGTGAATATTTCTGTAATTAAGACTTACAGTATGCAAAATATTGTTACATTTAATTGTTTTGAATTAGCAATGCAAATTAAAAACTAGTAATTGCTAAGTAACTTTCAACATCATACAAACTTTACTAATTACTAATTACTAATTATGTGTGACCTTCAATAGGAAAAGAGGATGCCTGCTTATTAATAAGTTTAATACAGTATACAATACATGTACATGTACATACTGCATTATACTACAATACAGTATACATGTATGTGTACATACTACATTATACTACAATACAGTATACATGTACGTGTACATACTGCATTATACTACAATACAGTATACATGTACGTGTACATACTACATTATACTACAATACAGTATACATGTACGTGTACATACTGCATTATACTACAATACAGTATACATGTACGTGTACATACTACATTATACTACAATACAGTATACATGTACGTGTACATACTGCATTATACTACAATACAGTATACATGTACGTGTACATACTGCATTATACTACAATACAGTATACATGTACGTGTACGTGTACATACTGCATTATACTACAATACAGTATACATGTACGTGTACATACTGCATTATAATACAATACAGTATACAATACATGTACGTGTACATACTGCATTATACTACAATACAGTATACATGTACGTGTACGTGTACATACTGCATTATACTACAATACAGTATACATGTACGTGTACATACTGCATTATACTACAATACAATATACATGTACGTGTACATACTGCATTATACTACAATACAGTATACATGTACGTGTACATACTGCATTATAATACAATACAGTATACATGTACGTGTACATACTGCATTATACTACAATACAGTATACATGTACGTGTACATACTGCATTATACTACAATACAGTATACATGTACGTGTACATACTGCATTATACTACAATACAGTATACATGTACGTGTACATACTGCATTATACTACAATACAGTATACATGTACGTGTACATACTGCATTATAATACAATACAGTATACATGTACGTGTACATACTGCATTATACTCCAATACAGTATACATGTACATACTGCATTATACTACAATACAGTATACATGTACGTGTACATACTGCATTATAATACAATACAGTATACATGTACGTGTACATACTGCATTATACTACAATACAGTATACATGTACGTGTACATACTGCATTATACTACAATACAGTATACATGTACGTGTACATACTGCATTATAATACAATACAGTATACATGTATGTGCATTATACTCCAATACAGTATACATGTATGTGCATTATAGCTGGAAACAGAACTGTGGCACCTATTTTACTACATGGTTTAGTAAGTGAAACATACTAAGTGAAATATATGGATAATATAATATTGCTAAATGGAACATAGTAAGTACAGGATGCTTAATATTAATCAGAACAAAGGGTATATACACATGTACATGGTATATCTGTACTGGTAATTATATATACACATGTATTGGTAATTATATATACACATGTACATGGTATATCTGTACTGGTAATTATATATACACATGTACATGGTATATCTGTACTGACAATTATATATACACATGTATTGGTAATTATATATACACATGTACATGGTATATCTGTACTGGTAATTATATATACACATGTATTGGTAATTATATATACACATGTACATGGTATATCTGTACTGGTAATTATATATACACATGTATTGGTAATTATATATACACATGTACATGGTATATCTGTACTGGTAATTATATATACACATGTATTGGTAATTATATATACACATGTACATGGTATATCTGTACTGGTAATTATATATACACATGTACATGATATATCTGTACTGACAATTATATATACACATGTATTGGTAATTATGGTTATAGTTAAGTGGGAAACCTACAATGAACAATTAAGTGACCATTGTAATAATATCTGATATTAGTTACGAATTATTCGTGATTCAAGAAATGGCTAATATGACATTAATCGAAATTTGTGAACATAACTAAATACTAGTGACCTCCAGTATACAGTTAGTCAGTATATTACCTGAAATATATTGGAAGAATCTTAACTATTAAACCATTGAGAGACTCTACAGGAAGATTTATTGCAGTATGGGGACAACAGAAGGAAAGGTCTGCCGTAGTCGAAATGTTTTTAGAACAAATTAATCCTACTATTAATTGCATCCACTAAATTTAGTGATTTTTAAATGCTTGGATTTAGTATGCATTAATTTTAGCGAATTTCTGAGCCACACCTAATATGGCCAATAAAATGATCACAATATATAATAATAATTTGAGCGATTATTACATTAGTCACTAAAATCGCTAAAATTAGTACATGCAATTAAAAATAGACTTATGGCATTCATAATGGGTGTGGTCAATTTAAACGAACGGTGATCGCAAGCAATGTGGAGAAAGCAATATTAAGTTTTCGTGATCTATTCAGCTTTAGTGGACCAAATCGTGCACAGATCATTTTGAGTCAATGGGGGCACTGCCCCTCTCATAGATGAGCCAGGGGGGCTAAGTACCCATATTGACCCCATGGTTCCACTTCATATGCTCTCTGCTTTATGAATTAGCTATCTACATATAAAACATTTATGCTATTGTACTGAAGTTCAGTCTACATTAACGGCTACATGTACATTGCTGGGCTTTATATCATGTGTTTTAGAGTCAGAAATTGGCTCACTATTTTCATACTCATTACGAATTATCTGTCATTACATACCCAAGCTCTTAGAAAAAAGAATATTAAAACAATGTTAATTTTCTTGGCTTCGTATACTGTTTGAACTATGAAGCGGTCTCACTGATCTTGTGCATGCCTAATACATCATGTATTATAGGTATATGGGTAGGTCATACGATTAGGTTTCAACATTCGAGTATGATGGAATGATAACAAAGATACACCCAAACCACAGTGTAAACCACATTATACACTTATTTATAATAATTTGACTTACTGTACACATTGTGTACACAACAAACACATATTATTTTTAACATCTAAAGTATTAATTATATTATTTACAATCATACATATGCTATATATTAACTTTGATATCACTACAACACAAGGATGTTAATTCACGCTGGAGCAACATCAGAACATTACAATACATGGTTTCCATGTATTTAGCTGGTTTCATTTATGTAATTATAATTAATATTAATTTTTATATTTCATAATTGTTCCTGCTATAGTAATCTCTCCTTTGTGGTGGTGACGTTTCTTGTAACTTCAAAATACCATTTTAATTCCCTTCGTCATCCAGTGTGTATCATATACCTTGCTTAATCTAATCAACTTAATTTGTTTACAAGTCCATAAGGTCAAATTCTTAAGTTTTTGTCACACGTACTTCACAGCGTACAGCTGAAATGTTGTGTGATATGCTATATCAATTGCATTACATTCTTAAGAAAAGGCTACATCAATCAGAAAAGTAGCCAAGTTACTATTTACAAAAGAAAATTTTATCTAATTAACAAAGGTGGCAGGCATATAATTATAGTACTCAACATTATCAACATTACACCTGTTGAAATACTGTATCACACAAAGCCTACTATTAATTGTGTCCACTAAATTTAGCAATTTCTAAAGCCCACCGTACACTAGGTAACATGGTGTGAGCAACACAAAGCAACATTCAGCAATACTGTTGCCTCATGTTGCTGACAACAATTTGACCTAGTATATGGTGACTTGAATTTAGTATGTAATGAATTTCTGAGCCACGTCTAATAAAATGATCACGAAATATATATTTTAAAGTTTATACACCAATTTCAACAATTACTATGTTAGTTGGTAAATTCGTAGATGCAATTGAACTATACACTCAGAAATACACGCCTTATTAGGAAAACTTAGAATATACCACCATATGCTCTGTTTTGAGAGAATCCACAGCATGTACTATTGTTCAATGTGCAGCTGTCAATACTGTATGCTAATTGCATTGTTTGCATTTTCATTTCAGTAGTGTTTGGTAATATTATCATTTATAACAAAAATAGCAATTTTTATAAAAATAAATAACACTGTTTCTGGATGTCTGTGGAAGCAGTTCTCAGAATGGGCAGCTCAATCTACATGAATACTACAGGTAGTTATAATGTGACATAATTTTTGAAAAGGGACACTTTCATGCAAAATAATTTTGATCAAAACTTACTTTTCGTTGCTCGTCATCAGAGGAAGTCAATGAAATTTGGTAACCAGGAAGAACAATTAAAAATATCATTGACTTCCTGTATAAATTGAAGGAATGGCGAGTGATTAAAAGTAAGTGTTTAATCAAAATGAAAGTGTCCCTTTTTGAGAATGGTCACATATAATAAAAATATAATATATGTGTGTATCCCTAATAGTGCTTGTGTTGATTATTAATCATTACTGGAGTACTGAAACCCAACTACATGTTATAGTTAATTAGTTATTTGTTCTTAACACTAATTAAAGAATCTTGTATACTGTTCGCAATGTCTTTGTTCATTGAGGTTTCTAAAAATATAAGCTGCTTTGTTCCTGCTGGTCTGAATTCATGTTCTTTTACATGTCACATCCATTCATTGGCCAAGCCCCCAGAAAGACATAACTTTCTTAATTACATACATGTACATTGCCTCAGGTGTCTTTCTTTCTGTCTTTCTTTCTTTCTTCCTGTCTACATCTCTGATAACATCATGTATGTGACATACATGTATGCATATATACATGTACATGTACATTGCACATGGAACACAATGGAAAGCGAGCATAAGGATGTTCCTGTGGGCCATAAAAATCAGGATTAATTTCTTCTTTTACCTGTTTTTCATTGTGTGTATCATTTGAGTAAAGCGAGGTCACCTGACTCAGTAAAAAGAAAATTAAATATTTTGTTGGTAGCACTATTATAACGAGCGCCGTCAGGACAAGACCCTCCCTCGCCTACGTGGCAAAGCAATACAAACTATAATTTTTTCTAAATATAATATATCAAAAGATTATAATAATTATGTATCATTGCTCGTATGTATGGTCATATAATAATGAAAACGTTCACTTTGTGTACAAAACATATAAAGTAATAAAATTGTACTGGCATGTTAGTTTGTATAATAATATTATAATAGTTATACAAACTAGCATGTCAGTACTTACTTATTACTTTATAACTGAAAGATTTTAGTTTACAGCACATAACTTGAAATAGACAAGAATACTTGGAGCCAGTGCTCGATGTTGTAGCAACCACTACCCTAGTGCTTTGCTAGTGATAGCCAAGATCAGGGTTGGGGCAAGCCCTTTTGAAAATGCTTAAGCAAAATTGAAGTGTTTGAGCACAAGTGCAAACATTTGTAAAAGTGCTTAAGCATATGCATTAAGCATTTCTCTCCCTTTTAAACTCTACCATAACCACTGTAAATTTGTAATATATACATGTATACCCAAAATGTTTTGAACTCCTTGTTGCTGTGAGCACATGTTACTATCTGACCATCACACCTAGAATTTACACTTCAAATGATGTGAATACAAGCTGCTTGAAAAGTGCTCATAAACACTTTCACAAGTGCTCAAACAAAAGCACAATCACTGATACAGTTTAGAAAAAAGAGCTCACAGCATCAGTCAAGCACTTGAAAAAATGTGCTTAAAGCACTTTTAAGCACAGGCACTCAAGTGCTTGCCCCAAACCCTGGCCATAATACAGGAGTAGTTATGTTTTGATGTGTCCAGATGTCCCCAAGAGTCTTCTCAAGTCTGGAAACAGTAACTGTGAGTTATAAAAATTGTGATAACTTTATAACCAAAGGGTTTTAGCAAAAGCCTCTTGTTATTTTTGATCCTTGTATAATTTGAAGTCTGTCAGTAGCTCGTTGGAGCCACCAATTAATGCAAACACACACACACAAACACACAATATGATTACCATACCCTTCCACCAATGCTTCACAGTGAGGGTAATTATGAAAATGTTTCCTAGAGTACTTTTATGTTTTTAACAAATACTATAATAACAACAATTATTATAACAGCTCTTATAAGAACCTCCCCTACTGGACTGGGCAGGCTTGTTGATTTGCCAGGTTGATAAATTCATAGACCAGTTTATATTGATGAAGCCTTTCTGTTAATGGAGTAGTTGACAGTCTGCAACCACTGTTACAATTCAACAGTACATACAGTCAATAAAAACTTTAAAGTCACCATATAGTACATCAGTAGTTTCATTTCCACACTACAGTAGTTCAATAGTAGTTTTGATGTACTTGTCAATTAAACACCACAGTAGTGAGATAGTAACTACTATACTATACTGACAGTAGAACTACGGTAATTACTGTTACTGTATGGTGACATTTTATTGACATATACTGTATGTTTAGATACAACTATTAGATTCCACATATACCACAGTACATTATATACATGTACATGTGTGTTTCACTAACTAATCAGGATTATGTCTACAATGTAATTTAGTACACTCACACAAAAAAAATGCTAAAGTCATATTTAAACAAAAAGGAAATTAAAGTCAAACCTGTTAACTACAGGATATTCACCTCATTATTTATATAGAAGAGTTTCAATTATTATAATATATATATACCAGAATACTCATTGTTGGACCCAATATTTACTTGCTACTTTAAATAAAATATTATTTAAAAATTCCATTCAATTTCCAGTAGAAATCAAACTATTGTAACTAGCCAGTCATATTTAAAGTATGATGAGTTTCTATTTATAGTACTAAAGTTGCATGCAGAAACTGTCTCTAAATTGAGCCTCCCTCTTCAAGAGGGTTACTGTACATGCAAACTGTGTGAATTGTGGTGCACTACCAATAAGCTTAGTAAGAACACTGGGTACGAAAGAATGGAAGTAATGAGAAGATAAAGCAATGGATTAAATACAAATCCACTCGATTTTTGATTTTCTCAATATTTTTGAAGAAGTAAAAATTGAATTCATAATTTTTGGGTGCTCATTTAATATTTTCCAAACATAATTTGAAGTACATGCACCCACCCCTATTGCAAAATCTTGCTAACACAACACTGACCTAGAAGAATATCGTAGCATTGTGGAATGAGACTGAGCTAGTGACAACAGTGCTCAGATAGGATTTCAGTATGCAGTTGAATAGAAAATGTGGTATTACTTACACAGCTAAATAGAATATGTAGTTCTACGTACAACACATACATAAATTATATATATATATATATAATATATATAATATATAAGTAGAGTGATTTCAGCACCAACTCCCTCATGTGGGGCTCACTCAGGGTCATACCATACCAATAAAGTATTTAAATAACTCAAATTATTTACCTTTTCCTGATATAGGTGATATTGAAGGAGGTGGCATAGAGCTTGATGGAGACAGACGAGGAATAAAAGATGGAGGAGGCATCAGTTTATGATCTTTGTCTTCAATACTACTTGTAATGGGTACTGTCATCTTAGATTCATCAGTTGAAGTGGTTTCATTGTGCGGAACCTTTGAGGGTTGTTGATCGACTGGTCTGTTATTAACTGGTTCTCCTAATATGTGTTTACCATTGGTAAATGAAGACTAGGAAAGATCAGTTGAAATATGTTAATTAGCAACTTAGATAATAAATAAAATTGCAAGTGTCACTCACATTGATACACTTACTATAAGGATTGTTCTTACATGTAACTAAATGTCATTCATATTCACCTTGACCTGGTAAAATATCTTACTTTAATTTATAATGTAGTATGTTTACTATAAGGATAGTTCTTACATGTAACTAAATGTCATTCATATTCACCTTGACCTGGTAAAATATCTTACTTTAATTTATAATGTAGTATGGAATCAATCTTTTTACCTGCATCATTTTCATATAATTATCCTTCCTATTTTGTTTATATATATCAAAAATTTCAATCCCTTTCTTAACTATTGAGTTACAGTATAATCATGTATTAACGTTATGACATTAAACTATATTACATACATTGTATATGTAATCACATCCTAATTTTAAAGTCATATGTTCACATACTTAACTAAATCACAATGCTTTATTGAAAGGGTTGTATGAATAGTTAAAATAAAACGTCCAGGATGTAATTGTGCATCCATGTTTTGATCAATGTAATGTTATAATTATTGTCAACAAGCAGACAAACTAGGTTTATTTAGTTTATAAAATGGTGGATGCCAACAATATGAAGAGATCTGTGTCCACCTTTTCTCATTCAATGTCACATTATAACTCTCAAGCAATCATCATATAATATTTTTTTGTTGTTTCACTAAAAATGGACGGACATGTCAATAAAGTATATGTAAAATATAAACAAGGATTGTTTCCCCAAAGAGTGGTACCATGGTGCTCCCCACCCTTTAGTCTTGCTCAACTACACTATTAATTTAGAGTTTATGTTGAAATATACTGTTTTACAACACTGATAGAACATAGTTGACCAAACGTCATGTACCACTGATGCATTCCTCCACCCTTAATATTTATCCTGGGGAAACACTAAATAAGTATACATGTATGTAATTGAGACCAAAACATATTAAATCCAAGAAACAATTAAGTTATGAAATTAAGATGGATTAATAACTAGAGTAAGAACAAAACCATGTAATAAATAGAATATCAATTTAAACCAAAATGTATTTAAGCTATGACTTCAGACTTAACAAAGCCCTTAGGTTAAGACGGAAGATCTCATAATTAATAATTAAATTTTCGTAGTAAGAACAAAACCATGTAATGAATAGAATATCAATTTAAACCAAAATGTATTTAAACTATGACCTCAGACCTAACAAAGCCCTTAGGTTAAGACGGAAGGGAAGATGTCATAATTAATAATTAAATTTTCGTAGTAAGAACAAAACCATGTAATAAATAGAGTATTACTTTAGACCAAGGCTACAACTTGACTTCATGAATGAAGCCCAAGAAACAATTGGGTTTACGATAGAACACTTACATACAATGTAACATCATTAACGATTTGACTTTTGTAGTAAAAAACAAAACCAAAAAATAATAAATCAAACAGGTGGCAGTTTAAGCATTTCAAAATAACAGGTATTTGTGGCTTATCACTCGAGCCTCTAATTATAAGAAGCCGATAATGTATAAAAAGGACACTTTAAATAACCTAATTAACTGACTGATGGTAAATGTAAATTAAATCAATTATATATAGTACAAATAGTTACCTTGGTAACTAATTGGTTAACACAAGCCCACAATTCCCAACAGTAAGATCATTACTTAATTAAGTTAAATTTAAATTATATTTCCCACTATGTCATACCTTGTGTGTTACCCATCAGGACCCTGTTTGGAGTTTTGACATCCATACAACTTCTATCATTTTATTGAAAATTTCTTTCAATATTCTTTGAAAAAATCATTACCGAGGCTAACCCAACTGTAACATTCAACACAACTACATAGAAACCAGGCATGATCCTATAATTGGAGGAATGCTTTGTTTGTCTATGTAAACATGCAAATCTTTTCCCAGTATTAGTTAAAGGTTGCAACTTATGAGTGGAGAAGCCATGAAGGAGTGTCCAACTGTAAATTGTCCACAGATTGCCTGTTTCCCAATAACTGGCACTTCGAACAGAGCTTATGAGTGTGTGAAGGAATGTCAAATGTGTAGACCCAAGCTATATAATTTACCATACATATACATGTATGTGTATGTTTAATATCAGGGCTTATTAATAGATGATATAAGTATTTAAATTAGAGTTCAATTCAATCCTTAAAATGACATACATGTACATGTGATGTAAGAGTTTAGGTTGTGTGTAAACTGACTTCACATCAATTAATTATAATATTTTAAAAATAAATTCAGTTATGAATTTCATAATACACATACATGTACATGTAGGTTAGCCCTTATTTTCATACAATTACATCACTACAGCTGTCAATATTTAGGTATTCATTGACACAAACAGTTAACAATTATATACACAGTGGAATCACTATACTGAGCATGTTATCCTTATATAGAACACTTCCATCATTAGGTCTGGTTTCCAAAATTATGGAAGTTTACAGTTGTAGTATATTGTGAGGAACCTACTTGCGAAATATATTTTTGTGTGTTATGCAACCTACAAGTACATGATGATGTACCATTACTTTCAACTGTTGTGCAACATTACAACCACTTGTAACTCAATTATGTGTGCATGTGTGTATGCAATTGTTTGAAACAATCCACAATACTGTATATAATACATACAGACTAAACCCCTCCCTTACATAGACCCTTTGACTAGCAGTGCATGCATTAGGACTGCATTCCTGTATATTAAATATTATCTTGTATTACTTATGCACAAAATATGTATTTACATGTATGCATGCTATTCTATGTCAAAAGTCAAGCTCACCTTATCATTAATATTCTTGACGTCAGGTTCAGGAGGAGGCATCTAAGACAAAGATAGACAGACACAAGACAGATAAACACAAAAGAGACATAGAGAGAGGGACAGTGACAGAAACAGACAAAGACAGAGAGACAGAGAGGTTAAATACATATTTATATAGCAATGTAAAATATTGTTACCTGTTCTGTAAACTTCCTCTTTGGTCTTGGTACATGTAGCTCTACACTGCCTGATTTATTTCTTGGACTACATGAAACAACAAACAATAACAACAGGAACAACAACAAAAATAAAAACAATAACAAAACAAAATCAACACAATACATGTTTAAGTAAGGGCTGACTTACAGCTCATGATATATTAAATTTTCTACACTCTTATCAGAAGAAGACAGAGAGGACGAATGAGGAGGAGGAGGATGTGGATGAGGAGGAGGATGAGGAGGAGGAGGATGAGGATCATGTATATTCTGTGAGAGACAAGATGATTAATCATACACAACAATAAAGGGAGGTAGTAACTACAAGCAGGCGACGTGAAATTAGCGTAGTGGGTTACTGTAATCAATTTATGTGTTTGCATGTTTCTGTGGCATTGGGACTTTTGAAGGATAGTTCTAGCTAAAGATTGAAGAGAGGTGCTGCACCACTCTATGCAATGCCATTTCCCTTTGATATGGTCAAAGGAATGTAATGAAATCACAAATATGCTTTGATTTTTGTGTCAGCACCACTCTAGCTACATGTACTAGCAGACGTTGATAAATACTCCATTATCACAGCAACTGAAATATAACTTAAAGACAAAGGATAGAAGCGCCAGTGTACATAGTTAACAGAGTGTACATGAGTAAGGTGTCAGATGGTGGGATGTAATAAAATCCTTGACTCTGCCTCAGAGTTTACACACACACACACCTCACCACCTGAAGTCTTACATACACATAATGTCAGTCTTGTAGTCTTGCAGCTACTGTTCCAAATCTTTAAATCTTTTCAATTTTTATATGCATCAAAGAATTAAGTTTGCAATGCTTTAGAAATGAAATGCAAATATTTTAATATACATGGACACACTTACAGTAGGTTGTTGTACATGAGACCTTACATCCTTAGAGACTACTTGAGGGGGTGGAGGAAACTCATGTGGAAATGGTCGCTCTGGAGGAGGCTCATGAGGAAAAGGTCGTTCGGGACCCACTAGGGGAGGAGGTGGAAAACTTGGGAGAGGACCAGGAGCAGGAGCAACTTGATAAGGTGGAGGACCTCCAAAACCAGGATGATTATACATACCATTGTAATTAGTTTCATCTGTAGGATGTGGGTGTGGCATACCTTGAGGAGGTGGGCGTGGCATGCCCTGCAGTGGTATAGTTGGACCCTTATTAAGACATTGAAATTTTAATTTATAATAGTTTGCATATTAACCTGGGGTAATTGATGTGGGTGTGGTCCAGGGACAAACCCATGATGAGGAGGAGCTGGAGGCCCTTGGGGAGGTCCATATGGATTCTAAATTAAAAGTGTATAACATTCAATATAGTATACATATACTGTTGTTTTACAACTATAAAGCCATTTGCATAATCAGTTTTAGTTAATCCTAATTGAAAGGATAAAAAACATCCCATACTCCAGCTGTAAGTGAATTCAGGGTCCTATGATTTCCCAGTCAGGTGTTCTTAACCACTAAGCCACTGGAGCATGGATAGAAATTAGAATAGTAGTATATATATATAAGTGTATGTAGATAAATACTATATATATATATATATATATATATATATATATGTATATAGCTGTATAGCTAGTGCAAGCATTGGCCTAAAAATGTACTATAATGAAATGTAAACTAAAGGTCATTCATGTTCACCTTGTCCTCAGAAAAATGTCCATAACTTTAGTTTAGAATGACCAACAATCTTTTTACTTGCACCATTTTCATATATTTATCCTTCCCGATCTTTTTTGTGAATGTTAAATTTCAATCCATTACTTCATTTGCTTATTATGTGAACAGACTTGAACTCTTTTAGTTAGTTAACTGAATCTAAACTAAATTTTATTTTAGTTCATTAACTATACATTGTTGAGACACTAGGCATAAAAGTTAACATCCATGATGACCTCAAATTATGATTTTATGACTTTATATGTACTATACATGTAGTGTATAGTTTAATGTCGTAAGGTTAATACATGATTATACCATAATTCAGTAATGGATTGAAATTTGATATACATAAAAAAGAATAGGAAGGATAATTATATGAAAATGGTGCAGGTGTTGGTCCTTCAAACTAAGTTATGAAATGGTTTGAGGTCAAGGTGAATGTGAATGACCTTTATAATTATAGAGTGTAAATTTATTTATACAGTGTTGTGTCTCTTACCTGATAATATGGATTATAACCTGTAAGGGAAACAAGATATACATGTATATACATGTATGTGGAGAATAATGTATCCCTATGATTGCTTTGTATTGTATCAGTCATCATTGCTGACTTAAACTCACACCTACTGTTATATTTATTTGTTTTTTTATGCCTCCAAAGACTGTACGAGGAATAGAATACATTGTTTGTTGTGTACCTCAGTTCAGCGGTCACATTTAATCTTACTTTTTAAAAGGTTAAACTTTTGCAATGCATTCAGTTACAACAGCTATTTGTTGTAGTTTCAAACGATTCTACAAGTTGCTTTCTTCCTGCTGGTTACTAAACAGTACTTTAACTTGAGCAAGCATAACTATTGAGGTACAACCATTTGACCAAAGCCTCTTGGAATGATATAACTTCCTTAACTACATGTACATATGCAACGCATTGCGACAACAGTATATAATTGTATAGTTTGAATCCACGGGAAAGCAATCATAGGGATGAGCCTATGGGCCATGAAAAGAATATACATGCAGTAGACCAGACCTGGGTTCAATTACAATTACAATTACACTTTTAATTATAGCATTTCAGAGAATATCAGTTGAATTACAATTACAATTACATTTACAGGACAATTACAATTACGTGATTTCACTGGTAAAATTATAATTGAATTACTAAATACTAACAGTAACTATATGTAAATCAATCAGTATTACACCTAATAAACATTAAGTTCTGAAAAAGAGCATCACTTAAAGAACAACGCTTTGGTCTAAATGCTGGTTTAACTGCAGTACATCTTTATAACTTAAACTTCACAAATACATTATAATTACAATTATATTGTTAACTGACATATTACAATCACACAACTTTAGCTGTAATTGTTAATTGAATTACAATTACAATTATTGTAATTGAACCCAGGTCTGCAGTAGACATACATGTAGTATTAGCACTATTATTCTTGATTAACATTGAACATGGAATTAAAATCACTCTGGATGCTAAATGTCACTCTACTACATTGTACCTTAACATGTATACAATTACATATTTTTTATTCTATTACTATTACTATTACCTCAGTATTTTAAATATCTATTCCTATTACTTTGAAATACATTATCTTTACTATTACTATTATCTATTACTATTATGGTAATACCCATTGTCTAGACTCTAGACTACTCCTATATATGCAGGTACAGACATACAGTACAGGATAGAAGGATTCTTTGACACTTAATAGGGTTCTTCATATGTTTAGCGAAAACCTAGTGGATGAGTCACTAATTTAAAAGTGTAATAGTAATAGTACTAGTAATAGTAAATATAGTGATATAGCATTGTAATTGACCTTATGTCTGAACATAAGTAAATGTACATAATTGTAATTATATCATGGGAACGAGAAGTGGCTAATGAAATTTGATATTGTGAAGCATTGTGAAGATTTGTTGTGTGAATATCAATTTTATTGGCTTGTTAGTACAACTCCTGAGACCACAAGCACACCACGAGAATGATAAGTATGTTAAAATCCAGGCAGGCAGTAGTAAAAAGATTTAGTTGCTATAGTAACTCGAGATACGTGTGGTATTTTAACCATTATATGAATATTTGTCAATATTACATGTACATGTACATGTACACTGTAGATACTTTGGTCATTTATTTTCAAGTTAAAAGTTGATGCAAAATTGAGTTTCTAAGGTAATTTGATAGAGCACAGCATTCAAATCAACCCATTATAAACACAAGTACATGTACATGTACATGTATTTAACATGCAAATGTACAGTGTTTGCATGGTTTAGTGTGTCTTTAAAAACTTGCTCATTGTAATGTACAAGTACTATAATGTGTAACAGTATATTGCTTGTATGGTTATTGAGAATCTTTACCAACTTGCTACATGTACATGTACATGTCTCACAAACAACTGTGTTTAAATCAATTTATGGAAACTCTGAAAATAAAATAATTATGTGGAGAAAAACGTTTCCCTATGATTGCTTTGTGTACAGTATCATCATTCAGTAATCATGGCTGAATTTCTCATGCTAGAAATGTAACAGGCTGCCAACAGCTGATTATACTTGATTATAATTGATTATCCACTTTTTTCCTTTTAAAGGTTCTTGTAGAACTTTAGGAATATATTTCAGATAGAAGAGCTAGTTACAGTTTGTATGTACATGTAACCTTCAATTAATGACAAGCATCTTTCTTCCTGCTCGTCTGCAGAGTTCAAACATGCATTCTTTTTTTGGTGCCACATCCATTAATTGAACAAGGTCCCAGGATTGACACAACTTCCTTAACTACATGTACATGTATGTTATAATATATATACACTGTATATATATAATTATACATATACATGTCATTTATATATATCTTGATACCACAGGTTTATAAATCAGATATAGCAGCCTGTGGTCAGATATAAAACCTGCCATCGAAACAGACTACAAGAAAACAATGCTTACCTTCTACAAAGTGCCAACAAAAAGGTAGGAGAAGCATCAGACATCAACAAAGGTTTTGTTTTTTGAGAAATATATTAATTATAATATGCGTACTTGTGCTATATCAGATTTATAATCACCTCGCCCTCAGGCCTATGGCCCTCGTGCTCGGTGATTATAAATCTGATATAGCACTCATAGGCATGTTATAACAATATACGTATAAATATATAGTTTGAACGTGTGGGAAGCCATCATAGGGCTAGCCCTGTAGGCCATAATAATTATCAATAATTGAATGCTATTATAGTCACTAATCATGTGACTATTATATTGTATATATACATGTATATATGATATTAGGAGAACATACATGTACATGTACATGTACATGTAGTCATGTACCTAACATGTCTACATGTTAAAGGTCAATGTTATAGATAATTGAACAATACTTTCATTGTCTTCATACAGGAGAAGTCCTACGCTCACTAAAAGCACATACATGTACACTAATAAACTGAACACTATAATTAAGTAAAATAATTATCATAATTAATTTAATTAAAAACAAACCTGGAGGTGGTCCTTGAAAAGGAGGTGGCCCGCCATACAACTCAGAACGCTTGAAATTAACTAAATCTTGTTTCACCTACATGTACACATATATAATACATATATAAGTATAATATCACAATTATGTAATATATATTTATATATGTATACATATATCACTCACACACACACACACACACACACACACACACACACACACACACACACACACACACACACACACACACACACACACACACACACACACACACACACACACACACACACACACACACACACACACACACGTACATGTATGCAGAGACATTCTTTGTTGGGTAGACAACAGAAAATCTAGGCAAATATAAACATCTATTGCTGTTCATTAAACTAAAGGCTCACCCTTTTGTGTAATGAACTGCAATTCCTACAAACGAGTCATGAATGTTTAAAGCAATTATCCATGGGTACCCAACCAATATTGTGAATTGATATCTGGATAGATCTATTGCAGCCCTAATTATATTGATACTACATGTATCTACATTGTCAGAGTTTTTTCTAGGGGGAAGGGGGGTGGGATCTTCCCCCCCTTCAGACTAGTATAATGTACATACATGTACATGTATATAGAAAGCAACCAGGAAATGTACTCTTAAGAGCATGCTTGAGACCTCTTAGATTTAGGTTCTTATAGCATATCTTCCCCCCTTCAGATTAGTATAATGTACATATATAGAATGCACATAGGAAATGTACTCTTAAGAGCATGCTTGAGACTTCTTAGATTTAGGTTCTTATAGTATATCTTCCCCTCCTTCAAAACTTTTAAAGAAAAAATTCCTGATTGTATACATGTAAATGAACTGAACCTGAGAAATGAGGGTCTACGTGCAAAAAATGCAATATCTGAGTTTTAAATGAATTGCTAATAAGCTTATTTTCGATTGTACTTTAGTGATATCTTACATGTACATACATATGTACTAACCAAAAACCGAGTTTAATTTAATTTGTGCAAAAACTTGATTGTGGCAAAGTAACTTCATCTTCTATGCAATTAGTGATAATGTAGTTACACAATCTTCTATGCAATTAGTGATAATGTAGTTACGCAAATTGAGAAAATAATTAGATGTCATTAGTGACAGTGATATTTTATATATACATGTACAAGTACTAAGTACAACTGTGTTTAATTTAATTTGAGCAAGTATATCGTGTGGTTCTGTAAATTCCGAAGACAATTAGATGCCATTAGTGATGGTGACATTTCACATGTACTTGTACATTAAGCATTTAATTGAGTATATTATGGGTTTTGTAAATTCCGAAAAGAATTGGTGACATTAGTGATAATTAAACATAAGCATCTTATTGAGTAAGTATATTATGGGTTATGTAAATTTCGAAAAGAATTAGATGTCATTAGTGATAATTAAACATAAGCATATAATTGAGTAAGTATATTATGGGTTATGTAATTTCGAAAAGAATTAGGTCATTAGTGATAATTAAACATAAGCATATAATTGAGTAAGTATATTATGGGTTATGTAATTTCGAAAAGAATTAGGTCATTAGTGATAATTAAACATAAGCATATAATTGAGTAAGTATATTATGGGTTATGTAATTTCGAAAAGAATTAGGTCATTAGTGATAATTAAACATAAGCATATAATTGAGTAAGTATATTATGGGTTATGTAATTTCGAAAAGAATTAGATGTCATTAGTGATAATTAAACATAAGCATATAATTGAGTAAGTATATTATGGGTTATGTAATTTCGAAAAGAATTAGGTCATTAGTGATAATTAAACATAAGCATATAATTGAGTAAGTATATTATGGGTTATGTAATTTCGAAAAGAATTAGATGTCATTAGTGATAATTAAACATAAGCATATAATTGAGTAAGTATATTATGGGTTATGTAAATTTCAAAAAGAATTAGTGACATTGCCTCATCTCCAGGCTCTCGCAGATGCGTGGGCAGAGAGGCAGAGAAGAGAGCCTGAACAACATTGCACATACATGTACAAACTTTGCCCACACACACACACAGTATTTGTGTCACTGTTTTGGTTGTTTCTCCCCTTGCATCACTAATGGAGGGGACAGTTTGTAAGTTTTGGGAAACTGCTTTTTCCCATATATCAATCGTATTTCTGAGAAACGTATTATTCATACACAGAAATTCTGTGGGTGTAGTTTGTGTATGCGCGTGTAGTGTTGTCAGGCTCTCTTCTCTGTCTTCCCCGCAACCACACATCCATGAGAGCCTGAGGACAAGACAATTAGTGATACATGTATTCTACATGTACATGTACATGTATTACATAACAACTGTATATAATTTAATTTTAGTATGTGTTATGGGTTATGTAAATTCCGGAACGAATTAGATGCCATTAGTAATAGTGATATCTTACATGTACATGTACATTAAGCAACAGCTGTGTTAATTTAATTGAGCAGGTACATGCGTAATGTGTGGTTATGGAAAATCTGGAAAAAATTATATGCCATTAGTGATAGTGAGTGATATCATACATGTACATATGCACATGTATGTATTAAGTAACAACTGTGTTTAATTTAATTTTAGCAGGTACATCGTGTAGTTATGTAAACTCCGAAAAGAATTAGATGTCATTATTAGGCCATTAGTGATAGTGAGTGATATCATACATGTACATATGTACATGCAGGGTGTCTTTCAGGATTTTATGTAAGGGGGGCAAATGAAGGTTTGTAGAACTATAGGAGGGGCATGGCATCTGCTTGCAAGTGCAAAATTGTTTGCCCTAGCCACACCCACTTTGCAAAACCATACACATTTTAGACCTTGACACCTACATTACAGAAAGTTCCCGCATGAACTTGCACAATCACCAGAGAAAATCCATGGACTTAGCAAATATTGTGAATATATGGAATAGAAGAGTAGTCGTGTAGGTTATGATTATATATTCAGTGTTTAACCATTTCCCAGATCCAAGGGGGGGTGAATGCCCCCACTTGCCCCCCCTGAAAGAAACCCTGACATGTATGTATTAAGTAACAAATGCGTCTAATTTAATTTTAGCAGGTACATCGTGTGGTTATGTAAAATCCGAAAAGAATTAGATGTCATTAGGCCATTAGTGATAGTGAGTGATATCATATGCACATGCAGGGTGTCTTTCAGGATTTTATGTAAGGGGGGCAAATGAAGGTTTGTAGAACTATTGGAGGGACATGGCATCTGCTTGCAAGTGCAAAATTGTTTGCCCTAGCCACACCCACTTTGCAAAACTACACACATTTTAGACCTTGACACCTACATTACAGAAAGTTCCCGCATGAACTTGCACAATCACCAGAGAAACTATGTCACATGGACTTAGAAAATATTGTGAATATATGGGTAGTTGTGTAGGTTATGATCATATATTTGATGTTTAACCATTAAACAAAATTTCAATCATACTCTTAAGTCATTTCCAAGAGAGGGCAAACCAGATCCAAGGGGAGGGGGGGGGGGGTGAATGCCCCCACTTGCCCCCCCTGAAAGAAAACCTGACAAGTATGTATTAAGTAACAAATGTGTTTAATTTAATTTTAGTAAGTACATCATTTGGTTATAAAAGAATTATGTCATTAGGCCATTAGTGATAGCGAGTGGTATCATACATATACATGTGGTTATGAAAAATCCCAAAAAAGTGTATACAGGTAGAGATAATAATATCTTATATGTGTCAAACAACAATTATGATAATACATCTTACATCAATGTTAGTTTTAGTTTACCATTAATATTGATAAATTCCTTATTCTACTGTCAGAACTACTACTATACTAGATAATGTAATATACAGACATGGGGCAAGCATCTAGTATAATACTTGAAGCATAAGCACAAGTAAGGTATAAGCATACAATGTACATGTACAGTGTATGTACATCAGCATGGGGCGAAGCAAATACTTGAGCATAATCTCAAGTACACAGTAAAGTGCTTGAAGCTGTAAACTGCTCATGTAGTTGAACATGTGGAAGTGCTTTGAGCACAAGCTGAAGCACCCTGAAAGTGCTTCAAACATAATTTTAAGTACATTTCTAATTAAGCAATGCAAAAAATCTTTTTTAGTGAATTGGATTATTGTTACATTTTATAAACGTTGCTATTTGAAAAATACTGTCCTTCATTTGGCATTGTTCAGGCCGAAACACCTCCAACTATGCTAAAAAGTCATGATTATTACAACATGTTTTGAACTATCAGCCTGATACTGTATATTTAAAGTAATTATTAAAACTGTTTTGAACATTTCTGTTAACTTGTACTTAATTGCGCTTCATAAGTACTTTTAATAAAAAGTACTCAATTACCCAGAAAGATGCTCAAGAGCACTTTCAAGCGCTGCACAAAAAAAAGTGCTTAAAGCACATTTACCCCATGTCTGATCAGATGTACATGTACTTCCATGAAATGTGCTCAAGTATATACAAGTAAGTACTTTTAACAAGATATAATTATAGAGAAACAAGTTTGCTTTGTGGTGTCCAGCATTCAATAATCATGGCTGACTTTCTCATACATGAAACACAACAGTCTATTAGTTATTATTTACACACATACTTACATTTTAAGGTGGCAGTACAACAGAAGCGTGAAACCATACAATTACCTGTTAATTATATTTATATTATTTTTATTCATTTTGTGGTTACAGTATAATACTATGCATATTATAGAAACATCTGTTAAAATGAAGTAAAATCAGTGGGTTGTACTGAGATACATTTTCCTCAGTCCTAATAATCAGTGCAGCCCTGACATTTTTAACACGTTGTGGCTACACATGTATCTACAAAATAACAAAACCATTATCCTACATGTACATCTTGTTGAGATATTTGTCAAAGAAGAATGACTGTTTACAATCGCTGGAGCAGACACAGATTCATTGTTTTTTAGTCTACGATGGTGTAATCTCACATAGTATGTCTCGTTTACTTTTGGACAAAAATGTACCTTCGTGGACGGTTCTGTTGATGATTGTAACTCTTCAATGCAACATGCAAAACACTTGAAATTTTTAAAAACTTCAACACAGTAATATTATGTTCCAAACATGAAAATCAACTGATAAAATTTAGTATGTATATGATAATGACAAAAAGTGTTTATCTATGAATATCATTAACACCACTGTACCGCTACCTTAAAGAATCTTGTAGAACAGCTACTAGTTCCAGTTTCTATGTAAGCTAAAAGTCCTGCTGGTCTAGAGCATGTATATAAGGTATTTATTATATAAAATGCAACTACCAGACTGGTCGAGGCTTGCCCGTATTTGTTTACCTCATCTCTTGGGAACCAAAAAATTACGCTTAAATCAGACAAATCATTATTCGAGTAAATCAAATTGCCAGTAAACCAGCGCCTAGCAACGTCGCATAGAAATTTAAAAACTCGCCTCAATTCACTCGACTGCAACTCTGAATTTCTGAAGTCTGAGTATCCACGGCCTTCTTAAAAGGTTTCTGTCCAACTATGTAAGCTAAAATCTTCAGCTTTTTGAAATCCAAAAGTTACACAGCTGACAAAATTGAGATGTGGGCGTTGCCCTCGAGAGCAAAACACTCACGCTATTGATCACCTTGCTATCTTTCTGCAGCTAAAGAAGAGTACCACACGGCTTTCTTTTTATGTCTTCTATCCAACAAAATAATAACTATAATCTAAATTGCTTAGATACTGTATTCTTGGTTTCCATGTGCAATAGCTTGGAAACATTAATTACTTCGGGCTCCACCCTCAGTAAGATTCACCTTCAATTTTCATTATTGAACAGTTAGACTATTCATCCTTCATGCTATATTCATTGTTTATTCTTAATAAATCATTAAAATCATGGGTTAATAAGTAAGCCCGGGGGGTTAATAAGTAAATATTTAGCAAACTGTAATCGTGCAATCTGATTAGTCAATTCTAATAGTGTATATAATGAATGCACTAAAGTGCAGAACCCTAAGTAACATATTGCAACAGCCAGGAACACACCATTTGTATCAACACTAAGTAAGAAGTCAGTAGTACATCATGAATATGCAAATTATGGGGATAGCATGGCCATCAGATCTCTTGAGAACTAGCGAATTTCTTGATAAAACTTCACAAATAGCTATATAAACACTCGTTAGGATGACAGACAAAGCTCAAGAAACAAAGCTTCAAAGAGACAAAAGTTAGTGGTTCAGTGTTTTCTGCTGACATCAGCAAAAACAGAAAAAATTTCAAGATGGCGACTGATCGACGGGAATTTACACAGCTGTTTCTCCGCAAAAAGATGAAATCCTTTAAATGTCGGCATTATGGATATATAGTGCCTTCAACCATGTGTCAATAAATTAGTATCATCAGGTATTTGCAAAGATTACGTGGTAACACACAGACAGACACACACACACACACACACACAAACCAACTACTATAACCCTCCGCCTACGTGCTCGAGTTAATAAGTTCTATAACATGCCATGCCCATTAATTGACCAAGCCCCCCGAATGATGCACTTCCTTAACTACGTATACAACGCATAGTTGCATATGTGACACAAACATATACATGAATATACATTAAATTTGAGACAAAGTATAACTGGAAGGATAATTACATGGAAATGGTGCAGGCAAAAAGATTGTTGGTCCTTCCAAACTAAAGTTATGAACATTTATTCTGAGGTCATGATAAACATGAACGACATATTTTATAAGGCGGTAACATAATTATAATACTGTAACTAAAACTAATACAAACTTTGAGTTGAGTCAAATCAATGCTTTACTATAACTACATGTAAAACCAATCCATCACTTTTAAAGCACTAATTAATCAAGCTTGGAGCATACATGTACATGATGTAGAAAGAAAGAAAGAAAGAAAGACACCTGAGGCAATGGAAAAATGAAAATGAGAGTTGCCTCAGGTGGGATTCGAACCCACAACACTTTGTACTCCAGACAGATGCTCTACCAACTGAGCTACCAAGGCAGCTCAGCTGGCAGGGTCCGAATCAAACATCTCATACGTCTGTATGAACAGGCTAACAAATGTACATATACAGAAGACCATGTTTACAGTACTTCACACTCAATGTGCTTTGCCTGAGTACATGTACAAGTACAAGTCGAATTGTCTGCAATTCACTTTGTTATGTAGTTTCATTGCTATTCAAATATTTGATTGTAGTATGCATTTCCTGTAACTTGCTTCACTACCTCTGGCAAATAATTATGTTTTTAGTATCTATGGCTTACATAGAACGTAAGTTAGAAGCCTAATTAGAGATCTAGTTACATGAATCTATATATCTAAAGTCATTAATCAAATTACACTATACAAAAGTATATGTAGCACCTTATTAGATATTAGACATTGTGACTATAGGACATTGTGACTATTAAACAGTTTGGGATTCTGGCTATTAGATAGTTTGTCATTCTGCCTAATAGATAGTTTGGGAGTCTGACTATTAGATAGTTTGTCATTCTGCCTATTAGATAGTTTGGGAGTCTGACTATTAGATAGTTTGGGATTCTGAGTCTCTGACTATTAAATAGTTTGGGATTGGCCTCTTAAATAGTTTGGGTTTGGACATTATGACTATTAGACAGTTTGGGATCCTGGCTAGTAGATATTTAGGGATTCTGACTATTAGATACATGTAGTTTGAGATTATGACTATTAGATAAACTAGGACTCAGATTACTAGAAGGTTTGGGATCCTGGCTATTAGATATTTAGGGAATACATACATGTACATGTAGTTTGGGATTATGACTATTAGATAGATTAGGACTCAGACTATTAGATACATGTAGTTTGGGATTATGACTATTAGATAGATTAGGACTCAGACTACATGTATATTAGATACATGTAGTTTGGGATTATAACTATTAGATAGATTAGGACTCAGACTACATGTGTATTAGATAATTTAGGATTCTGCTAGTATACTGAATCTTAATGTAACATTACTTACATGGTCTATTAAACTCTCGCATAGTTTTCTTGCTGACACTAACCCTTCATTATTAGGATGGCTATAATAAATGAAAAAACTTAAAATGTATGAGTAGTAACTATGTGTCATTCATACCTAAGATATATATACATAGCTTCAAAAGCTTCACGGCCAGACATTGGTTCTAAATATCCTGAACCACGTCCTCTAAGAAAAACTTTAGCTCCTGTCGTAGAGGCAATGTGACCTAGAAAGGATCCCTGGGGAATTATTATGTATCAAAGTATTATTAGGCTGTACATGTACTTTTAGGTTACCATGTACATGTAAAGTGGAGGTAGTACATGTACTTTGAGGTACATGTAACCCTGTATATGTTCATGTACATGCATTATGATCAAGTAGCCCTGTACATGCAAGTGGAGGTAGTACATGTACCATGAAGTAGCCCTGTACATGTACATGTACATGCATTATAATCAAGTAACCCTGTACATGCTAGTGGAGGTAGTACATGTACCATGAAGTAGCCCTGTACATGTAACCCTGTATATGTACACTGTACATGTACATGCATTATAATCAAGTAACCTCGTACATGTAAAGGGAGGTAGTACATGTACCATGAAGTAGCCCTGTACATGTAACCCTGTATATGTATATGTATATGTACTTTCAAGGGCGGATTCAGGGGGGGGGGGGGGTTTGTGGGGTTGCAACCCCCCCAAAACATTTAAACTTTGAAAGACTTACACACAATCCTCACTCACCGAAGAACACTTTTTAGACATGGCTGTGAGCATTACCAGGAGAGAATTCCAGTAGAAGACATTTTGAAGGCTTTCATTTCAAGGTCACACTAGGGGGAGGGGTAGATAAAACTCCAATCAGTTTCCAGTCTTGCAAGCTTCTTGCTGCATACAATCTGGTTCCAATCCGTATCTTTTGGAAGCCACACCCACCCGGGGGTATAATTATAGGGCCTAAATGTTTTCACTGACAGTTTATTTTCAGAAACAAACCTAAACACGCCCCACGGGTGGTGGAGGGGGCAGTGGGTGGGAAACAATGGCGGGGTAACTGTAGTTGCTCAGATCGGAGTTTGATAGTGTCTAGAGAGGTAAATTTTATGGTTTCACTGAAAAGATACAGAATTCAGCTTTCTTCAGCCTCTTGTAACTATAAAAGTAAAATGAATTTTCAGAAAACGGCTATATCCGTTTTCTCAAAACGCATTGTACTTGGTGCACGCCATGATTGGTGGGCGTGGCTTTCGTGGTTTTGTACTTATCACAATTGCAAAAATGGAGATTTTAGCCATATTTCCTCAATTACAGGACAATATGAAGCTGATCAGAAGATATGAAGGTTGGTATTACACCAGGTTAGTGTCATATTATATAATATTCCATTTTGAAACTGATTGGAGTCTCATCCGCCTACTCCCTAGTACCACCTTAACAACATCCGAGGTGCATCTTCCAGAAATCGGTGTCAGAGGACCTTTTTCTTTTGTTAATTTACCTTTATGAATAATTAATTAGCTAAAATTTTGCGCGGCGTGCAATGCATGCCGAGATCAACCCCACCATACAATAAATTCTGTATCCGCCCCTGATTTTGAGGTACATGTGTACATGCATTATACTCACATGTACGTTGATGTAGTACATGTACAAGGTTACATAATGTACATGTACAGGGTTACACAATGTACATGTACAGGGTTACACAGTGAACATGTAACTTCACACCACATGTAAAGGACTACTTGAGTCAAAGTGTCACCTCAAAGTACAATGTACATGTACAGAGTTATCTAAGTGCAAAGTACATACACATGTACATGTATGTATCTGATATTAAAGAGAGGAATACATGTATATGGTTACTAACTCCAGGTCCTTGTAATTTATCAAGGAGATGAAATGATTCTGGGATATCATCAAAACCAATGTATACTTTATCTTGTACATAATGATGCTAGAAAGAGAGAGAGAGAGAGAGAGAGAGAGAGAGAGAGAGAGAGAGAGAGAGAGAGAGAGAGAGAGAGAGAGAGAGAGAGAGAGAGAGAGAGAGAGAGAGAGAGAGAGATTCCCAATCTAAGTATTTCAGAGGTCCTTACAGTAGTGTTGTAAACACATACATGTACATGTACATATACAATGTATATGCAGTATACATATATACACACATGTAGCAATAAAGACCAATTTCCACCACAATAGACACAGTTAACTAATATGCATGTAACTGTACTAACCCCTCCAGGAGTAGGTTGGGCAGGAGATCCAGCTGGAGTTGGTAACAGGACAGAGGCTCCTTGAAAATTGGAAAGTAAAGGTTGGGGATTATCTGCTTGATGCATGATAGTTTGAACTCGTTGAGCAGCGGCTAAAGAAAAATGGAGGAACAAAAAGAAAGTAAACTGGAAGGTAATGTAATCTACTATTGAAGTACATGTACATGTACATGTACTTGTACATCAGAGATGGGCTTGTGCTTAAAAGTGCTTTAAGCACATTTTTTGCAGTGTTTGAAGGTACTCTCGAGCATATTTCTGGGTAAAGTGCTTGAGCTTGTGCTTATGCTTGAGTACTTTCTATTAAAAGTGCTTGTGGGGTTCAATCATGCTAATCTCCCTGAATGAACCCCAGTTACTGTTTAGTGATTTTCTTATCATCCAGTACATGTACATTGTGTATGTATACTTAAATGTGTGTATTTCATATTTTCTTACTAACCATTAATAAAAGCAGGATTTGGTCCTTGTATATGAAGATATAAAGGGCGATCTCTGGAAAAAAAAAGATGTATAAACAACTAAACAAGAACTAATGTCAAAATACATACATGTACATGTACATACACAATTATTATACATGTAACCATGGAAACGAAATCAGTAATTTTAGCAAATAAGAATTTTGTCATACGTTTACATGATGTTATCAGAGATGTAGAAAGAAAGAAAAAAAGGAAGGAAGAAAGAAAGAAAGACACCTGAGGCAATGGAAAAATGAAAATGAGAGTTGCCTCAGGTGGGATTCGAACCCACGACACTCTGTACTCCGGACAGATGCTCTACCAACTGAGCTACAGGCACATTTAAACAATCATTACCCAGCCATTTGCACAGTAAACTAACTAAATTTGGTACCTAGGTTGAGCAATAGTTGCTCTTTCAGGATACTACAATTTGCTAGCTACATGTACAAAATACCAGAATTACAAATGTTGAAATGTAAGTGAATGACAAAATTATAATTTGCAAAATGACGTCAACTGTAACATACGTACATGTATATACACGTACAATGTATATGCATGTACATGTATGTGAGACTTTGAGTGACTACATTGTACATGTACATGTACTAGAGCTACAACAGATATTCATTTAACACGCAGTGATTCCCCCAGGATAAATATTAAGGGTGGAAGATTGCAACAGTGGTACATGTACATGACTTTTGGTCAACTATGTGCAATCAGTGTTTTTCATCATAAACTGTAAACATTAAGGGTGGGGGAGTGCCATGGTACCTACCACCCTTTGGGAAACACTGGCACATATACAGGATGTTTTTTTCATTCAAATATTCATGCACAGAAATGAAACGCATGAAATAAAAAAAATGGTTGAGAAGTTCTTGCATTTTTATGGCCCGTAGGGCCATCCCTATGATTGTTTTCCCACGGGTTCCAACTATATATATATATATATATATATATTCTTGTGTCACTTACGCGAGTATGCATCGTATACGTAGTTAAGGAAGTTACGTCATTCCCGGGGGCTCAGTCAATTAATGGGCGTGGCGAGTAAAGAACACACCAGCAGAAAGAAAGCTGTGTAAGTTACGTAGAAACTAGAACTAATAACTACCTATTCTACCTGAAATATATTCTTAAAGTTTTACAAGGTTCTTTAAAAGGTAAACAGAGTAGATAATCAACTATAATAGGCTGATGTGTTTCAGGCACGATAAAGTCAGCCATGATTACTGAATGCTAGACACAATAAAGCAATCATAGGGATACTTTTTTCTCTGTATACACTTGTTATAGATACATGTACATGTAGATATTGTCTTCAAAATTTCCAATGCATGAAAACAAGGTACATATACAAATACATATGGAGAGTATCCAGATGAAGATGGTTAGCACAAAATTGGTAGTGATCTTTATCTATTTAGAAGATTTGTTTCCTTTATGTCATATACATGTACATGTACATATTATAACAATAAGATATGGTAGCTACACCTGCTTGTACAGTGTTCTACCCACACTGGTCGGCACTGGTCGGGAATAACCACCTCTCAAAAATACATATATAGGCTACTGAGACAGAATTAAATATATACTGGATAAACAACACTAAATGTAGAATCCAACCACCACTCTAAATATCCTGGGCAGAACACTGCTTGTAATTAGCTTTCTTCCTGCACTTACATTGTGCTTAGTTACATGCCACGCCCATTAATTCACTCAACTTACATGTACATTGTATTATGTTACACGTACATGGCACACCCATTAATTCATTAAACTTAAGTTACATGACCTTTTGTTCAGTTACATGTACAATTTGTACATGCCACACCCATTAATTCACTGGACTCCCAAAATGATGAAGTACATGTACATAATGTATACAACAGCCTGTCCCATTATTACTTTCCAGTGGTTCATCCTAAATATACATGTATTTATATGTTTGTGTTACTCATTCTACTACTATCCATGAAATCATTATTCTAGTCACTACATGTTCTTACTCTGCTGTAATCAATTTCTTCTCTTCTGGTGTCATATATCTTCCTCTTACTGAAACATAAGCTCCAGTAGCCTTGTTGATCTCACTGAGTATTGGTCCCTTGGTGAGTGTGCCACTGGGGGGTGGGGTAGAGAGATAGTGAGAGAGAGAGAGAGAGAGAGAGAGAGAGAGAGAGAGAGAGAGAGAGAGAGAGAGAGAGAGAGAGAGAGAGAGAGAGAGAGATAAATAAGCAGAGAAGTTGTACATGTATGTATGACTGTGTCATTATAAACAGTTTAAACACACAAAAAGTAAATTAATACATTCTCTATATTCATATTTTATTAAAACACCTCAAAACTAATGTATTACTGACAAATTTTAAGAATTCATTGCTTCCTAAATGATGTATGAATGAATGGATGGATAAATGAATGTATGAATGGATGGATGGACAGATGGATGTATGAATGGATGGATGGATGTATGGATGGATATATGAAAGGATAAATCGATGTATGAAAGGATGGATGGTGGATGGATGTACACTGTATGTATGAATGGATGGACGGATGTATGAATGGATGGAGTGATTGTTCAGCATGTGGTTTCATTTCAAAACTACATGTACATGTACTTGTAGTTCTTAGTCACAATTTAATTCAGATGTACCCTTACTCCACCTACCGAGCCTCAGAATCGTTTATCTCAATCTCAGTGGGTGTGGCACCTTCTGTTCCCATGACAACAGCACCTGTCTGAGCTAAGGGGAAGGAAGTATTTTGCTCTAGAGAAGTAGGCTATGAGGTAAAGGGTAAAATAAATCAACAACAAGTCCATGTCCTGTTTATGAAGTCATTGTAACACAATTTTATGTCACTAATGTAGAAACCTCATCACTTAATTAAAATTTTAATTCATTAATAAAAAATAGATTTATAACGTAACACATAATGTATACATATATATACTTATGTAGCTTAGTATATGTATATATACATTCATGTACACATACAATGTACATACTATGTACATGTATACATAAAAGTGATAGAGATAATAACTCTAAATGGATATTAGAATATGAAGTTGTTGACTTGTCATTTCACAGTACAGCTGGTTTGAACATCAATATTTATATATAAGTACATGTATACATTCTATCAAATGAAACTACAATCCTTACCCTATTCCGTGATAGCTTTCCCTGGGCCTCAAGCATTGCATTTAGACGAGCAACTGCAGCAGCTGCAGATACACTGGCATCACATGACTGGTGTGAGGAGGTGGTACTAGTAGAAGTGGAAGAAACGAAAGGAGTTCTTGTTTGGGTGTTATGACCAGGAGCAGGTTGGTCCCATTTTGATTTTCTTTTCTTCTTAAGTGGTTCTCCCTGAATACTAGACATAAAATTATTCTAAATGTAGATTTATACTTTAACTTTTAGACTAGCCTTACCTCATTTTTCCAGTTTCCACTATAATAGTAATAATTCACTACGCGCATGCGCAGTAAATTTAAGAGTACGATATCACATTGCGATACGATTAATTAAGGGGGCGTGGTCTATACAAAGTCTCATTATGGAAACTCTCTGTAATAGTTGTTCGAATTCATTTGGACTCATTGGATTGAATTTAGAAAATTCATGTGAAAAACAAAAGACTGCAGCAAATGATGAAGACAACGAACCACTACAAAATGAAACTCCACCTCCCAAAAAGTTCAAAACTGATGAAACAGAAATTTGTCAGCACTGTTTGGGACTTCTAGATCCCGAATTCCAAGAGAATGTACTCAAACATGTCACTGACCATTATTTAAGAGAGAATTATGTAGGTCTTCAAACGTTTCAGCTTTGCCTTCGTATCACACCCAGTTTGATCATGCAACATGCTGCCATGATGATGTTTCTGAAGAGTAGACTCAACCCAGATCAGTTTAGCTTGCCTGTAGATGTGTTTGTCAAAGAAGAGCTCAAAAAGAGCTTAATACAAGCATTTTCTTCCAAACTGAATCTAGGATCAATGATAAATAGCCCTTTTCAAATTCTGGTTGAGTTTGCACATGCAGAAGCTGACAGTAAATGTCATGAACTTGTTACTGCCACAACAAATATTAAAAAGAAGCGCAGAGGGCAGTCTCAAGAAGTTACTATTACAATGGTGCAGAATGCTGTTGAATCTTCCTTTGAAAGCTTTGAAAAACTGTTCATTCTCCCTCATCAAACAAACTATAGTTCTCCTTGTTCCATAAAGGTAAGCTTTCTTCATGATTCCATATATGTTGCTGGGCGTTATAATAAATATTCACGACAGCTTAGCCAAACACCGTGGGTTGTAGATGGTGTTAAGAAAGCAGAAACATCAGTTCAAGACTTGATATGCAATCCTTTGCAGTCAGTTTTGAGATATGACACTGTTCGACTGTCATCCTCAGGAAGGGAAGATGTAGATGTTCGTATGTTGGGATCTGGTCGTCCATTCCTACTGGAGCTCTTAAATCCCAAAGTAGTTAATTTGAATCACAGTGAATTTAAGTTCGTAGAGGAACAAATTAACTCAAGTACTCAGGATGTGGCTGTGAAACATTTGAAACTTGTAAATCAAAAGGCTGGAGAGATTCTGAAAATTGGAGAGGAAGAAAAGAAGAAAGAATACTCAGCTTTAGTATGGAGTACCATACCTTTAACTCCAGAACAATTGAGTTTCTTGAACAATATTCATGACTTGAAGATAGCACAAAAGACACCAATGAGAGTCCTTCATCGTCGATCACTGACAACTCGAGAGAGAACTATATACACTTTAAATGCTAAATACATTGATCCACATCACTTTAGACTGAATTTATTGACACAGGCTGGTACATACATTAAGGAGTTTGTACATGGTGACTTTGGACGGACTCTCCCTAATATGTGCAAGCTAATGGGACATGATGTTGATATAGTTGCTTTAGATGTAACTAATTTAGAGCTTGACTGGCCTCCAACCGAATAGACTAACGCATTTTTCATAAAACACACGTACAGAACTTAATATTGAATTTTTTCTGTTATGAGTATTACCAACTTTATGAAACACAAAAATGTTTGTAGTACTAATAATATAATATTATATAAATAATAATTATAACTATTAACAAATTTTATACTCTATAGTCTATAGCTATTTACAATAATGATGTGGGTAAAAAAAAGTATAGTGTGGTGATATAGCAAAAGACTCTTATGAAATTATGTTAATGGTGCTAGAGTCATCAACTCTTGTGCTTCTTCTTGTAAAATTTCAGCCTTTTCAGCTAATAGTGTCTAAATAAAAAGATCCAATTGAATATGAGACAAAATGAATAAAGGTTTACCAACCTTGGCAGCCCGAATCAATTTTTTGGCTTGTTTAGAGAAAAGGTGGTCAATTTTGTCACACAATTCTTCAGAACTACAAGTAACAAGATCTTGAGGAGATTTAATTCCAATTGAAAACAATTGTCTGGCTCTACCCTATCAAAACAAACACAAGAGATATTATGTACAACCAGATATTAATGTTAGTATTATTGCTTTTTGCAATGGACATAACACATTATGCAGAATCTAATATGCAGATACAAGAAACTCTGTAGTCTCATTCAATAATTTTTATTTTTGAATAGTATCATGTCATGTCCATGCCAAGAGTTTACATAATTATTATTATTATTATTTGAAATTATAGTTATAATTATGCAAGGCATTATTATATGCAGGCACAAGAGAATTTGAAACAAAGGAAAGCTGAGAAGAGTCTGAGAAGAGAGCTTCAGTTCCACTGGTTGGGATACTGTTCATCATCAGTTTAGGTCTTTGAGATAGTTAGGTTTGACACTAGCTTTGGGATTAGTACAATCCTATACTTCTCTGTCATCAAGGAGTCCCAGTGGCTCAAATGGTAAAAGTGCCTGACTACATATCAGAAGGTCATAGGTTCAATCACCAGTCAGATTCCTGATTTGTCAGTTTTCCTTTGTTTCTAAATCTCTCATCCCTCCATATTGTATTATTATAAAAACCTGTTTTATGCCTGGTATTTCCATGAGTGGTACAAGATCAATACTGACTGCATAAGACAATCTTTGAGCTATCGTAGGTAAGAGAAGCTTTAGTGGCCAAAGCTCAGACAGTTCCTAGAAAATAAACAATTATAGTCAAGATTACAATTCTATTTAATTGGAACCCCTCTCCAAACACCCTTGGGACAAATATAAGTGTCTTGATTAAAGGGCTATCCTCATTTCAGGGGTGAATTTATATTATAAAACACAGTTTGGCACATTTTAAAGTGTCCTTATTTCAGGGAGGTTGAAATAGAGGAATTCCACTAGCAAAGACATGACTTTTCAAACAGCTATTTATTGTGACAGTGAATTGATAACTTCAATGAGTTATATCATACCTCAGTGAAGTGAACTAAACATGCTGCAAATGAAGAAGTCTGTTGTAATAAACTTTGTAGAAACCCACGAGAACATTGGAACATGTCAGCTACCAGCCATACGCCATTTGTATTGCTGTTCTTGAGAAGATAATGAAGGATGAGAGTTATATAGAATCTTGTGTAGCTCAAAGACTCACTCTCAGACTACAGGAATGGGAACCAATATATACAGCACTGTTACTGAAACAACTATTGAGTAACGTGCTACGTAAATCTATTTATATAGAACCATTGGAAAATTAGAATACTCAAAAAAGTCAAAATTATGAATATGAGCGAGTGAATACTATAGAACAGAACACCGAGAGGTTAATCTAGAACATATTTAAGCACTTTAGCCTACTTCAAAGGGAGGGTGACATGAAAGACATTGTTGTTATTGATATTGTATAATCTTGCCTTTTAACTGTCACAAATTGCTTCTAAATGTTAACTGCTATTGAATGTTTTCGCTCTGTAATGATCATGAAATACATTTTTAGGTTACTACTTCATATAAGAATCACGAAATATACACAGTCAGCAATTTATACTATATATGTACTACTTATGTACTATGTATACATAGTACATAAGTATATAGTATAAAGTGCTGACTGTGTATATTTCGTGATTCTTATATGAAGTAGTAACCCATTTTTAGCATTTACTAATTTTAGCGATTATTACATTAGTCACTAAAATCGCTAAAATTAGTCCACACAATTAAAAATAGACTTAAAGTATTTTTGTTCTTAGTGGATTTCAAATGTACACACATCATAATTATGAACACTTTGACAAGCAATGATAAAAACATACAGCGGTCTCATACAATCAAATTACCAATTTCTTTGCTACTCCTGTGGCCTTCTTTGACAAATACCCCATTTTAATTCTCAAAATGTCTGCTACCTTAAGTTCAATTGGTGATAAACGAGTTATCTATCAAAAACAGAAAGAGAGACAATGATGTTAGGATAGTGTGTTTTCTGTTCATAATAATTATTTACAATAACTACTAGTATGTTGCTGTACTATTCAGTAGTTATTAGGGGTAAGCTCAATTCAGGTGCTATCTTGGTAATTTGCATTACAATTAATTAATTAAACCACATAAATATCAAAATATTTGGTGCCTGCAACATCAAGACAGTGCTCAATCCAATCATTAATACAGCATATGATCAAAATTGCCTCAGAGGCCACCATAATCCATCTCACAACTACATTTGAAATATTTCTTGAAGGAGGAATGCCTTCAGATCGATCCCACTGCTACAACAGTACACTCAAAAACTTTAGATATGTAATCTGACTAACGGTCACCTTGACTTCAGAAAACTGTTCATAATTTTAACTTGAATTGATTAGAGTGGGAGGTACAATACTCATATATAATGAATTTACTGTTTCAAAATAGATTGTCCAGTTTGGTTGAATAGATCTGACAATATCGTGAGGTACTACCAGAGAGAGAAGATGGAGGTCAGAGGTCAAGACTAGACATTCCTGTGCAAAACACAACTCCTGATATACTATATGAGCTATAGAGATGCTGAGACAACCTAGAGGAAAAATGAACTAGCAGTGTGACAAGGAAAAGGTATCTTTATAATAATTATTAATAATAGTGCTATAGAGACACTGAGACAACCTAGAGGAGAAATGAACTAGCAGTGTGACAAAGAAAAGGTATCTTTATAATAATTATTAATAATAGTGCTATAGAGACACTGAGACAACTAGAGATACACAAAACAATTATTAATGACAAGAAATGAGTATCTAAGCGATTTACCAATAATTGAATTAGTAATTACTATCAGTCATTACCAGGCATTATTTGTAGTATCGGTATCAGTTAGTTTTGTGTGATGTAAGTGATATTGTAATAAGTGTAGAGTTGGGCAATAATTCAATATATCATATACATGTACATTGCAATAATATTCCATTGCAATAATCATATCACATGATTTTGGTCTGGCAATATTATCAATGGCAAAATATTGTTTTACTGCAATTAAATAATAGTTATAATATACGCAGTTGAAAAATACTATAATACTTAATCTTTAGCCAAATACTCTCAAAACAAAAATCAGAAGTGTCATCTTTTAAAAAATGAGCCTATTTTTGCTATCATAGACAGTATCAATGAGTAGTTGCAATATTGCAATAATTGCAAGTCAGCTTTAGACAATAATCACAAAATGTAATTTTTAATATCACGCAACTCTAAATAAGTGTACTAAAAGTACATTCATGTTGAGTTAGCACCAAACTAAATCTTAATATCATTTAGTTTGGTGTCAACTCAACATGAACGTACATAATTATTAAACAGTATCATTGAAGAATCAGATACCAGAAGGTAGATGTAATATCAGATTGGTATTGGTAAATAGCTAAATATCCTGTTTATCAGGAAATCAATAAAATCGCACATTGTTATATCACTACATTATTAATCTTTCCTTTATAATAGGAAATACAGACACATTAGAGGGAGACAAGGTAATTAGTAAATAACTAAGAAAGGGTTGTTAGTGCTATAGTGATATGGAACAGGTTAGTTTCTACACGTTTTGAGAAGGAAACACCCTATACGACACAACAATTAATTATGTAACATATGTGACCCAATTTGGGAAAACCACACTTGTGACGCATAATAATTTTGAATGAATGCTTACCTTCAAACACTCGCTATTCGGCCATTTTACACAGGAAGCCAATGTAATTTGGTATCCAGAAAGACCAGTTAATGCTCCTCATAGATACCAAATCTAGCTTGCTTTCTGTATAAAATGGCCGAATAACGAGTGTTTGAAGGTAAGCGTTTGTTAAAATTATTATGCAACACAAGTGTGGTTTTCTCAAATTGGGTCACATATATTTACTAAAGAAAAGATGTTTGTGAGTTGCTATTATCAATGAATAAGACTCAAGAATAAAAATTCCCTCACTTCCCCATTTTTCACAATATACGACATGTTGCTATATCATTATGGGAGTACTACATCATATAGTACCTTTATGTACTGCTTTTCCCATCTTGGTAACTTCCAAATGCTTTATTGTACTGGTATCCGACTGCTCATTACATTCCAGTGATGTTATCATGATGTATTTTGAAGATGAAAGCATAGATAGTGCATCATGACACAAAGATAATAGAGAGGTGTGGTCATGTTGTTGAAAAATTAAGGTACATTGAAGAAAAGGGATGAGATCTTCAGTGCTAGAAATGAGCTACAAAGAGAATTAAAATATATAATAATTATATGAAATATGTATTTGAAAATCCTTAAAGTCTGTTCACATTCACAATGACCTCAAAATTATCCTACGATCACTTTAAATGTAATATAGTGTATAGTCATAAGGTTAATACATGATTATATTGTACCCCGATATGAAACAATTAATTGGAATTTCATATACACAAAAAAGAATGGGTATATGAAAATGGCACAAGAAAAACATTCCACTAATTATTCCAAACTGAAGTTTATCCGAGGTCAAACCGTCAAAGTGAATGTGAATGACCTTTAGTATGATGACCTTTAGTATGATTAGATCTTCTTTCATTGTTGAGAAGATTTTTTTCCCACTATTTTAAAAAAAGTCTTGGGAGAGTCTTTTTACAGTATTATTGATTTCTTCGCTGTAGACTATAGCTTGAGGAGACATTCTTTTACACACAATGTCAACTGACTGACCCCTCCTTCCCCCAGACAGTTTCCAATAAGCCTACAGCATCTGGTAAACAACTGAGACATCAGTGCTCACTACAGAACAGGTACCATGCGCATGTTACCTGTACTATAGTGAGCACTGATGTCTCAATTGTTTAGTGAAGCAAAATATCAGTGCTCTAAGAACACTGGAGTACCTCTTATATGCCATCCTGCCCACAGAATGACACACTTTCCCTAACCAATCCACAAACACATAAATACATATAAATTATTAACTATTGTGGAAAACAATCATAGGAATGGCAGAGCTGTATTTAGGATTCTTCGGAAGGGGGGACAAATATGTGTGTCTGGGAATGAAGGGGGGGGCAAAGCCCCCCAGTTTGTGTGTAAGCACGTGTAAAGCTAGGGGGTTTGGAAGAAAATTTTACATATAGTAGAGGCTCAAAGCTCACTTTACATGCATTCTTAGGCTAATTGTTACTCTATATACAGTAGGTGTAAGGACTGTTATTTTTGCTGACTGCACAGTGAACTGCTAAATCATTAATTATTATTTGTCAATGTTCAAGGGGGGGCAAAATATCGATAAGGGGGGGCCAATGCTCCCCCCTGCCCACCCCCCCCCCCCCCCCCCCCCCCCTAAATACAGCCCAGAATGGGCCTAAATAATAATAACAACTATTTTACCTTTAGTGTTACTAATGATAGTAATAATGATACTAATGGTTGTTGGTCATTGGATAGTAGATACCTTTAGTGTTACTAATGATAGTAATAATGATACTAATGGCTGTTGGTCATTGGATAGTAGATAACTATTTTACCTTTAGTGTTACTAATGATAGTACTAAACTACTAATGATACTAATGGTTGTTGGTCATTGGATAGTAGATAACTATTTTACCTTTAGTGTTACTAATGATAGTACTAAACTACTAATGATACTAATGGTTGTTGGTCATTGGATAGTAGATAACTATTTTACCTTTAGTGTTACTAATGATAGTAATAATGATACTAATGGTTGTTGGTCATTGGATAGTAGATAACTATTTTACCTTTAGTGTTACTAATGATAGTAATAATGATACTAATGGTTGTTGGTCATTGGACAGTAGACAACTATTTTACCTTTAGTGTTACTAATGATAGTAATAATGATACTAATGGTTGTTGGTCATTGGACAGTAGACAACTAGTACATTGATCATAAGGACCTTTCAGTAAATCCACCATCTAAACATTAAAGATATATTAACACTATATACACATATTTAATAGCAATTAAATCACACAAGAGAATCAGTGTTTTGATAAGCTCATATGGTGCACTATTGGTCCAAAGAACCTCTTATTTGGGCCAATGGCACAGTTAATTATGATTATATTGTCACTAACAGCATTAACTCTTAGTTAATTGGCTGAAGATGCATTCCCAGCGGAACCATTTTTGAGCCAATTTGGCCCATGTATCAAAACTTACCAAAAACTCTAAAGATGATAACTTGCATTATAAATGACAAAATAAGATGTAGAAAAATTGGGAGGTACATGTATGTGGAGCTGCATTTGACATAGATAGAGATTCTATAAGGTGATAAGGTGACTAGGAAATAATCATACATACCTTCATTTTGTCTTTTGGTTGTATGATAACAATACTCTCACCATTTTCACATAATCCTGATCGACCAGCCCTTCCTACCATCTGTTTATACTGACTACGTGTTATGAACTCACGACCAATGTAGGGAGAACGAAGGATCACTCTGTATAGTAAGTGACTGTATTAAAATCAACCATTTGGATAATTTTGGTAAATTCTTTTCATTTGGCCATCACATATTACATCTGAATTCATTATCAATATAGTATCCAACTTGGTATATCATTAAATTGGTATGTTTGTTATACATGTAGCACAATAAGTACATCAAAAATAACTGATACTGTTAAAACTATTCTGATTGGTAATTCAGTTGCAACTTACTCAGCTAGACAAATGAATATAAACAGTGTCACATTTCAATGACAATATATACAGGTACAGTAACACAACATTACATACCTCTTAGCTGGTAGATTGACTCCAGCTGCTAAAGTAGAAGTACAGGTAATAACACAAAGTGTTCCTTCCAAATAAGCCTCTTCAATTAATTTACGCTCATCAGCAGTAAGTCCTATGTAGATAAAGTAATACGTTGTACACATGTATTTTGATAAATGGACATATTCAGAACACAAAAAAACCCTAAGTGACCAATATGTACATTCTAGATGTCTTGGCCTAAACTGTACCTGAATGATGGTAAGCTATGCCCCAAGGTATTGTCTGAGCAAGAACAGGACACAATCCAGCAGCTTCTATATCTATCTGTTGTAATAAAATCTTTCTTTTCTCCTTTTTATCATCTAATATAGTTCTAATGAAATGAGATGTTAGTAGTTTGATAGATAGATTAAATAGTACAGGTAATACAGGTAATACAGGTAGTACAGGTAATACAGGTAATACAGGTAGTACAGGTAATACAGGTAGTACAGGTAATACAGGTAATACAGGTAATACAGGTAATACAGGTAGTACAGGTAATACAGGTAATACAGGTAGTACAGGTAATACAGGTAGTACAGGTAATACAGGTACAGGTAATACAGGTAATACAGGTAGTACAGGTAATACAGGTAATACAGGTATAGGTAATACAGGTAATACAGGTAGTACAGGTAATACAGGTAATAGAGGTAATATAGGTAGTACAGGTAATACAGGTAATACAGGTAATACAGGTAGTACAGGTAATACAGGTAATACAGGTAGTACAGGTAATACAGGTAGTACAGGTAATACAGGTAATACAGGTAATACAGGTAATACAGGTAGTACAGGTAATACAGGTAATACAGGTAATATAGGTAGTACAGGTAATACAGGTAGTACAGGTAATACAGGTAATACAGGTAATACAGGTAATACAGGTAATACAAGTAGTACAGGTAATACAGGTAATACAGGTAATACAGGTAATACAGGTAATACAAGTAGTACAGGTAATACAGGTAGTACAGGTAATACAGGTACAGGTAATACAGGTAATACAGGTAATACAGGTAGTACAGGATAAAAGTACAGGTAATACAGGTAATACAGGTAATACAGGTAGTACAGGTAATACAGGTAATACAGGTAGTACAGGTAATACAGGTAATACAGGTAGTACAGGTAATACAGGTAATACAAGTAGTACAGGTAATACAGGTAGTACAGGTAATACAGGTAGTACAGGATAAAAGTACAGGTAATACAGGTAATACAGGTAATACAGGTAGTACAGGTAATACAGGTAATACAGGTAGTACAGGTAATACAGGTAATACAGGTAATACAGGTAGTACAGGTAATACAGGTAGTACAGGATAAAAGTACAGGTAATACAGGTAATACAGGTAGTACAGGTAGTACAAGTAATACAGTTAATACAGGTAATGGAAGTACAGAGAAGTTGCAGAAACTGCAACTTGTAGCTGAAAGGCATTAGAAAGTTATACAAGGACCATAAAACAGAGAAGAGTGAAGAAAAGAAATAACTATAATACATTGTTGGAGTTTAGACATATGGTCGCCACAAAGCAATCACAGGGATACTTGTTTCTCTATACATCTTGGTTCTTAGTGAAACATGAAATTATACATGAGTATCAATCTCTACTCTCTAGTTTATTGATGATTCCATGTTTTTACAAAACAGCAGACTAATGATCGAGGTTAAAGGATAGTATTACAGTCGCACTACATAGAACCCCCTCTAGAATTTTATATGCATACCTTGGTAGTGCTTTTGTCAACAGCACTGCTACATTTTCACAGTTTTTTCTTGTATGACAAAATACAAGACAAGAGAAAGAAGGTACAACTTCCATTACTAAAGATGAGAGTTGATCAATATCACCCTACAAGTGGAACAATAAAAAAAGATTTAGTTATTACTTTACAAAAGCAGGTTTCATATACAGATAGTTGCTACAAAGAGTAAGTCAGTGTATGTGTCATTGCTCTTACACCAAAAATCCAAACTCAGAACTAATGCCGAGACACTGGGACTAGCACATACAATGTACATGTAAAATGATTTTAACTAAGACAATGTTTTTTAAAAAGTAGCTGTAGTAACCCTTTCAGAGGATCAGTGAATATAATGTTATAATGATTAATTTTGTGGATAAGAAACAGCAAAGAAATGTAGCATTTTTCAGTTAGGTATTAGGTAGCATCTATGTATAGAAACTATAGTAATAACACAGTCTCACAATATCAGTATTAGTGATAGTTAGGTAATAGGTAGCATCTATGTATAGAAACTATAGTAATAACACAGTCTCACAATATGAGTATTAGTGATAGTTAGGTATTAGGTAGCATCTATGTATAGAAACTATAGTAATAACACAGTCTCACAATATGAGTATTAGTGATAGTTAGGTAATAGGTAGATTCTATGTATAGTAATAACACAGTCTCACAATATGAGTATTAGTGATAGTTAGGTAATAGGTAGCATCTATGTATAGAAACTATAGTAATAACACAGTCTCACAATATCAGTATTAGTGATAGTTAGGTATTAGGTAGCATCTACATGTATGTATAGAAACTATAGTAATAACACAGTCTCACAATATCAGTATTAGTGATAGTTAGGTATTAGGTAGCATCTATGTATAGAAACTATAGTAATAACACAGTCTCACAATATCAGTATTAGTGATAGTTAGGTAATAGGTAGCATCTATGTATAGAAACTATAGTAATAACACAGTCTCACAATATCAGTATTAGTGATAGTTAGGTAATAGGCAGCATCTATGTATAGAAACTATAGTAATAACACAGTCTCACAATATCAGTATTGGATGTATCACAAATGTCTCTTTGAGGTTGCAAGTCAATATCAGCATTATGATCTTCTATTGAATAGACGCATCTTCCCAATTTGATATACTCTCTCAACTTAACCTAGTGTAATAGAAAAGATTGCAGACAATGATTATGAATAAAATATGAATATAATTAATGGGTAATTGTATTGTTTCTTGCTTCTGCCGTATCACCACCTTAAACCACAGAAATATTGAGAATATTAATTAACTCCACTGAATTTTCACAATGAAACTACGTTCTAATGATTATTGTACCCATAATTACATGCTTATTACAATACTACACAAAATGACATACTGGTCTAAATTCATTGGAGTAGAGATCAGCCTTGAGAAACTTTGCAAGGTCAGAAAGATTACTGAGAGTAGCACTCATACCAATGATCTGGATAGAAGCTAGAAAAGAAGGATATAATTATGGAGTAACAGGATTATTCATCATTGATTTCTTTTGTCTATGTTACTCAGGAATAGCAATAAAGAAAGGTAATTTAGTAACCTCAACATTAATTGAACCGTAGTGGAGTAAGTGGACTAATTCAAAATCAACTACTGGAATTGTCTATATTACATAAAAATGTATTAAAAATGAGTATACAGTGGAACCTCTCTATTCTAAGCTCTCTGAAATGAGGACACCTCTGTATTGAGGTCACTTAAAAATTTCCTAAACTGTACTTTAGAATACAAATTTAACTCTAAAATGAGGACAACCCTGTAATTAGGACAGTTTATACTTGTCTAGAATAGAAAGGTTTCACTGTACTCCACTACCAAGGTTTTGGATTTAGGGTTTAGGGTGTGAAATCGTTTTGATTTCTTTAATGTTTATCTGCTCTTGAAACACATTTAAGAGCGCTTTCGTGTTAACCTGGGGTTTATTCATAATGATTCTCAGCTCTTGAATACTTACCACAATGTTCACTGAATAATGTTATTTAAGTCCAACATTGCCATCAAAAACTCATGAATATCATTATGTGGTTCATTTAGGGGTTCCCTTGTGGTTAGGGTTCAATCAGTATCAAAGTGATCTTATATAGTCTTTGATGGCAATCTTGGACATCACTCCTTTAATTGAAATACATCATATAATTTATGTGCTATAGTTTGACTCCTACTAGACAAGCAAATGTTAACATTTGATAGTAGAATCATACACTCGGGTAACTTTGAACTACATTCATAACAAAAAAAGGTGATTGCTCTACTTCTCAATAGTGGTTTGTTTAGTCTCACAGGCCAGACATTAGATGATTGCAAGGAGGTTACATCGAGGGCAGTTGATATCCACCAATGATGGAATTGCGCAGACCAATTAAATTTATTGGATCATGTGATGTAAATTAATCATAGTAACTGGAAAATACCAAACTTTTAAACACTCCCATCTAAGAAAGTCATGGACACATAATACTTCTTGCAGGATGATAGCAAAGTGAGCATTTGAAAACTCAGTAGTCTCCATGTTACTATGATCAAATGACATCACATGATCCAACGAATTTCATTGGTCTGCATGATTCTGCGCAGAGCTACAATAATTTTCCCCAGACGTTATCTCCTTGTATAATGTCTGATCCATGATACTATGGTTTGATATAAGAGGAATCTATCTCGTTATAGTGGGTCTAGTTACTAAATCGAATTGCTGAAGGGAGTCGTTCACCTTTTGCAAACAGTATTTTTGAGAGACATGATTCCAGTGTTGCTCCTCTTCCATTTTCTCCTAACATGTGTAGCTAGCAAATAAGATTACAGTGAGTTGGTTACCAGATATGAAAGAATGAAGGGTTCCATGTACAGAAATTAACCATGCTAAGAAAGGAAACTTCAAGACTTACGATTGTTAAGAAAGATCTTTTGAGCAGATCTTTAGTACTTAGGCTCTATCCTCTCCAGTAAATATACATGTATATTCCTATACAATTTCTAAGTAGTTTGAGGGCTATTGTTGCTAAAAATGTATCATTTAAGGTTTTGATTCACATGGCTCAAAAATCGTTAGCGTGTGTGCCATTAGGAAAACCTTTGACAAATTGTAATTTAGTGTTCCATCTGGCTGTAAAAACAAAATGTGAGGCACTGGGCGAGCTCTTTGGTCCAATGGAATAGCTTAATCTATGAAAGTAGTTACTTGGACCAATTCTCCCCCTGTTATTACATAATTTTGCTCACTTCGTCAACCACAACTAATCCAATTGAGTTTAGTCTTTCCAGTTCTATCATCGAATTGACTAAAGCATTAGCCTAAGAGGATGTAAATGAAATTAATAAAAAAACAGAGAGAGAAGGAAGAAAGGAACTCAAGACCAGAGTAGGTAACAAGTCGATAATATTAACCTTTTAGCATGCACAAAACTAATAAATTGGTATTCACACTGTACTGCTTATCTGTTTCTTCCGGGCTAGGAAATGGACAATACTGTAGTAATAGTATCATGAGTAAGGACAATTTTGGCAACTTAAAATAATGGCAGCATTTAAATGTGTGTAAGTAAGTGATAACTTCTGGCTATTTGTATTGAGATGGGAAATGTACTTATAAAATTGAAAAGAATTTTTAATTCTGCTAACCTTTTCAATTGTTGCAATATACACCACATGTTTCCTTAGTCTTTTCCTTGGTGGTAATCTTCCTCGACTTCCAGCATATTCATCAACGGAAAATCCTAAAGCCTCTGCAAAAGGTAATAGCTCACGTACCTACATGTATAAAATGAAGAATAGAATTTTATTGAAAACCTGATAATAACCAGAATATAATTTATTAACAGCTAGATTATATCACACAAAATAGCTAATAATGACCAAGGCTAATGAGCTCAGCTTCAACTCAATATGATTCTAGTTTAATCTTGTGAGAGAAGGTATTGCTTTGTGAAATGAACAAAAGTACTGAACATTCAAAGAGCTATATACATGCATTCAAGGATAGACTGTCTATGAGGTACTGTGTATCATTAGACCTCGCACCTTTATGATGAATATGTGTTTAAAATAGTTATGGTTGGTGATGTAATGATGCAATCTCTAGTTTGCACCTTTAGATCAATTTATTCTTTTGGTTGTATTTCTTATAAAGGTTAGTTCTTTGTATTAAAGTTGAGAGTTATAGAACATAATAATACCCGTTGTGCATATATTTAATAAATATGTATTATTACCTTCTCTTGCACAATAGACACGAAAGGCAAAACTAACAAAACATCTTTTCCTTTTATTAGAAGTTGTCTAAAGATGAGTATCTCTGCAACTAAAGTTTTACCTCCACTAGTAGGTAGCGAGTATATTAGGTTCTGTCCATTACACAAACTTGGTAGAGATAAGCATGATTCTTGCCACTCTATCAAAGAGAAAGAGTAAATTCTTTGAGGTTAATTCATTATAATTATGTATGTTCTATTTGCCTGATTAAGATTTTGTCAAACTTTGAAATTTCTAAAGGCTGTTCATATTCACGATATCCTCAAAATTAGGATGTGATGACTTTATATGTAGTATAGTGTATAGTTTAATGTCATAAGGTTAATACATGATTATACTGTAACCCAGTAATGAATCAATGGATAAAAATTTGAGATACACAAAAAAAAACAGGAAGGATAATTATATGAAAATGGTACTGGTAATAAGTTTGTTGGTCATACTAAACTAAAGTTATGAACATTTTTCTGAGGACAAGGTGAACGTGAATGACCTTTAGTAACACTATGCATTGAAATACTCCGTCATCCATCATTTTGTATTTAAACTTCTGATCAATTATTATTGTTTGTAATTTTATGCTCAATATGTGATGACTACTTAATATACAATCCGTTTTCATAAATCAAATCAGGAATAATAATTACTTGAATGAAGAATTTAAACAAACAATAGATACAATGATAATTATTGCGGAATATTACTAACAGCTCATAACTAAAAAAACATTTCTACAATGGGTGGAGGAGGAAGAAGAAATGCTGTATCCCTATGATTGCTTTGTGGTGTCATCTTTCAGTAATTTTCTCATGTCTGAAACACAAAATCGTTTCTCAAGCACGTATTCTACTACACACCACACTAGTGCTTTAAACTCATCTTACAATATCAGTTATAGTATGATTTCACAGACTGGACAAACAAGGACCACAGTTAACTAACCAATAATGTTAATTCTATTGATGTTTTAAAAGTCCACTTTGGTGTGGAGAGACATAACATAGACAAACGGCACATTTCACTCATAGTATGGTATAGCCTCTACCCAGGCTCTTTTAAGATGGGTCTGGGTATGAGGCTAAATATGGTGTTGCCCAAATATATACCTATACATACAATAACATAATCTACTTCCTGTACCATAGAGTTTGCTAATTCCATGATACTCTTTCAGACACTCTAAAACCTTCATTGGTAATCCATAGAAAGTTCCGGAAGGATAAAAACCAGAAGAAACACTCAACTGTTTCACATGTTTGTTCAATACCACTTCAGTAGATGCTTCTTTAATATAGTGTTGACTGGAGACCTCCTTTTTAATACATGGCGAAACACTTATATCTGTTTTCATAACTTGTTTTGAGCAGCCTGTAGAAATTTCTTTTACGCCTTTTCTTTTTACAAATGTTTCATGAGAAATGCTGCTGTTGTTATGAAAACTAAAACTCAGATCTTCCGGACAAAGTCCAAGAAGAAGGTCTTCTGTCATTTCATTATCGTTGACAATGACAGATAGTGTGTCATCAGATTTCCCACAAGTAGGTGTGGTCTGCTTCATGTTTGGTGATTTCAGGTTTTGGTTTGGAAATTCTTGGATATTTTTGGGACATTCGTAATTATCATATTCATCAAAGTGAATAGGATCAATACAGGAATTCCTAGAAGGGGTTAGGAAATTTTGATGACTATAAGTCCCACATGTAGTAGTAAGGGGCAGAGATTTAGGAGATAAATCATCAATTTGATGATTCTCTGATCTTCCAGATACTAAGAGACGGTTTGCATGTTTAGGAGTTGAAGTCAGAGCACCATCCATAATACTATTATTCAATGGCTTTATCTTTCTACGCCTATAAAGATAGATAGATAGAAAGTAAATATATAGATAGATTGATTAATATATAAATAGACAGATAGATAGATAGATAGATAGATAGAGCTAATTAGACAGATTGAAAGATAGATAGATAGACAGGTAAAATGTGTGAATTAATTTCGAAATAGCCTTTTGATGTTAAGTCAGACAGACAGAAACACTTGAAAAAGGTTCTTGATCCAAACATTGTGTTTAAAATATATTTGCTGTGAAACATCTTTAGTATCATAATCCAGTACCCTAGTACAATTATATACAGACAGACAGACAGACAGACAGACAGACAGACTACTAGATTGATTGATTGACTATACTAGGCCTACTTGCCAAAACATCTGACTTAGTTGTATATAACTGTAGGAGGCATTTACAATTGTTAATGCCTTAATGGCTACATGTAAAAATGCTACACTTCACTTACAAGTTGCAATGAATATGATTAACACATACTAACCACAGATATGCAATGATTAACAGTGAAACCATAATAAGATGACAATATACAATGAATATGATTACTAGTGAAACCCACAATAACACGACACTAGTGTGGTTATATAAACCAACACGAGTTAAACAATGTTGATTATTATGATAACAGTCTAAGGTTTGCGTTTCCTCCAAAAAATTTTTGAAAGCCTAGTGTAGAGGCTAAATTTGAGGTTGTTTCTTCATATAAGAAGTCACAACATAATCTTATATTTATTGTGGTATTGGAATGTTAGGAGTAATGACATTGTTAGGGTTATATCAGGATGTTTTTGTTCTTACTCAAGCATTAAATTATTATGGACCATAAGGCCATTTTTATGATTGCTTCCCACGGGTTATATATTCGTGTGTCACTTATGCAAGTATGTGTTGTATACGTAGTTAAGGAAGTTGTGCCATTTCTTGGTGGTTGGTCAATTAATGGCGTGGCATGTAAGAGAACACGCACTCGAGCTCTACAGACCAGCAGAAAGCAATACCTGAAACATATTCCTAAAGTTCTACAAGGTCCTTTAAAAGGTAAAGCCATGATTACTGAATGCTGGACACCACAAAGCAGTCATAGGGATATTTTTTCTCTATATAACTAAATTTTAGGCGTCCAGCACTCAACTTTAGGTGTCCAGGGACACCTAAACACCCTCTAGAGTAAACACTGGTATATACATGATACCACATAACCAATCAAAGTACTAGCATCAAAGAATTAAGTACTTTGACATCGGTATACCCCATCACTACAAACAAGTACAACAAAATTGACGATGAACATTTCAAATAAAAAAAAACATTTTCAATTTCTTATATATATCTATAGTAATAGTTAGGTGTTTGGACCTTAGGTATCTTCTTCCACTTTGAATATTATTGTATTTGGCAAATAAATAGTATTCATAATTTCCAAATGATGACCCAATTACATACTTTGAGACAGGACTTATAGTACCTTTTGATCTGCTGTCCAAATCCATCATAACTGTCTTGATCACAGGATCTGTTAGACACACCCATCTCTCCAATATTTCCTCCATCATTGTGCGGTGTTACAGGTGAGGATGTAATTTTCAATGGCATCTTGATGGCCGATTTCTTTTGACACAAAGATCTCCTTTTCCGAGGCATATCTCCACGTGTACTTGGGCAAACCACGCTTTAATTAATGGCTGGGGGCGTGATCTACTTATCTTCAGACTTGAGATGCTACGAAAGCTAAAACGAAAATCACGCAGAAAAGGCCTGGTCATATTGGCTATACTGTGTATATCATCATCAACTTTGTGGAAAGTATGTATTCAAGCTGAGAAATTCTACAACAAGCATTACTTGATACCAGAAGTGAAACAGTACAATGACAAATGGAGTAAAATTATTAAAAAATCAAGTACTCCCTCCTTACCCATACAGGGGCATGTGAAAAAAATATTATCATCAACTAATTGTAGTGATGCGTCTTGTTCAAACTTGCTTTCAATATCTGACTCAATGATATACAGGCAATGTACACGACGTGCTTCTAAGTGTGGACTGATTGACCAAGGTAATTGTATATTTATGAACAGTACAACTGCACAACCAATTGCATTGGCCAGTTTTCCCGGTAGTGGAAACACTTGGGTAAGGGGATTACTACAACAAGTCACAGGATTTTGTACTGGATCTCTGTACTGTGATGCAAGTTTACGAAGACATGGTTTTGTGGGTGAAGGTATTGCAACTGGATCTGTATTGGTTGTAAAAACTCACAGGCCATCTTTCTTTGCTACCAGATCTGGCCAATCAAAAAATAGTTTCCAACTGGCAATTTTTATCATTCGTGATCCTTATGATGCAATTATTTCCGAGAGAAATAGGAGATTAGCATATCATGCTGATTGCCTATCAAATCACACACAGACGTTTGGACGTGAATATTTTGGTGAGTTAACAAGTACTGTGTTGGATAGAAGTTCTGACTCTGTGTTAGAAGTTAAATATGCATTTGATCACTGTTTACATACTATGTGCATACACAAATGGAAGGTTATAGCATGTACATACTTTGCATTTGTGTTTGTCTGTGTCTGATCTTTAATCACAAAAATATACTTTCATTTAATTTTCTTAGGAAACAATTTTGAATGGAGTAATTTAGTGACTAATGAACTCAAAGGATGGCAGAAGTTGATTGAATTTTGGCTGGAATGGGGTCAGACTCATCCATTACTAGTAGTTCAATACGAAGACTTGGTTAATAATACTAGTAGAGGAATTGATGTCATGTTGCGATTCATTAGAATACATATCAGTTTGGAAGATATTAGACAGAAACTTGGTGTCCAATTCAAGTAATGCCAGGGCTCCTAATGCTACAATTGCTGATGTACAACATAGACAATGTAACAACATAGCATGACATAAGTGTGTATATATGATTATGACACAATAAATAACCTGACATATGTACTAATCATGCGAGTGGATAGGCAAGATTGTGTTGTAGGTAAATTTTGTTTTTGTGGTTGTCACATTGATGATATAAGGATAGCTATATTACTCAAACCACATCAACATAAACATATAACTGTAACATACTTCTTATACCTTATGAGACTGTATAGTGTATAAATATAACCTAAACAAGTAACAACCTTTTTTGTTAAAAGGAGTAGTCATTATAATCAGAAAAACAAACAATAGAAAGATGTTATCTTAGACAATTACTTGTAACATGACATGGATTGCTATACTACCTACATTATTATTGCTGAATACATACAGAATGGAAGTAACTAGTGATCTAATTTAGTTTTGTCTTAATGTGCAGCGTTGCTAAATTATAACACTTATTAAAGAGTGTTACCAGTATAATTATAGTTATCATTTAATTATCGTAAATTAATTATAATTCTTATTATTTATAGTTCCTATCACAGAAAAGGACATGGGAACTTTACTCACTATACAACACAACAAATTTCACAAGTGAATGATTGTTTGAGAAAGACACAGGAACAGCTAATGAGAACTGGCATGGACACTAAATATAATCTATATGTTGATAAGTATGTGAGACACTATATATAATACTTGATAACATATAGTTTACTTATACTTTTGTTTGATAGTAATTCTAATAGTTCATTTTCTTATTTGAATTAAATTTTATTCTTGAGCTTTGTCACATGAAATGTACTTCTTTAGGTTTTAAGATATTTGTAATGTTTAATCTAATGATGTTTACCTCTTCCGACTAAGAAATCAGAAAGAGAGCACAGTAGTGGTAGTAGGCATAGCAGATGCCAGTGGATTGTATATACATTGACCACTGGACAGACTAATATCATGTATATATTAATTATAATATATAGTATATATATAGACCAGCTAGAGATACTAAGTAAATATAAACTACAGTAGGAGGTAAATATTTGAATTTGATGGCCTAATTAATATAGTATACCTGACAATATTAGAGCAGGGGATTGTGAAATCTAACTTTAAATATTGATAATTGTTAATACAGAAACTCCTCCCACTTGATGATAAAAAAAAAAGGATCCTGTCACTTCCATATTGTACAATAATTACTGTCACATACTTGAAAAGTATATCTTTGGAATAATTAGCCTAATTGGTATCACCGACTTACAATCAATAATCGGAAGAATGATTAATCAACAGAAAAATGATCTATTTGGCTAGTACAATGTGGCCTGTTCATCCCACCCCCAGTTCAGATGGATGGGACACTGTCCTTAAAATGAACGTAACATTAAACTTTAGACAAAGAATTTATTTTTAGACTGAGCTTCTACTGTACAGAATTGAAATTTTAATAAGAAAAAAAGAGCATTACTACAATACAATGTGTACAAAGACTACAATTATACCATTGCAACTTCTTTATAAAGAGACTGCCCAGTAAAACCTTAAAAATACTTCAACTATCTTGTGGTAGACAGCTATCATAATAATAATAATTTTGGTCAATCCACTCTACTCATTATTCCCTCTATATCCACATTGAGCGTAATTGTTTTACACTTATGCTGATAAACTATTCCCAATGTGTCATTATTATGTTCATAATTGAAAACTATAGTATTCATTCACTAACAAATGCAGCTGGTGTTTACAAAAGATTTTGAGAGAATCAGCTCTATCTTTCTTACATGGAACCAGGCATCCCATTGGTAAAGATTAGCACATTATGCCAGCATAAGTTTGAGCATAATAGCTTTACATTACAAAGTGAGCATAATAAAGTATTATAATTATCATTTCTTGATCATAATCATTAAAATTTTAAACGGCAATTAACAACAGTAACAATGAATACCGTCGGGACGGGACCCTCGCCTACGTGGCAAGGTAATACAAACTATAATTTCGAAATATAATATGCCAAAAGACTATAATTATCATTGCTCGTTTGTATGGTCATATAATAATGAGAATGTTTACTTCAGATTGTTTAGTTTGTGTATAAAACATATTAAGTTATAAAACCGTACTGGCATGTTAGTTTTTATAATAATATTATAATAGATATAGATATATATATATAATATATATATATATATAAATTATATAAACTAACATGTCACTACTTATTACTTAGTATGATTATACTAGTCTCTTCCTTGTCTATACTATAAGTCTTACATTTTAGTCTCTGTATTATCTGAAAGAAGAAAGAAAGATCCTCAATTCGTCTTGTGAAATATTCCACAAAGACAGCATAGACAGGTCCTCAAAACTGCTGACGTTCGAGTAACGTGCACAGCACATGACTTGAAATTGAAATAGGCGGAGTTTGAAAGTAATGGAGAATGCTTGGAGCCAGTACTCGATGTTGTAGCAACCACTACCCAAATTTTGTTTGCTTTTATGTAGTGCTTTGCTAGCGATAGTCATGATACAGGAGTAGTTATGTTTTGATGTGTCCAGATGCCTCCACGAGTCTTCTCAAGTCTGGAAACAGTAATCGTGAGTTATAAACATTGTGATAACTTTATAACCGAAAGGTTTAAGAAGAATTCCTACGTTATTTTTTTTCCTTGTATAATTTGAAGTCTACCAGTACCTCTTTTGAAATGTCAATGTTTTTATTTTTCCAGAAAAATTGCTAACACACACACAGACACACAGACACACAGACAAAACGATTACCGTACCCTTCCGCCTACGCTACGCGGCGAGGGTAAAAACACAACAGACATGCCACTCGAAGTGCAGAACCCTCGCCACAAGTGTGATCTAGGAAACAAATTACAGTCAAATAACTGCAGGCAATATTTGACTGTAATTATAAGTATTACAACTGAGATTATATTATATTTGTGTGTGTGTGTGATTACAACTTACACTCCAAGTCCTATAGTATGAGTTGTAATCTCTTATACTATATAGTATAGGCTATATAGTATAAGATTGGGAAGCGCAGTGTTAAAATTAATTAATCATGGCAGAAAGCTAAGAGCCAGCTCGAAGTTGTAGCAGCCACTACTTCGATTGTCAAGCTGTTATTCGACAGCGATAGGCTTCATCTTTAATTTGCTACCACCGGTGCACCGTAATCCTCCGCTCCGCCTACGCGGGGGCGAGGGTTGGCGAGCGCAGCTCTGGCGCTGCTCGAGCGCTCCTCCGCGATCCGGCGCGGCTCCGGCTAGGCTCGAGCTCCAAGCTACGCTCGACTAATTATGGATCACATGACAATAACATTCCATTCGTTAATTGGTTATTCTTGAGAGCATGATGATCAACATAATAAGATGATTCTTAGAGCATAGGAGCAGAGCGCAATATATAGCTCTTTTTTTGTCCACTAACTGAGGATGGATAAATGGAGGATAAATGGAAGCTCAATCAGAAAAGGCCTGGTTACTTTAGTTATACTGTTTATATTATCAGCAACTTTGTGGGAAGTGAGATTCTACAAGAAAGCAGCAGAAATGAAGCAGTACAATGAAATGTTGAATACAGATAATGTGAAATTATATTCAATCAATGAGTCAACTATCACTCAGTCTGCGATGACCTTGTTGCCCATACAGAGCCATGGAAGATTGAATTGCACTGACGAGTCTTGTTCAAACTTGCTTTCAACATCAGACTTAAAAATATTTAAGCAATGCGCACAACATGCTTCTAAGCGTGGACCTATTGACCCAGGTAAGTGTAAATTTATGAATGGTAAAGACAGACAACCAATCGGATTAATTAGTTTTCCCGGTAGTGGAAACACTTGGGTCAGAGGATTATTACAACAAGTCACAGGATTTTGTACTGGATCTGTGTACTGTGATCCAGACTTACGAAGACATGGTTTTGTGGGTGAGAATATTGCAACTGGATCTGTCTTGGTTATAAAAACTCACAGGTCATCATTTATTGCTAGTAAATCTCATTCTGGCAAATCAAAGAGTAATCTTCAACAGGTAGTTTTTATCATTCGTAATCCTTATGATTCAATTATCTCTGAGAGAAACAGAAAATTATCACAACATATTTCTAACAACATGGATTATGTATCCAGCCATGTACAAACAGTTGGAGCTAAATATTTTGGTGAGTTACTATGGGATAAGAATTCAATTGGGGGAGCTTTTCAATGCTTTCCTGGCCAGATATTTGATGGAGAGGTAACATTTGTCTGTCTGTCTCTAATTGTCTGTCAGTATCTAATACATACTTTGTGGACTATAATATTACTACCAATAATAACTCTCTAATGAGATTATAGACACTATACCTATAATTGAGGTAGTTATGTTGATTATATAATACTGTATAGCTGGGTTTTTTTGCGGACATAAACATTCACGGTAAGAGAAAACTATTTTATTAGTGATGTATTTCACACCATGATTCACGCATGCGATCGTAGTTGATTGAAAAATGCATAAATAAATTTCCGCGAAATGTTATTTACGTGTTCTTCAATTGACCACAAAATAAATTCCCCGCGAAAAATGCCCGCTATACAGGATAAGAGTAGATTCTTGTGTATACTACTTTTCTTTTTTGGAATAGGAGACAATCTTGAATGGATCGATTACGTGACTAAGAAACTCAAAGGATGGCAGAAGTTGATTGAAGTTTGGCTGGAATGGGGTCAGACTCATCCATTACTAGTAGTTCAATACGAAGACTTAGTTAATAATACTAGTAGAGAAATTGATGTCATGTTGCGATTCATTGGAATACAGATCAGTTTGGAAGATATTAGACAGAAACTTAGAGTCCAATTCAAGTAATGCAAATCACTCATTTTAGATTGTAATTTGTAATGATTACATGGAAAAATTATTATAACACCTGTAGTTGGGCTGTATCTTGATTTACAGCCAAACTAGAGGTGTTATCAAATGTTAAGTGGGTTTCTATATAGCTTCCACACTATCTAGTTACTTAAAATTCAATTTTATTTTTACAAGAAACCACAGTGATATATATATATACAACTGCACTGGGAGTTCCTTTGATACACCCACTGAACATGTTATCTATAATTAATTAATTATTATTCATTTGTAATTATAATCTTATTATTATTTATAGTTCCTATCACAGAAAAGGACATGGGAACTTTACTCACTATACAACACAACAAATTTCACAAGTGAATGATTGTTTGAGAAAGACACAGGAACAGCTAATGAGAACTGGCATGGACACTAAATATAATCTGTATGTTGATAAGTATGTGAGACACTATAAAACTTAATAATACATTGTATACTGAATCATTTCACTTTCACCATTTCACAAAAAAATATATTAATAGTGGCAAAATAAATAGCCATACAGATGCATGTAGGGAGGGGTGCATAATGATTGAACAATTAATAAGTTTGTTTGAAGTGATTTCTGAGGACATGAGTGATGAGGTTTGTGTGGCCATTATGTTTTGTTTGCATGTAAATGACTGTGCTAAATAAATCCCATGTTATAGTCACTTGAAAAACAGAATTAAAAATTGACTTCTATTTTCTGATTTCCTGAAAAACACAAATTGACTTTCATTTTTTAAAATTTCTGCCGTTAACCTTATTCATTCTCACTTCAGTATAGGACAGAGGGTTCTTTCAATTAGGATAACTATTATTACAAAAGATCACCATGCTGTGGGATACTATATAGTTCCCAGGAAAGCATCATGCTAGTACATATAGTGGAAGAGCTCATTCATATCACTATAAAAACTGACCAACGTAATTGGTTAGTACGAGTTTCATTTGCTTAATGCATAAATTAATAGTAACGAGAGCTTCTTTATGCTTCTAATGGAAAATACATTTTCTATTATAACATGACCTGATTAAAAGTATTGATGTACTCTTCATTATAGAATGTATAGCACTATTATTAGGTACATTGTACACCATTACACATTAGGTATGTGTATGCATACCTACCTACCTACCTACCTATGGTATGTCAGCATTCAGCTCACTACATTGACACAGTATACTGGGAGCTAACATTGTTTGTACTGTAAACTGTTTAACAACGTGATATATTTTATTAAGGTAAATGGAAGTCTCTGGTCCATGGTCCAGACACACTGAACATCCTTGATGACACCTACATTTTGGTGAACACATTTCAAACAAAAACATTTTCATTGTTGTCAGCCTGTAGCCATTGAGTTGCATCTAGTTTCAAAGCCAGATGTTGAGTTCTATTCCTCCGTCACAAATGTCTGGCCTTGAGTCTAAGTTGCGTCATGTACACAAAAACTGTAGAAGCTTTTATTTCCATAGTAACAGTGCACGTGTATATATCCACAATGACAGTGAGCAACAGAGAGTTTATAAGGAAGCATCATTATTAATGGCAGGTGAGGAGAGTAATACCAGCTTTTGCATAATCCTACTACATGGTTTCCAGCTCAGGCAAGATTCCTTGAGTTATTAAGGATGATTGTTGAGTGAATATATATGTGCATTTTATACCAATACTGACTGTATTAAAAAAAATTAATAATGGATATTAAATTAATTATGAATTTTAAGATGGTATTATTATTGTACACTCTATTCACGTCAGTTTAGAGAGATGATCAAAATATTTACAAATTAAGAATACTCTGGAATTATTTGTCCAGTGAGAATTTGATACATTACAATTGGCATTGTTCTAATGTGTATCTGAGGATAGATAGGTACATAGATAGATATATAGATAGATACGTAGATACATACATAGATAAATAATTACAAGCGTAGACAAAATGAAATAGTGTCCAAATTAGGGTTGGGTGATATACTTGTAATAATATTGTGAATTGAATCATGGTAAGGATACTGTCACCAAAACTGTATATAACTGTCTAAAGTCACACCCACTCAAACCAAATTTGCTATATATAATAACATGTGGTCATGCTACCTTTGCAAAATGCCTTTCAGTTTTACATCCTGGTTAGAAAGGAAGTACCACCTACTTGATAGAATACTAAATTAAAAATTCACTGGAACTTGAATGTACAGCTCTCCAGATTACTATAGATTATGAGGGTATACCAATGTGGTGGCAGCATGTCAGCATTCTGTTGTCCAAAACGGCCCATGCTTTGTTTGATGTGGTTAGGTGGTGCTTCGATTCAAGTGTCCGGCCTTTGTTGTTATTTTCAAGTTAGCTTAGGGCATTTAAGTAAAAGGAGATTAGAATAGCATGTTGATGTATCTGATGTATACACTTGCTTTCTAGCTAGTTCTAGTGAGAGAGAAAGGGATATTGGGAGAACAAATGAAGCAAGGTTGAAGTGACTGTTGGCCCAGAAAGTTGCAAAGAACCTGCATTCAGTTGCAGCGAAAGCTTTGATATGTGACCCAATTTGGGAAAACCACACTTGTGACGCATAATAATTTTGAATGAATGCTTACCTTCAAACACTCGCTATTCGGCCATTTTACACAGGAAGCCAATGTAATTTGGTATCCAGAAAGACCAGTTAATGCTCCTCATAGATACCAAATCTAGCTTGCTTTCTGTATAAAATGGCCGAATAACGAGTGTTTGAAGGTAAGCGTTTGTTAAAATTATTATGCAACACAAGTGTGGTTTTCTCAAATTGGGTCACATATGATGCTGAGCCACATCTCACTAAAGATAATATTATGCTTTTTGATCAAGGTGGGTGTGGTTCTGAATAAGTCTGCGTTATGAAAGTGTAAGAATTAGAGAGCCTTACTTTGGGCTGCAAGCAGATGACAAAGCTGATCCACTACCAAGAAGAAAAGTCTATGTTTTTTGTTAATTGATTTTGTTCATTGTACTTATTAATTGAGTTTATAATTATTATTCTTTCTGATGATAAACTGTGATAATTGTGATAATATTTCTGGCAATAGCCGTGAACTGATTTTCTATTATCACCCAACCCTAGTCCAAATACACAAATATGAAATAGTGTATAATATATATGATATGTGTGATCAGTTCTTTTGCCAATAAGATTTGTTGTGCAAGAAGACTAACAAGTGTCAGATTTAGACATAGACTACTAAAGGTTGTTCACATTCACTTTGACCTCATGAAAATATCCATAACTTTAGTTTTGGATAGATCTAAAACATTATTATTGATACACATGTACTTCTATTCGATATTTAAGAATCAATAATGGCGAATACTAAAGGATCTCACGATCACCTTGACCTCAGAAAAAAGTTCACAACTTTAGTCTTTAGTTTGGAAAGACAAACAAACTTTATACCTGTACTATTCTATATTATTATCCTTCCCATTCTTTTTGTGTATGTCAAATTTCAATCCATTGTTTCATTATCGAGTTACAGTATAATCATGTATTAAATCATCATGAATGTGAACAGACTTTATTAGTAGTGCCTTCTTCCTGCTGGAGGATCACTTAAGCACATGTTCATTTATGCAGCATAGCCATCAATTGACTAAGCCCTCCATAATGATGTAACTTACTTAACTACATATACAACAGTCCAATATATATATTATATATACGGGAGCACATCAATGAATAAACAAATGGTTGGAATGTGAAACTCCCACGTAAATAATTAAAAACCAAAATGGAGCATGTTTTAATTGAGTTACTATTTTTAGAATATATTGACCACAACCCATAACACATGAATGTATAATCTAGATGGTAAAATCTAGATGGTAGATGCAGATGGTCTGCAAAACAAAGGAAGGAAATAGTCGCTCATATTAGAAAAGGAGAGTATGAGGAAGTTGTAGAAGAAACAGTGACTGAGTTGTTTGCTATCCGTGGAGCTTTTTTCACAGTTATTGACGACCTGCCTATGAAGGTACATTTAATTGTCCTAACAGTATGAAGGCCATTTATTTCGATTTAATTCATAAGTTTAAGAAGTACCTTCATAGGCAAGTCCTCCAAAAGCTGCTCATTCAAGATAGTGCTGGAACTGGTGATCAGTAACAACTCAGTCATTGTTCTACAACTTCCTCATACAATCCTTTTTCTAATACACTGTATCGGTGACTATTTCCTTTCTTCATTTTGCAGGCAGTCCGCATGTTTACTTCCCATAGGGCATCCATGAATTATGGACGTGGTCAATATAATAGTCACTTGATTAAAGTATGATCTGTTTTCCTTTACATGGGAGTTCCATGCTCCAACCCTTCATATTTGCATTCTTGATATAATATAATTTTTATATATAATAAAGATTCATTCACACTGCACCAGATAAAGCAATTATAGTGGCTCATTGGACTGGACTATAATTATAGTCTTGAAATTCAATTTTCATGTAAATATTATGCATATTTGACACAACATACATGTACATGGATTAATGCATGATTTTTTGTTAGGGGGTGGGGGAAACTCTGAGTCTATATTGTCAAGTATTTTGACAATACACTGCATGGATGCTTCAAGCACTAAGTGTTAATCCCAGGGTATCCCTCCCCTCCCTGCATCCCTATACACACACAAGACTCACATCTCCTACAGTAGTTGATAACATGTGTACTATTTCTTCATGTGTTAATCCTACAACACTAGTACCATTAATCTCAATAATACGATGCCCTACTCTAATTCCACTTCTCTCAGCAATTGAACCACGCCATAATGAACATATCTATGAGAAAACATATATGGCAGTATCCATGTGATCTTTAATGCTATATTAGTACACGTAATAGAATGGGTACAGTATAACTACAAATTTTATTGGCTGCAGGACTAATCCTATGATAGCTTTGCACAGGGTTAATCTGCTGTTTGCAAAACGAAAATATAATAATAAAGGGCAATAATATGCAACAAATAGAGGGGTCTTGGGGCATGCTCCTATAAGGTAACGTTTTGATACTCTAAGACTGATTCTGAATGTGATTGGGGAAACTCAAGCTGGATTGGGAAATCCTAGGTTCATTCCCCTCCCTGTATGAAACCCTTGCAACAAGCAAGTACCGTATTTAGAAGCCTGGGCCTCTATTTCCTAAAGGTACTTCGTTGACCAGGCCACTAAACGAAACCGGCCTGTAAACAATCGCCAGAAGCTAGCGTGCGCATAAACCACGCGGCCGGGCAATGGATGACCACGCCCACCATGTAACAAGGCGGAGCCCACTAACGATGGCCACTGGTAGTGTTTCTGTCTACGAGAAAGAAAGTGTAGTTCTATGGCCTTGATCTTCGTTGAAATGTCGTAAGAGCTTCTCTTCTTCGTTGACATTCTGCTTTGGGCAAAATTCACCTTCTTCTTCCTCAGTACCATGTGTCCTACGTCCACGTGTTGTGGGCGTGGCACTACCCGGCTTTAATTTGAGACCCGGCCTTTATTTAGTGAATAAAGCGAGAACACCCGATCTTAAAATGAGATCCGGCTTCTATTCAGACCCAGCCACTACTCGGGAAAATATGGTACATGTACATTGTGTATAGTTTGTATATATAACGTACATTTCCATCTTTTACTGAAAATCCTAGTTGGAATTTCAGGTCAGGTCTCATTATAGTCACATCAATTACAGCAGGACAACAACTTGTAATCATCTTTACAACAGTCAATGAACGACATTTCTAGAAAATGATAGGATAGTGTCTTTAGAAGCAGAGAGAGTATTGATGCTAATACACCAGTTACAATAATATGTATCAGGAGTCCACAATAATGTAATACTACAGATTGGCAAATATTTGCTGTGAGATAATTAGGAAACGTTTTTGAATGTACATATAGTATCCTGACTTCAGCATATTGATACAGAAAATATAACTACTAAACAACTCAAAAGGAGAACTGAAAAATCAGGATTGTGACTTGGGATCAAACCCAGGATCTTCTGATATCCAGTCAGACACTCCTATCATCTCAGCCACTGAACTCTTTGATGACAGAGGAGTGTAGGATTGTACTAATCCCAAAGCTTGCTTTTATTACATTAATTTTAATGACTGTATAACATAATAATGCCTTACACAAGACTTATGCTCCTAATGTATGTCCTTATGCAATAATTATTCCTAATGTATGTCCTTAATACTTCACTAAATTTAATTTGGAAGTAATATATATGGTCCACAGAAATTAAACTCAATGAATTTGTTTAAGAATGTAAATTCCACTATATCAACTAATAGACAATAATGCAATAGTATGGGACACAAATAGGATTCAGCCTCCTTCTCTCTCACCTTAATTTGTTCAACAGCTAATTTCAACGGCATACCAACTAAACTGATACCATTAATAGATAGAATATGGTCTCCTACATTAATTAGGCCACTTTTAGCAACAGCACCTGTCTTGTTCATATGAGCAACTACACATGATGGTATAGCTGAACCATAACCCGAATCAATGACCATTAATCCTAAGATTTCTCCTTTGTGTTTAGCAAATGAAATCTACAATAGAACGGATGAAATAGAAAATATAAATGATTACATTTCAATAAAAGAGTCAATCAATAGTGAATACTATGTAGGTTTGTTCAAATGGGTGTGGTGACTGTAGTATTAAGTTACTAATGTGTTTGACATGAAGTATAATGTTATATTAATATAGCTATATGTATTTATTGTTCAGGACTTCAGGTTAATATTTTATGAATTACACTATTAGTTTTCCATGTTTAATCACTATACGAAAAACAAAGAAGTACACAATGCAGGTTTATACAATATAACCAATGTCAACTGTGTAGTGGACTCTGTGTGTGTGTGTATACATGTATGACTACATTAACTGTGAGCTGTTGATGTGTAGGTGTGGGAAAATAATCTGTGTGTATGCGTGCGTGTGTGTGTGTGTGTGTGTGTGTGTGTACCTGTATGACTACATTAACTGTGAGCTGTTGATGTGTAGGTGTGGGAAAATAATCTGTGTGTATGCACGCGCGTGTGTGTGTGTACATGTATGACTACATTAACTGTGAGCTGTTGATGTGTAGGTGTGGAAAAATACTCTGTGTGTATGCGGGTGTGTGTGTGTGTGTGTGTATGACTACATTAACTGTGAGCTGTTGAAGTGTAGGTGTGGGAAAAGACTCTGTGTGTGTATGTAAGTGTGTATGTGTGTGTATACATGTATGACTATGGTAACAGCAAGCTGTTTATGTGTGTAGGTGTATGATGTACATGTACTTATAGACTTATAGTCAATAGTGTACACTACTTGTATTTCATAAACATGATCAACATCTTAGGATGTACTTGACTTTAATAATGATCAACATCTTAGGATGTACTTGACTTTAATAATGATCAACATCTTAGGATGTACTTGACTTTAATAATGAATGATCAACATCTTAGGATGTATTCAACTTTAATAACTATTACATGTCACATGATCAAAATATTAAAATGTTTCATGTCTTACCTCTTTTGTTTTGTTTTCATCTGCTAATGAGTTAATTTCAAGATCAGATTTATGCTGTGAGCTTAACACGTGTTGATATTCAAATTGATCCAATGAGTCCTCCTACACATGTATGAATCAATGAATTAGTTTATCAGATACTAGGCAGTCAAAACTCATCCCTACAAACTATTTGTTAAGAACACTGATAGAATGACAGATAGAGAAATGTACATTGTTAAGAACATTGATAGAATGACAGATAGAGAAATGTACATTCATCTATTCACATTCATAGTGTTAAGCATACAAATTTATATTCTATCTATCATTGTGGTTAAGAATATAATACACAATTATGGTTATACATATACATGTACATACCTTTATTCCATGTGACTTCAAGAACTCTTTATAGGCTGTGCTAAATGCTTGTCCGATCACCATGGCAACCTCTCTAGGCTATATATAAGAAAACACAACAGCTAATAATAGGTCAACATAAAGTATGCTGAGATGACATTCTTCTAACATTATGGACATACAATAGTTCTTTTGGATATCACATAAAACTTACATCAGCAGTGTCCAGCACATGGCAGTTCAGTTTTATTGGAGTACCTGGTGATGATGGAGGATTGCGATGAGCCATTATTACTAAGGATCTCTCTATATCTGCTACATATGAAACGGTTTTCAAGGGATGAACAATTAGGTCAGTCTACATAGACAAAAGAAAAAGAAAAAAAAAAAAGAAAAATTAATGTCAGCGCCCGGGATCGAACCGGGGACCTTGCGCGTGTGAGGCGCACGTGATAACCGCTACACTACGCTGACATCCATGAGAATCACGGTTTTAATGATTACCTTTGTTTTTCTGTCTGCAATGATCAAACTTTTAGTGCTAATTTTAAGGTCAACATCTATTCTTGGTTGAGTTTCATTTTCTGGATCCTACAGTGAATTCTAATTTATACAACAAGAGCAGGTATGTATGTATATATACAAACCTTTATTAACAAAACTGCATCTCTTGCTTGCTGCATTCGTACTGTCCTTTGGTTAGCAGTGAACATGATGGGAGTTGAACTAAGATACTGAAACAAAGCATTTTCTGTCAAATCACTGTAAGTGTAATACTGATTTCTTCAGGCAAAGTACATGCAAGCTTAAAATGTATGGCACATTAAACTAATTATAATACTAGGATACAGTTGAAAGTTAAATAAATATTTATAGTATAGGTACTGACCTGTGCTTGATAAAGAACACCTGTTACTAACTGTTCTCTACTTATTTGAGGTATGCCTGGCAAACTATTCCCTACAGAATGAAAACAGTCTCTATTAATGTTATTTTAGTTCACTAAAACTGTTTACTAAGTAATCCTATAACATGTACTACAAACGTTTAATAAATTCTGTTGATGTAATTCCAGGTGTGACAGAGGTTGAGTATTTAATATCCAACACCTGGATAACCAACCCATGTATAAGATTTAATCACTTCATCTACATGTGTATTCCCAAATTCCCTACTCCTACTTTGTATACTAAACATCAATCAATGTGTACACTACTATTTAAATTAACACAGCAAGGACATATATTTTCACCATGATTGCCTTAATACATGTATGCAGTAGGATGGATTTAATGAAATGGTGGAACAGTACCAATTTCATGAAATTAGCAGAAAAAAAGATCATTTGTATGACTGAGTTGATAATTTGTTGTATTTTTTCAAACTTACTCATTGGGGATGTAGGACTATTTGGGGATATGGGACTATTTGGTGGAATCTGTAAAAAGGAAAAAATAGCACAAATTATTACTTGCATAGTTATTTATACAATGTACTATGTAAAATATATGTTCACACTACCACAGGATCTGCAACTACATTCTAATGTGTAGACAAAGAGCTTTTCACAATTATGAAATGTTAATAATTTTAAATAACCTTTTTGGGAGAGGTTTTAATATTATGAAATATGTTGTTGAGGATTAGATGTGTAATCTTAAAATTTTTTTAATCTTCTGTAATAGTCACGTGTCTTTCTGGGTATTGTTCACACCTGATGTTTTATTGCATTCCTAACACAATTCATTGTATCCAATAAACATTCAAATAGACCATATGTTTTTATGGTCCTCCCTATCCATTGGCTGGAATGTGATATGTTTGTGCCACATATGCATTGTATACGTTAAGCAAGTGGCATCATTTAGGTGGGTGGGGGCTTGGTCAATAACAAGACCAGATGGATGAAATCAGCTTGTGGATACTGCAATAGCTGCGGTAGCTGAAATATACTACAACATATATGTCATATACAAGAACTGTTGAAAAGCAAGAAGAATGGAATTAAAAAGTACTATTAAGTACTATAATATAGACTACAACTAATTGAATTTTAATTGACACACTTAGTGTCAATATTAATTTGCTCACATAATACATCAAGTTGACTATTTGCAAACATAAAACGGTCATCACATGACAATTTAATTGTTTCATCACCATTTTAATTTGATGAAGTGTCAGGTAGATTATTAGTTCTTAAATATCAGTTAACAGTATCAGTAAAAATCCATCTCAGTAATCATGCATACACAAGTGCATCCTGGAGAGGAGGGGACTTCCCCTCCACCCAGGATGTCTGTGTAGCAATATTTTAATGGTACAAATAATGCATTATCACATGGACACATCACAGACCCCTTAACCACTCCCCTAAAAGTTCAAGACCTATATGAACCACTGCAAGCGGAGTATCATTTCAAGTATTTGTAACACTAGCACTGTAAGTGACATCTATTAAACTTTGGAAATTCTGTGGAGAGGGGAAATCACATGGCACCATCTCCCCTCCTCTGCATAAAAAAACCCTGATTACTCATTTAAAACTTTTATTAATACTAAATGTACATTTAAGTATAATTATAATGTGCATGTATATACCTCAGGATAAACTGTGGGTTGGTTTCCTGGCAACTGTGGAGAACTGACAGATCCAGTTGTTGGTATACGTACAATATCTTCTGAAAAATGGACACGTTTACCATTAGAATTTTCTCCATTTTCAGGGACAACTTCAATTGTGATATCCTCATCACCATCCTCGTCTAGACCTTCCACCTTTTCTTCTTTATTGTTTTGTAATATCACACCAGCTTTCTTTAAGATGTCTATTCTAGTAGTATTACTGTGGTCATTCTCAGAGGTGTTAGAATATTCCTGTGTTTCTTCATTAACCTCTTCTGAATTTACTGTTTCATTGTGTTCATCTTCTGACTTCACTACTTCATTTCGTTCATCTTCTAACTTCACTATTTCATCTTCTGACTTCACTATTTCATTGTGTTCATCTTCTGACTTTACTATTCCATTGTGTTCATCTTCCGACTTCACTATTTCATCTTCTAACTTCACTATTTCATTGTGTTCATCTTCTGACTTCACTATTTCATTTCGTTCATTTTCTAGCTTCACTGTTTCATTCTGTTCATCTTTTTTCACTGTTGAATGTTCTTCAATATTATTGGAACTATATTTGGAAGTTGGACTACTTATTTCAGTGTCATAAACATACTCTGTTTCATTACGGTTCTGATCAGAAATGATACTTTCCTCCAAATCATTTACTCCATTGTTCAATTCCTGATGTATCTGTTTATCACCTTCTTCCTCTATTTGTTCAATGGGTAGATTTTGTTTGGTGCTTTCATCATCCATCTTTGAAAAAGTTTGTGATTAATTTAGTTAGTATCCAACCCATTATTAGATTAAATACGGTTGATTAAATATTTGATAAAGGTGGGGCTACCTTTTTGCAGCAACGCACTTGTTGCAAAAGGCCACAGGAAAGAGACTATGGAAGGAAAAAATGAAATCAAGGTATGGACGAAAATGTATTTTCAAACATAAATGTTACTTTTTTTTTTATAGAAACACGAGCTAGTGTCTCCTAAACTTGTACATGGTAGTCCATCTCGTATTCCACTACCAGTGTACGGAGTCACAAAAAGTACAAGTTCACTAAGTGTTGTGTCAAGTGGTCCTAACACACCTACGGCCACTCCAAGCAGGATTCCAAGTTAGTCATAACAAAGGAATTATATTTTCACCCCATGCAGCATATGGTGATCACGATTCAGTCCGGTTTGTCTGTTTATGATTATGAAGTGATTTTGAGTTCTAGATACCGAATATTTATGTTAATTTTTCCATTGTGTATATGTATAAATAGTTGCAGTAATAAATGTAATTACTACAATAATAGTGATTATTATGCTCTCAAAAACTATGAATACATAAATTTTTTCACATGTAGTATATACATAGATGCAGATTAGTGCTGAAACAAAATTAATGGTATTATGAATATTGACACTTCTTCATGAATGAATATTCGAATATTAGCTTGCTTACTTTTTCTGTTGAAATATCTGACTTATGATTTTTACTATAAATAGCTACTATGGATAGACACATTGTTAACCGCATTAGGCTAATGCAAAACATTTTTTATGATATGCAAGCATAAGAGAGTTACAAACAAAGGAAAACTGAAGAGGCCACTAAGAAAGCTATGGTTTCACTGGTTAGTATACTGCTCATCAGCTGAAGCCAGTTAGATTTGAAAGAGTTAGAAACAGCTGGGTTTGAAGCTAGCTTTGGGATTAGTACAATCTTACACTCCTCTGTCATCAAGGAGTCTGGCACCTCAAATGGTGAGAGTGTCAGACTAGATATCCGAAGTCCTGGGTTCAATCCCCAGTCAGATTCTTGAATTTTCAGTTTTTCTTTGTTTCTGCATATCACAACTACTACAGATGTTTATAACAATTGCCAAAATGTTTTATTGTCTGTTCTATAATCTCAAGAGCCATTTACACAAAGCAAGAAACTTCTCTGCCACCATTTTATAAAGATTTTACCAATTTGGTTCCTTTGCATGCACAAAATAATACCATAATTATGCAATTACATTTGAAATCCAAAATGACGGACAAATATAAATTAATTTTATTGAATAAAGATGCATTTCAGCACTAATCTGCATACCGGTAGATGTTATATCATGAACTATAATACTGAATGTGTGGTTTCATCATCAATAATTTTCAACAGCACTGTCTGCAAAGATATCTCCAAAACATAGAAGTTCTGGTTCTACCATCCCAAAAACACACTCTCCTTCTAGAAGAAGTCTATCATCTTTACCAACACCATCACCAAAGCATAACAATAGGATCCAAAGTCGTTCTTGGATAAGTAGCAATGAAGAAAACAACAGTGATGGTTGCAGTGTGATACCAGATTCCATGACAGAATATGAATCAAAAGACATACCTACATTCCCAGGTTATTCCAGTCACAGGCAGCATTATTTTATTGATACAGATAGTGTACCAGAATCTGTAGTTTCTTCTACTATAACAACTGATGGATCAGTTATTCAATCTTCAGCATTGATCAAAGATTTTAATGAGGATGACTTGTGTACAAAACTAGTATCTAGTTCAAATGTCCTCTACCCACACTCACAGTCTATGGAGCATGAAAGAAACTCAAATCAGAGTGTAGATACAAATGGTCACCATCCACCCTCACGAAGTGATAGTATTGAATCCAATCCAGACCAATCTGAAACAAGCACTCTCTCTTTCTCTCAGATCAGCATCCCATCAAAAGTCTCTTTACTTTCTGGAAAAGGTGGAGATTTTAATTTGCCTGTATCATGTGTCGAGAAATCATGGAAGTCCTTGGTTAGTTCCAGTGTGGTAGGACCACAAGATTCGGATGATGCCTACAAAATGAAATTACTTCTCTCAGAACAAACAAGTGAGCTTTTTCAAATGAAAATGAAAACGCTAGAAAAAGACAAGGTGAAATATATATACATAAATTTTCTTTTGAAGTCCATTTTAAGTAGTTTGTGTTGTGTACATTTACATAATTTTAGCAATCTAAAATCAATGGTTAATTTATGATATTATGTAGGATATGATTATGAAGGAACTAAGAGAATCTCAAACAACTGCGGAATTCCTGAAAAATGAAAACAACACTTTGACAGAGAGAGCATCAAAAGCAGAAGGTAAAATGAATGAAAATAAAACCATAAACATTATTAAAGACGTGCCTTTGTAAATTGTTTAATTTTACATTACATAATTATGATACTTGTAATAATTATGTTCTTATAGATATATTAAACATCACAAATTACTATTACCACAAGATTGTGTACATACATGTAAATACATGTACTTGTCAATTTTTGTGGAATGCTAGTTATAATGAGCTAGAAAAATGTTACATGTTGTAGTGGTATACACAGCAACATCTATTTCATTACTATTCAATTACATAGTCATGTAATCTATATTATATATTCTCGTTGAAATTATTCACTCTGTTATGAATAATACTTTTTCATGTAATTATTGTGTATATCTGTATTATGATTTCTGTGTTTCAACCTCGTTACTTTGTATAAAAGTTTCACTATTACATTAAACTCATGTGTGCTTCAAGCATCATTTCACCACTTAAGACACAAACATCTCAAGAACTGGAATCATCTTTAAGACAGCAGTTACAAGACAAGGAAGAAGAATTGAGAGTGAAAGAGAGTAAACTTCATTCAACTGATCATGAGATCCAACTAAAGCTGAAAGAAACTGAACTAGAGAGAGCAAATTCAAAAGCAACTGAAGTACAGGCTCAAATTGCATTACTTTCTTCTGATGTAGAAAATTATAAGGTAATGTATAGTGTTTCCTACATGCAAGCATAACAGTTTTTCATAGTTACAAACAGTTTAAGTAACTGTAACAGTGATTTTTATATAGTTTTGGTGGCATAGTACATTGAAGTAATATTTTACGTTGCAGTCAAAAGCCCTTTAGTGGCTACCATCTGTAAAACAATAGTATTGTTATTGGAATAAAGAAATTCACAAAATCTGGATGAGTTTGGATTTGAATCCAGGACATTCTGATCACTAATCAGATGCTCTATCAATTGAACCACTGAAGCCAGATTGAGGAAATGCATGTCATAGAAAATGTCTACTAGTTAAGTACAGGCAAATTCAGCTGAGTGTCTCACTGGTCAACAATACTACAACTACTGTATATGTGGTGTTAAATAGTATTTTTATTTGCTATATATACTTTTTAAATTAGCTGTCACAGTGATTTTTAGTTTTGCCATAGTATATTGAAATAACACTTAATGTTGTAGTCACAAACCCTTTAGTGTGCTAACTGTCTATAAAGCAGTAGTATTATTATTTACTTTACTTTTAAATTGCAATACTTTATTCTATTTTCATACAGAAATTGTCAGACAGCTTTCAGGCAAAACTACAGCTTTTGCAAAATTCAAAACACCAGGAATTGCTTGAACTCAAGTCACAACTAGAATCCAAACGATCAGATATAACCAAACTCAATACAAAGCTTGCATCGCTACAATCTGAGATAATGAGGTATGAAGAAATGGTTAAAAAGTCAAATGATGATTTGGATGGTGAAAAAAAGGTTTTGGCAGAACTTCAAATGCAACTGTCAGCCTCAGAAACTAATGGTATTAGCGTACGTTCACATCTGTCTGTTCTGGAAGAGCACATTAAAACTCTAGACGCCAAGACTGAAAGCCAAAAAAAGGAATTACTAGAAGCAGAAAAGCAAAAACAAGTGCAAAGTGAGCAGCTAAAAATAACCGAAGCAAGGTTGAACAAGATGGACAAGGAAAGAAAAGAAGAGATGACAAGGTTCACTGAAATGATGGCCACAATGAGCATTCAAAATAAAGAGGAATTAGAGAGGATAAAGAGAGAGAAAGATATGCTCCAGTTAACTTGTGAAAAGCTTCAACAAACTTTAAGTAGCTCTCAGGAACAATTAGATAATTCTCGACGAGACCTCCTTACAACTTGTACTGAATTAAGCAAGATGGAAGCTGAATGCAAGAAGTTGTTTATCTCAATACAAGATGAAGTTTCCTCTCGTGAAGTGCTAGCAAAAACACTTAGCACTATTCAGTCTAAATATGACAACACATGTGAGCAGCTAAAAAGTTTGGAGAATCAATTGAAAGTGCGAAATGATGAGCTGGACCAGTTGAAGACTCGGTACAAGGAAGCTCAGGATCATTGTTCTACACTACAGCAAGAGTTAAAACTGAAGGGAGAAGTGTCTGCAGCTACAGAGAAGAGGCTCAACGAAAAGCATAGTGAAACTATCGAAGAGTTTAATAAGAAAATAAATCAATTTAGAAATATGCTTGAAAAGGTATTGCAATACATTGTATATATAATAAATGTATAATTTTATCTGTTTATAAATATTTCTCATATGCATGAATTTTTACTTGGATATAGTCTGATTTGAATATGCAAGAACTGAATGGAGAGCTCTCACAAGCCAAATTTGAGTACACTTCTATTTGCTCACAAATGAGCACAAGTCATGATACCACACAACAACTGAGAAGCCAGCTAGCAGAAGAAGTAAGTACTTGAATTAATACTCTATACCATATACCATTTATATTTGTCTGTAGAAAGCTATTTTAAGTGTTACACAGCAGAAGGTGGCTCATTTGGAAAGTGCTTTAGCTAAGGAAAAGGACTTAAAGGTTGGAACATGTAATGTTTTTATGGAATATTATTAAGAAATGAAATGTAATCAACATGAAAATGCATACATTATGATATATAATGCAAACATTGTGTATTGAAATTCACAAGTCATTGTATGTTTTCTTCAGATTGCAGCACAGGAACAGTTATCACATGAGTTATCCAAACATCATGACCTTGAGATGAAGCTGGATGATGTAAAAGAGAATTTCTCTCGTGTTTCGATAAGTAAAGAATCATTAGAAGCGTTATTAGAAGAAGAGAAGTCAAAAGTATTGTTCATGAAGGATCAGATTAAGGATATGGAGGTACTTTTATTTTGCATGATTGTGAGCACCCTTTTGACAATAAAATGCCCTTTTTTCTGGAGGATGAAATTGCAGAAATAAAGAGTGCCTTGATGAAAGAGAAGAATACTCAAGAAGCTATGAAATTAAAAGCTGAAAGAGAACTGTTGGCATTGAAGTAAGCCATATTCAACAGTATTAATATGTATGAATGCATTGGATGACAAAACAACACATGATTACAGTACTATATGAGACTGTATAATCTATACTTGTGTCCATGGTGATATGCTGAGTAATCTTTTATTAGATGTAAGTACCTTGGTGAGAAGAAAGCATTGAAAGAAAAAACAACAGAGATGCAAGCGAAAATACACCTTTTACAGTAGGATAAATCACATTTGATATATAGTATTCAGGCTGAATATATAATTTATATAATATAGGACAAACTGTGATAGTAAAGCTGATGTCATAACAAAAATAAAGAAAGAATGTGAAAACCTTGAACATACAAAAGACACACTACAAATACAACTATCAGAAACTCAGAGGAATTTAAAAGAAAAGAAAGAAAGTTTGAAAACTTCAGAAGTTAGGTGAGACGGAAATGATTATTGTGTGCACTATTATATATATATCTTCATTGTCATGTTTTATTTTAGAAATCAGAGTCTGGAAGTTCAGTTGGCTCAGTTACAACTAGAAGTGTCTACTTTGAGCAAAACACAATTAGAATATCAGGAATTCAAAAAGAATGTGGAATCTGCTTCCAGGTAGAATATTCTTACACAAATAATTATCACATTTTATGAGTGTAGAACATAAGCTAGCTATTATAGAATATGTAGAATGTAATATGCTTCCCCCATTTTTTGAAGTGTGACGTTTATTGCTCATATATACAGAGAAGAACTACAAAGAGTTTTATCTGAAGTCACACAACATATGGAACAACAGTATTCTGCACATTACTACTTGGAGAAAATGCGAATAGAAAATGAAGCTATGGCTTTGAAAGAAAAAGATAGGCAGGTACTGTGCTGATAACTATCCTATATGTGCAGCTTTTTTATTCACATCAATTTCTTCATTCTGAAAAGATTGGGCATCTGAAGAGCGAATTAAAGCAAAAGAAGATGGAGATGAAACAAGACAAGTTACATATAGAGTCATTAGAACTTGAAGCAAAATATCTCAAATCAAGGCAGAAGGATAATGAAAGGTAATTATGTCTATTATAGTATGTATAATTATTATACAATATATTAGGTCTCGACAGAAGATAGCAACACGTCTTGGTAAAATCGATGATATTCTTACTGTCTCTACTTCTCCCTCATCCTTTCATACTCCACGTTATTCTTCTACTCCACTTACTGCCGGCAGTAAATCATTAAAATAAAAATAATTCAATGCATTGAAGGATTGTTAAAATTAATGTGGTATGAGTTTAAGTGTTCTTGACTTATGACTTAATTACTATGTAAACTATATTGACAGGTGTGGTTAACTTGATATAGGATAATGCTATCTAAGGTGCTTTCTTTGTGGTTGCAGATTCTTTTATATGTATTGGGTCACCTTGAAGAGTTCTCCCCTGACTCTCTAGCTCTGTTACCAACTTCATTGAGAAAATGGCTGTTCTTTCATCTACCAGTGGCAGATGTGTGTATCTTAGATTCAACATCAATGGCTTATGGTATTGACATGAATGATGTTTGGAAGAACTTGTTCAAAAACAGAGTATTATGTAAAACACCATTGATGGAGAAACATATTAGGAGTTGGAGAGAATTTTACTTGGATTGTATATGGGAAGATGTTTTCAAGTATGTTAAACCTAGCTTGGCAGATGTGTCAATATCTGAGCAATCTCAATGGGTACATTCTAAGTGTTCGAAATCACTCTCACATCCTGTGTTACAATTTCTGTTCTCAATGGACATTGCAACAGTCACTGATGAATTGACCACTGGAAAATGTTTGTTTGAAATGTTCACAGTTAATTGTCTCTCATGTCAGATGATAAAATGGACAATACCAAAACGCTATCTACTACATTTTGTTCAGGGAAATCCTCATAATTTTCTTTATATTTTAAGCCTTTTTTGGATGTATTGTCAGTATAGCCCCAAATACATAAGAATTGATTCTGAATTAGAGATAAGGTGTCCCAGTTTAGCTGAACAAATATTGGCCTCACATCCGAATGTTTTATGTATACCACTCCACAATGTTCTAGATTTAGATTTTATACCTAAGTATAAATCTTCCATGCATTTACATATACTGAAATCAGTTTTGAAGGCAGTCCATAACAACCTCGAGATAATGAAGGTGAATATGCAGTATAATAACCAAGGCAGTTTTTTATCCAATGACAACTTTCCAGCTAATGTTAAGGAGTTAATCATACATGGTGGTTGCAGCCTACAGGGTTACGTGCATGTTGATCAAATTATCTCAGACTATATGCATCAGTTAACAACAGTGTCATTACGATATGTAAATATGTCTGACATAACAAACGAAGGATTTGTAATGTGTGTTTGTGGCCTGTTCTCAAAAGTTCAGTTCAAAATGCTAAGTATGTTTGATGCTGAATTAAGTGTGGAAGTACTCAACAAAATAGTAGAAGCTTTATTTACGTCCAAATTTGAGCAGATTTTAGATTTAACATCAATGAGAGTGTATGACTTCTCTTTCTCCATTGTCTCACTAAATCAAGTTTCCTTAAGTAGTAAATCAACACGTAATAGCCTAGCATTAAAAAACATGCATAAATCTGGATTTGGAGACACTTGTTATCATATAATTGAATCTCTGCAGCAGGTACCATTGAAGCGACTAACATTGACTGCAGATATCCTTCAGATGTTTCATCATCTTCAACATCTTCCTGTAGATTATTTGGAAATTGATATGAACATAATTCAGGATGAAATAGGTTCAATGCTTAAACCATTGATGAGCATGGAAGGGGTTGGTAACATAACAACACACATACCATTGGATGAGCTTGTTAATTACATTCATTTGCAAGGTCTCTCAGGTTCAAAAGTAACTAAGAATATGTTATCTGCATTAAGAATTGCTGCTTCAGCTGAAAAACTCAAGTCCCTCATATTTTACTCAGCAAAGGATTCAAATATACTGGGATCAGTGAATCCTCTCTCACTTCCTGAGACAACATTCACGCAGGTATTTGTTGGGCTCTTCGCTTTTCCGAACTTACAAGAGATTGAGATTAACCTGACAAGATTTGTAAACCTTGAAACAACTCATCTGAGCTATATACTCCATGCCTGGATAAGATGTGCTGGTGGGAGAAAAGTGAGGAAAGTGAGTGTGAGATGTATGAAGGATGCTGCAAATACGAAAATTATTTTGTCACAAATGGCTGAACAAATTGAAGTAAATGGAGATTGCTCAATTATAAGTTAGTGTTTAGAAACATTTTACCAGGTGCTGAAATTTTCATTAATTGTTTTAAAAGTGTAATCACTGTAATGTGGTTGTGCATTAGTACAAAACAAACTTATATAATCAATTGTGTCTTTCATACTATAAAAAACTTCAATACATTAGATATATATTTCTTGGGGAAGGAGAGTCAGAGTATTAAGTGTACTCTGCATGGTGCTAACTAAGGGAGTCTGGACTATTTAACTTTACTAGATATAACATATGTCTCCTATAAAGCCTATCATGCTATAACTTGAAGAGGACTAAAACAATATATTAACTAATTATGAAAGCATAGCTTTTCTTTTTGGACTTCGTGTATACCCACAGTGGACACATGGTGAGCACAATGACATTTGCTTTTAGTATTAAGTCCTGTAAAGACACTGTCCTATACGCTAATGCAGTTAGCACATCATTACTGTAATTGTTGTAGAATAACACATTGTTATATTATTCATAATTATAATTGTGTTATGTGAAAGTGGTATATAAAGTACTTACACAGCCATTCCACTACATCAGACTTCATGTAATATAAATATTAAACTAAACTCTCCTAAAAGATGTCAAAATATGTTGACATGTAAGTAAATCCATGTATTATTGTTTCTGGTAATAACTTGTTTATTCTAGTGGAGAATTATGAAATTGAAATGCTGTTGCCACTATGCATGTTGTTTTCAAGAAAGAGAATGACTGTTTGTTAATGATATTGTAAGTTATTAAAAAATTTTTATTGTTCCACAAGTAAATGCGTATGATAACAGAACATTTAAACAGCCTACCTGAAATCAACAACACCAGATGTGCTGAGTTTAGACAATTAAGTGAGTGCATATATGTATATATATATATATATATATATATATATATATATATATATATATATATATATATATATATATATGTTGAATGATATTGTAAGTTAATAAAAAATATTATTGTTCTACAATTAAATGCATATGATAACAGAACATTCAAACAGCCTACCTGAAATCAACAACATCAGATATATCAGCATATATACCTGAAAACAACAACACCAGATGTGCTGAGTTTAGACAATTTAAGTGGGTGCATATATATATATAATTATATATATATATATATGTCGAATCCGTAGAATGGAAAGAATCATGGTAGTCTTTGTTTTGATCATAATCCTACTAGTTTCTTGTAGCAATGGAAGCAATAAAATTCCCCTGTATTTCTCGTATATCACTACAAAAACAGGGTCTTTTATAGCATCAGGTGCCATACCTGTAGTTGATTTGGCTCTAGAGGATATCAACAACCATTCCGATGTACTGGTCAATTACACTCTGAACCATAGTACCAATATTCTGGATTCCAATGTGAGTTTGTAACAATTTTATATTTGTGTATCTGTGTACATGCAGTGTTAATTATACAGTTTAATAATGCATTATAATATGAAACTCTTTCTGTATTTTCCTCACATGCACTAATCCTAATCAGTGTAACCGTTCACCTTCATTGGATGCTTTCTTTCAACACTTTGCCAATGATTCAGAACCAATATATATCTCAACAGTGTGTTGTGGATGCTCTACAGCAACTATACCTGTAGCAGAGATCAGTCATTACTGGAATATACCCCAGGTATGATAGTTTGCATTGCAGGATATCAAACAAAAAATAATTTGTTACTTCAATTGTAAAATAGAAAGCAAATAGGAAAAGCGATGTGTTTACTGATCCAGTATAAGAAACATACATGCATGGGTTGTTCCATGTAAAGTCAATTTTATGCATGAATGCCACTACTTTAAACAAATGAAGAACCACTTCATAAGTACAGCGCTAGCTATAGTTGTTTGTAGGGGTGTATAGCTATATACTCAGGGTTATGACCTTGTTCACAACCTTTTTATGGCCCGTAGGGCCATCCCTATGATTGCTTTCCCACGGGTTCGAACTATATATATATATATATATATATATATATATATATGTTTGTGTCACTTGCGCGAGTATGCGTTGTATACGTAGTTAAGGAAGTTGCGTCATTCCCGGGGGCTCGGTCAATTAATGGGTGTGGCGCGTAAAAGAACGCGCGCTCGAGCTCTAGAAACCAGCAGAAAGAAAGCCAAGTAGCTTACGTAGAAACTGGAACTAATAGCTAGCTATTCTGCCTGAAATATATTCCTAAAGTTCTCCAATGTCCTTTGAAAGGTCAGGAAAGTAGATAATCAAAATAATAACTATAATAAGCTGTTGTCTTTCATGCTTGATAAAGTCAGCCATGATTACTGAATGCTGGACACCACAAAGCAGTCATAGGTATACTTTTATCTACACCCACATTTGTAAAACAATCATTTCATAGTAAAATTCTCCTTGGTAGCCACCTTTCTCTCTCTAAAACAGTTAATAAACCACTGTTTTGCTCATGCTGTACAGGAAATATATAGCACTCGGGGTGGGGGCTCGAATCAAGGCCTTGATTATAGTTATTATTTTGATTATCTACTTTCCTGACCTTTCAAAGGACCTTGGAGAACTTTAGGAATATATTTCAGGCAGAATAGCTAGCTATTAGTTCCAGTTTCTACGTATCCCATAGGGATGTTTTTTCTCAATATATCTTGTTTCTTTTGACATCCAGAGTTATGTTCTTACATTTTTACACAAAATGTTAAAAAAATTCTTTCCAATACAGATGTCAGTTGCAGCTTCTGCTTCTGAGTTGACAAATCGTGAAAAATACAGGAGTTTTTTTCGCACTCTACCTTCATTTGAGTTTCATGCAATTCCAATAGTAGCCATTATTAGAGAATTTGGTTGGAAACAGATGGCTATCATTACTCAAAATGAGGCTTTGTTTAATGGAGTACGTGAGCTTAATATTATAGTCATTCAATTCGAACTTCAAATTATCTCGCCACAGATCACTGAGACTCTCAGAACAATATTTAATAATGAAGGCTGGATCTTAGATGATTCAGCTCTGATTAACAGCAATGCAAATCCTTTTCCCTATGAAACAGCTTTCAGTTGGGTATGCAAGTATAATTTCACAGTGTTGTTCTGATATTTTACTCTGTCAACTTCCTCTCTGTAGAAGAAAAACGGAGAATTTCGGATCATATATATCAATTCATACCAACAATATGCTTATAACATTCTTTGTGAGGTATGTGTAAACACATATACACTTTATATTGGATTGTGCATTGGTCAGCATATATGTACATAAAGCCAAGCAAAGTTCTTCTGAGTTCCCCTGTTTAAACTAAATTCTTCAACTTACAAATATATTTTTGCTACCCTCTCATATATAAATAAATAGATAACAGCATGTTACACTGAATTCTATTATCTGATATAGTTGATATACTACACAATTGTTCTCATCTTCCTTGCTACTATAGTAGTTGAATTTCTATCTACAGGCTTTTAACAGAGGTATGCTATATCCCAAGTATGTATGGTTTACTATTGGTTCATTCAGTGATGGATGGTGGAGAGATATAAGTCGTACTGGATCTTGTCCTGAGTCTAGTATTTTACAGGTTATTAATGGTAGTCTTGCTATGGTGCCTGCTGGGTTATTTGCAGTTGACACTAGTACTACTTTCTTTGGATTGGTCAGTACTATAAATATTAAGTATATATAAATGCAGTTACTGTACTAGTGGTGTATTTCTTTTTTATTAAGACCTCCAGGCAATTTTTTGAAAAATATAGTGAACAGCTAGATGATCCAAAGTATGAAAATCTTCCAGACATTGTAGCCCCTGCTCTAGTATATGACACCACCTGGGCTCTAGCATTAGGACTAGACAAAGCCACTAAGAAAGTTGCTGAAGTTAATGAGAGTGGATGTGAGGGACTGTTTGGAGATGTGGTACCACTTGAAGAGTTCAACTATACTAATCAGAAAATGGGGTGTATTCTTAAGAGCAGCTTTGCAGAGACAAACTTTACTGGATTAACTGTGAGTATATAGTGTGATTGCATGTATAAATAATACTGGTTTATAGTACATAATCTAATGCTTTCATGAGATGTATGTATATATGTGATGGTTATTCACTATCAATCAGTTTATTTGCTGTAAGAGTTGTATCTGCATATGTTCCATTTGGCTTTAGTGTATCTGTACTGCACAACCCACATAATCATCATAGATATAGGTACAGATTACAACTAAATATAAGCTGAAAATGTAATTATAGCTGTATGCTGATTCCTCATTAACAGAATATACATGTCTTCAAGTTTTCATCTGAATATGTTACTTGATACAATGTCATTGTACCATTTTATTTCTCAGCAATAGAAAATGACTTTTATTACTTATTATAAGTAATTACATGAAGATTTCTTCATGTAAGTACTAACAGTAAATTAAAAAGGGCAAGTTCGCATTACAATTTACCTGTATATCATAACAATATAATTATGTGTAATAAACTTACCTGTATAATTTATGTATTTGGAAATATACATAGAAAAGGAGTACTTGGTCTTCCTTTATACTGAAATTTATTTAGCTTCCTGTTCTAAATGGCAAAATAACATTATTTCAGGTAACGTAATTAATAATTATAGTGACCACTGTAAAACAAAGGGAAATGCCTAACTGCGGTTTTTTTCATCACCAAAAAATTTCTTGTTGGCTACTCAGTTTGATTTCTATAAACAGAAGTGACACTAGGAGTATACTATTTCAAGAAAATTAATAGAACAGTGTAGTTGTATAGTACTATTAAAACAACCACATGTTTATTGTGATGTTGTTGTATAATTAAGGCTAATCATAGAATCAAAAGTAATGTATTGAATTTCATACATTAGTTTTAATGATTAATATTGACTATATGACAAATGCAGGGATCCATACTCTTTGATGCCAATGGAAGTCGACCTGACAATATAATATTGCTACAACAGTATAGAGTATCTAGTATGTATGCAATAATACATTAATTTTCATAATGTAGTTACATCATATATTTCTCAGTTTCTGGTCTCGTTTCTGGTAACAAGACAACAGTAGCTGATATTGAGATTGGATTAAATGGAAGCACTTTTGCATTCAGAAAAGAAGAAAATGCAAACACTCTTTGGAAATGTAAATTGATTAGCCATTGAGTATTTATTATTCAGACTATGCAACCTATTTATACAGCTGGCATTCCTTATGATGGCTTTCCTGAAGAAGTTATTCATCCTATCAGTACACCTCTATTCGTTATCTACACATTGTTGGCCTTAGCTGGAATTATTTTTGTTGGAGTGTGTCTGGTGTTCAATATTGTCTTCAGAAATAAAAAGTGAATTTTATAAATATATATATTTAAAATTTTGCTGAAAATATTGATATATCTGGCATTTAAAATTTTGCTGAAAATATTGATATATCTGGCATCACAATTAAACATTGATTATCAGCGGCATCTTTCTTAATTTCCCAGGATTGTCAAACTGGCCAGTCCAAATCTGAACTACTTCATAACTATAGGAGCATTTCTGCTCTACATCTGTGTTATCTTGTACGTATACTCAACCCCAGAACAACAAACAGCTACTGTCCTTTGTAATGTGAGATGACTCATACTTCATATTATGCTACTTTGTATGTTTTTAACACTATACATGTATTCAGTTTCGGGTATGGCTTTTCTCTTTGGGATATACTCTATGCTTTGCTGTTATTCTCTCAAAAACATGGAGGGTTTATTACATCTTCAACAATCCTGACTTGAAAAAGAAGGTATACATTATACTCTAGTCACATGTTAATAATTGCTGTTGGATTTGATTTGCTATAAAAATTGCTAACCTATAATGTTTAATAGTATATACTTTATTCTTTCCCACTCCTGCAAGGCCATTAAAGACTGGTTTTTGTTGATAATAGTGACTATTATAGTAACTGTTGATCTACTTATTCTCTTGATTGGAACTGCTATCGCTCGATCAAGACTTGAAGCAACAAAAATTAGAGATAGAGAGCATCATACTAGCATTTCTGTAAGTATTAAAATAATAGTCTATAGCGGTAGTGTATTATTCCAACTTCTGCATTCTCTCTTAGGATGATGGAATCATACAGGAGAATTATGTATTTGTATGCAAAATGAATGACTCCATCATATGGCTTGGAATATCCTTTGCATATAAAGGTCTCTTACAAATAATTGCCATTTTTATAGCATTCCACATTCGAAAAGTGAAAATTAAAGCATTGAATGACTCGAAGGAGATAGCAGCTATTATTTATATCAATAGTATCATATTGGTAATAATGATTGTATCAGTGTTTGTACTGGATAAATATCATAATACTCATGCTGCATTGTTTGGTCTTGCTTTGGTGTTACAGACATCGTGTTTCCTTGGACTCATATTTATACCAAAGGTACATGTTGTATTGTTAAATATGAAATATACAATAATGCATTAGTGAAATACAGATTGAGGTGAAAGTTTCCTTTGCATGAATCATGAGTTAAGGCACTTTGATAATGAATGATGTTTGGAGGTGCTAACAGATCTTGAGAATAAAAGAGTTACTTCAGGATAAAGAACTTTCAACTCATTAGTTATGACTCATAATTAAACAAACCACTTCCATATAACTCTACATAAATAGAGCACTGCTTACAACACGAAGTCTCAAACCTTTTCCTTTTCCTTTACATATAGTGGTGTAGGATACTTATATGGTAATTATTATATTATAGCTATATAATATACAAGAATAATAAAAAACATTTTCAATAAAGATAATAGAAAATATTGGGATGTTAAAATCCCAAAAGTATGTAAACAAGGTTGTGATGGTACTAACACAACCCCAAATTAAACAAACCACTTCATACTTAATAAGATATTCAATTTCTTAGATGGTAAAACTTTATTATGATCCTCAAGGACTGCGTGTTTTCAGTGATAATAGTGGTGTTCCATCTTCCATGACAAACAGCAAAATTGAATTGGAGAATACTACAAGCAATCAAAATGAACTGATCAGCAAACTTAAAATGAGAATTCAGGAATTGGAAGCAAAGCTGGATATTACAAAGCCAGTAGAAAGTGAGAATGTTTGTGTAAACACTACACAGTAGAAGCTCTGGTAAAGGACACCCTGTATTAAGGACACCTCCAAACTAAGGACACTGAATAAAGTACACTGTCATTTAAAGAGACACTTCCACTAAACCCAAGGTGTCCTTTATAAAGAGGTTCCATTGTATTTGTGTACAATGTATTTCTTGTAATGATACATTCTCTTACTGCAGATTGATACTCCAATGTACCTCAAAGGATTCAGTTAAATAATTGTGGTAGTACGTATATAACATGTATAACTGTTTTAGATTTATAGTATGAGTATATATGTAATGATATGTTATTGAGTTTTTTCATTATCATTACACAATGCAGAATTAAAAAAAAAAATGGCCCAAATGACTATCCATGATCAATTCCATTGTATACATAATTAAGGAAGTTGTATCATCCAGGATGGGGGATGGTTGATCAAATGGTAGGTAAAGGCAAGCACATTAAATAGCACGAAGAAAGAAAATTGTATAAATTAAAATTGTTGATAAATAAAATTATATTGTTAATTATTATTATAATAAATTATATATGTATTGTACATTGAGTATGGATTATGAAGAAGTTTGTCTCCGGGTATGTAAATTGATTAGCCATTTAATGTATATATTATTGTGAATATGCAACCTCTTATATACAGCTGGCATTCCTTACAATGGCTTTGCTGAAGAAGTTATTAATCATTTCAGAGCACCTCTATTTGTCATCTCCACACATTGTTCTCAAACTAGCCAGTGAACTACTTCATAACTATAGGAGCATCTCTGCTCTACATCTGTGTTATCTTGTATATAAATAAGGTAGACTGGAACTGCAGCACTGGATGAGGTAGGCTGGAACTGCCCCACACAGGGCTGGATCTAGTGACTCGAAGAGACCTCCGGCATCCCCAACCTGGGCATCGGAATACTACAACCAGGGTTGGCTAGCCACCCATTTTAATAATTAATTGCTTGCATCCTCACCCCCGCACACACCTCCCTGGCGAGGATGGGTGCATGCATGCATGCTCCCAGACCTGCTGCACGTGCAGGAATTTGAGCTCCCTTTCATAAGCCAGAGAAGACTGTGCATGTCATCGATCTCAAGACTCAAGACGAAGAAGATTCTGCATGTACCAGGGAGGGACCCAGGACCAAGATGTGAAGGATGTGGATAGATGGATGAAGATTAAACAACAGGTGATTCTTGTTCTTCTATGTGCATTGTTGCCATCCATGCCCATGTAATTCATGCATATCATATTAGATTAATAATTCCGTTTGTCTATCATGCTAATTTGCATATTGTTTCTTCTCTCTCCCAGAAAACTCTACTTGCTACCTCCCTGTCCATCTATCCACTCTCTCTCTACCTCATCGCATCTATACTTCAATAAGAGGTAAGTTATGTCTCCATACTCTTTTCTATATTCTATACTTTCTTCTTAAATATTATTTTATTGTGAACAGTGTATTTACTATTTTTCCTTCCTGCACAGGTCTGTTTCTGGTGATTTCGAGGTTTCTTCTGGTGTTCTCTTCTTGGAATTCGGATGCTCATTTGTTCTAATCACTCCTCTCAGCCAGGGTTGGCCATGCCACCCTCTTTTCTTTTTTTTGGGGGGTGGCATGGTCAATCCTGGTTGTTAGGAGTGTGCGGGACAAATGAGTATACCGATGCCCAGGTTGGGGACGCCGGAGGTCTCTTCGAGTCACTAGATCCAGCCCCGTGTGGGGCAGTTCCAGTACATCCGGTCTAGCTCATCCAGTGTTCCAGTTACAGTCTAACTACCTCATCCAGTTCCAGTCTTCTTCGACCAGTGCTCCAGTTCCAGTCTACTTCATCCTAGGACCATTCCCATTGGGATTTCTCTTCTGCAAGGACTCATCTTCATTGGGATTTCTCTTCTGCAAGGACTCATCTTCATTGGGATTTCCCTTCTGCAAGGACTCATCTTCATTGGGATTTCCCTGCTGCAAGGACTCATCTTCACTGGGATTTCTCTTCTGCAAGGACTCATCTTCATTGGGATTTCCCTTCTGCAAGGACTCATCTTCACTGGGATTTCTCTTTTGCAAGGACTCATCTTCATTCGTTGCTTATTCATCTCAATGGCAGTTAGTTCTTTGAAATATATTGTGTGTGTGTGTGTTTTTTTTTTTGTTTGTGTGTATGTGTATTTCAATTGTATTTTTTGTTCAAATGTTTCTTTGAAATGTTGTTATTGTGTTTTGAGTTGCATTTTCAATATAATAGTAAATTGTCATCAAATTTTAAGGAGTAATAATAATTTAATTTTCTTTATATTTTCGATTGGTAAGAATAGTAATTAAAACTTGATCTATTACAGTAGAAAGCCTACGATTAATTATGCTTGTATTAAATATACTAGTCCATTCTATAATGTTCGATTGGTAAGAATAATAATTAAATTTAGTCTATTACAGTTGAAAGCCTATGATTAATTATGCTTGTAATTAAATATAATTATATACTAGTCTATTTTTCTTAATCTTTAATTTCCTATAATTATTTTCGATTCGTAAGAATAATAATTTAATTTGGTCTTTCAAGAAAGCCTACGATTCAGTAATTATGCTTGTATTAAATGCTTTTCTTAGTCTATATTTTGGATTGGTAAGAATACTAATTAAATTTGGTCTCTTACAGTGGAAAGCCTGTGATTACTTATGCTTGTATTGAATGTACTAGTCTATTTTTCTTATTAATCTCTTATCTTCTTTCAATACTATTGACTACCTATAACGTTAATGTTGTTTTTATAAAACCTTTTTCTTTTCCTAATCCAATCAATTAACTAAGTAGTATCACTTTCGATCACATTTCATTGGAAATATTTTCAAATTAATGAACTAATTTCTTTCTCTTAAGCTTTCAAGCTTAATTAAGTAGCTATATTTCTCGAGACTAATTTCAAATTATCATTCTTGAAAATATTCTCGAATTAGCTAGCTATCACCTTTTCTACACATTGAATACACTATTATTCGATATAATTTCTTTTCTAGTTTATCATTAGCATTTAAAAAAAAATCATCACCATTATACAGCCATGCATGCATCCTTCGGCAAAGACATTTTTCACCCCAAAGTCAACAGTATTTTGTTCTGTATGTTATACAGAATTAAAATTTGTGCATAAACTATTTTAATAATTATTATTGTTCTAGACATCTATACATAAAATAATATATATACACTACTCTCCTTTCAATTTTTTTTTTTTTTTAAGTACCCTAAGCTAACTTCAAAGTAACATCAAAGGGCGGACACTTGAATCAAAGCACCGCTAGACCACATCCAACAAAGCGTGGGCGTTTTGGACAATTGAATGCCGACATGCCGCCACCACATTGGTATACTCTCGTAATCTACAGTAATTTGGGGTGTGGTGACACCAAGACCCAGCTTTTGCAGTGAAATTTAGTTATATAATAAGTAGGTGTGGTACTTCCTATCTGACGGGTGGGTGTGGCTTCCAAAAGATATATACCTCTTGCAAGACTAGAAACTGATTAGAGTTTCAACTACCCGTCCCCCTAGTACAACCTTGAACAAATGTAATAATGTAGTATTTCCTATTTTATTTTACAGAGAAGCTAAAGTCTTCTGGACAGGAGTACTGGATGAGGCAGGCTGGAATTGGGTGCGGTAGACTGGAGATTGGATGAGGTAGACTGAAACTGGAGCACTGGATTATGCAAACTGGAACTGCAGGACTGGATGAGGTAGACTGGAACTGCAGCACTGGATGAGGTAGACTAATAAAAAACATTTTAAAAAATGAAAGAATATGTAGGGATATATATCAAAACCGAAAAAGCACAGGAACAAGATGGCTTTGGCAACAAAATGAAATACCACTTCCACATAACCCTACATAAGTATAGTCTCGCGTTGCCAGCCCATCCCACTCTAAACGAAGCGGGAAGGGTCTGGTAGATCTCCATTGTTATAGTCGTCCAGTGGAACTACCGGATTTCCGGTAGTTTCACTTATTTAAAGTACGTGTTTGATGTAACACCATCGAAATAGAAAGAATTATAGTAGTTGCTCCGCAGCTGGAGAGAAATTGTTATTGAAGAATAAGCAGATAGAAACAGTAAAAGCTTTTGTGTGGTATTTTTATGCTTACTCATGGGCTATGGAAGCTCTGGCTACATTTTTGACAGACAAACGGTCTTTCTTTCCTAAGTATAAAATTCCTACTCCATGTTCTTTTAACACTAATAACAGTAAGCCATTTAGAGCTTCCCTGAACTTAACTGCAGCTCTTCCATTCAACAGGTTCCCTTTAAATTTGCTTATTCGAGAGATAATCTCGCTATTACACAAACAACAATTCTCCATTTTAGTAATACTTTCTCACACACCCACTTAACATAAGTACTTCCGGTAACGTCACTGGACGACTTTAACAATGGAGTTCTGCCAGACCCTTCCCGCTTCGTTTAGAGTAGGAGGGGCTGGCTACGCGAGACTAACATAAGTATACACAGCTACAGTAAAGGTAAAACACAAAGAAGCGGTACTTATGTATGGTTATGTGGAAGTGGTTGTTGCCAAAGCCATCTTGTTCCTGTGCTTTTTTGGTTTTGATATATATCCCTACATACTTTTTCATTTTTAAAATGTTTTTCATTATTCTTTACAATATACACTACTATTTATGGCCGGCCATAGAAAATAATAGTTTATGATATTTATTTTAGTTAAAGAATAAAAGAATGTAATTATTATTCTTTCAGTGATATGAGAAGAAAATTATTTAGTGATACTCCAATGCTCCACCACCTCATCCAGTATTTTTCTTTTCAGTATAATATAAATAATTATAATTTGTGTGCATAATCTTTTTCTTTTCCTCTACAAACAGTAATTTTTTTCAATATTTTTCATAAAATTTAATATTAATATTGAAACATCGTGTATTATAAATTCTTAATTAAACTCCTTACAAATTAAAAGTAATAGTAGTAACAATGTAATATTTCATGTTTTATGTACTATTTTTTATGTTGTATATACATATTAAAAAGTGTAGTTCACTGCACTGCATTATGGTTAGGAAATGTGTATATTAGTAATGAACCGATAACCAATATTCTGATAAACTGATAATTACTTTAGATGACTGATACCAATCCGATATTATATCTATACCTTCTGGTTTCTGAATAGCATTTTCTCAATAATTATGAATACCATAAAAGAATTTATGATGCTATAATCACAAGAAATGACATTACTGGTGCTCTTTTACAATGTCGGTTACATCTGCCAGAAATAACCGATATCAATACTAAAAATAATTACCGATTACCGATTTCATTATCGGTGCATCACATATATATAAGGTCGATAATTTTAGTAAACATTTTTGAATAAATTGAAAATAAAATCATGAAACAGATAAGAGCTAGAGAAAAATCTACTAATTGACTTCCATATTTATTGTTCACAAAGCAGAGACATTTGATAAGCTTATATGGTGCGCCATTGGCCCAAAGAGCTTCTCATTTGGTACTGCACAGTTCTCTTTTCGGGTCCAGTTAATTATGATTATAATTATTGTAGTTTGTTAATAATTGGCTCCAACGGGTGCATGCACAAACGATTGTTGATGCCCATACTTCAAACCATATTATAAAACTCTGGTACAACACCTAAACATATCAAATAATGTGTGATATGTGTTTCAATGATCAGGAAACAGTATATAATACATTATATATAATAATTATATATATCTCCACTAGCAATCACATACAGTTTTAGTTGTATAAATATTATACAGACGTTTTTGTATATATATATTATACAGAAGTGAAAAATAGCATTGTAGCTCTGTATTATAAGCAGAGAAGATTGTGCCATCTCAAGAGTCAAGATGAAGAAGATTCTGCATGTACTAGGGACCCAAGATGTGAAGGATGTGGATAGATGGATGAAGATTCAACAGGTCATTCTTGTTCTTTTATGTACATTTGTCTACATTAATTTGCATATTGTTTCTTCCTCTCTCCTAGAAAACTCTACTTACTATATACCTACCTACATGTATCCATCTATCCACTTTCTACCTCATCAAATTTTTAAAGGTAAGTCATTTCTCCATACTCTTTTCTATTTTATACTTTCTCCTAAAATATTTATTATGAACAGTGTACATTGAGTATGTAATAGGGCTGGAACGATTAATTGATTAATTGATTAATCAATTGAAACTTTTCAAGCATATGACAGCAAATAATGTACAATATGGAAGTGATTTGATCATCAAATGAGAGGAGTTTCCTGTATTAATTGACTTAATTGGCCTAATTACTTCCGCTGATTTTAATCGATTATCAATCGACTTGAAGTTAGTGATAATCGATTTCAGAATCTCAGCCGATTCCCAGCCCGAGTATGTAATACATTAAGTAGAAATGATCATTTTAATATGGTTTCTCAGATTCATTACAAGATACAATTCATTCAGTCAAAAACGATAACAGGGTTCATAATCCTTGTCTCCAGGAAGGTACAGCTCTGTATAATGAATGGAAAAAAATACTATGACTGTACTTATAATTAAATTAATAACATAATATATTGAGCCAACTATATACAATGCAAACACCAAGCTGAAATCTTGTTATGACTTCATCAAGATGATAAAATTAACACTATTTTTACTACTTGTTCTGGTACACTACCCTTTGCTAACTAAAACTCCTGTATGAAAACCTGGCTACAATGCTACAGCGTATGATATATGTGTACCTCTTTGGCATATTCAATAGTGATCCACTGAACACAATCTCTGCTTCTGCTTTCTTTCTTTCTTTCCACCCAGCTGTAAGCTGAAGGAGTCTAGCTGGATCACGTGATACTTTGACAGTCACTGTTTGTTTTAGTTTTTCTAGCCTAGCTCTTTTTTCCATTTCTTCCTGTTCTCGGTGAGACAAACGCTCCATTTTCTCATGCAGCGAGTGAGTGTCCTAGAGAATACAGAATGAGCCACACTATGCAGACAGTGATTTCATTTTAACTGACTCTTTGTTGGAATTTTTGTATTTGTTTATTAGCAATTCTACATTTATCTCTTGCCTCTATAGCTCTCGCTTCATCTTCTAGTTGTTTAACTTTTCTTTCTTCTTCTTTTCTTCTGGAATACTCTTCAATCTGAGCCTTCACTACAGACTGGAGAGAGAGAGAGAGAGAGAGAGAGAGAGAGAGAGAGAGAAAGAGAGAGAGAGAGAGAGAGAGAGAGAGAAAGAGAGAGAGAGGGAGGGAGGGAGGGAGAAGTGGGAATTAGATTGTCTCTAGACATTCTTTATTTAGGTGCTTATTTGCCAAAAGAAAAAAAATTGTTTAGTCAAAAATCATTGATATTCTAGTCCCATTATCATGGTAATGTAATTTCTGCTGTCATGTATGATGAAACAGACGCTCTATGAAAGAACTCTGCTGTATCACAAGCAGATTTTATCAAATGTCCTGGTATTTATTATTGAGGGTATGATTGGGTATTTGATTACAAGCCTGTCCTCATGTCTCACTTGTCTTTCCATTTCTTTTTTTCTCTGCTTTATAGATTTTTCTTTCTCAAGTTTCAATCGTCTCTCTTCTTCTTCAGATTGCAGTTTCATCTTCTGGATCTAAAGTTAAGCAAATGTCGACTTATACTATAGACAAGGAAAAGACTAGTATAATGATACTTACTGACATGCTAGTTTGTATAACTATTATAATATTATTATACAAACTAACATGCCAGTACAATTTATTACTTTATATGTTTTGTACACAAAGTGAACGTTTTCATTATTATATGACCATACAAACGAGCAATGATACATAATTATTATAATCTTTTGGGATATTATATTTAGAAAACATTATAGCTTGTATTGCTTTGCCATGTACATGTACATGTAGTTGAGGGTCCTGTCCTGATGGCACTTGTTACTGCCAGTAGTGTAATATACATGTACTGTACATGTACAAACATTATTCACCTTCCAGTCACTGAGTTTAGAAAATCTCTCCTGTTTCTCTTTCTCAAGAAGATTATTTCTTTTACTTTGTGACTCCTTCATTTCATCTTTAATACCAGTCTTCATTTGTAATCTCTCATTCTGTAAGATAGACAAAGTATAGCTTAATTAGTCTTTCTACAAATGCACAAATAGATTATATTTATCTATGTACCACTTATCCCAAACAAGATACATACATGTACATGTACATGTATATGGAGAAGAAAATATTTCTATGATGCTAAAACTCAATAGCAGTTATAGTTATTTGTTTACATTTTGTGTAACCTTTGCAATTTGCAATCCGCGAAAGTATAAACAAGATATATACATAAAGAAAAAGGTATCCCTATGATTGCTTGGTGTCCAGCATTCAGTATCTCAGCTGACTTTATCAAGCCTGAAACACAACTGCCTATTATAGTTATTATTTTGATTACCTACATGTACTCTCCTTACCTTTTAATGGATCTTGTAGAACTTTAGGAATATATTTCTGGTAGAATAGATTGCTCTATGTAGCAGCTTTCTTTCGTCCTTCCTGCTACTGCAGCAGAGGTTGAGCATGCATTCATTATGCACCACGCCCATTAATTGACCCCGGGAATGACGCAACTTCCTTAATTACGTATACAATGCATACTCGCGCAAGTGGACACAAGAATATATATATAATATATATATATATATATATATATATAGTTCGAACTCATGGGAAAGCAATCATAATAATAACAAGTGTATATAGAGAAAAAAACATCCCTATATTTGCTTTGTGATGACTATGTATTAAGCATTGCTGATGGCACTAGTGTCTCTACTTTTCTGTGTACTCCTGGGGCCTGAAGACGTAAGTGTAAGCCTAATTGCAGTCTAAATACACAGATGTCTGATGAACTGACTGAGGTACTCCTTCAAGGTTCTAAATGATGACTTCCTCGTGTCTGAAACTCAATAACTTATCATACTTACTTGTTAAAGATTCTTGCATAATATCTATACTGTTTCTCTGCTATATACAACAGTTATTAGCAGTTTTACATCCTTTCTGAATCTTCCTGGCTGGTCTGTAGCTCAAACGCGCGTTCTTTTACGCGCCACGCCCATTAATTGACCGAGCCTCCGGGAATGACGCAACTTCCTTAACTACATATACAACGCATAGTCGCGCAAGTGACACAAGAATATATATATATAATTATATATATATATATACATTAAACCCCGTGGAAAGCAATTATAGGGATGGCCCTACGGGCCATAAAAAAAAAATGTTGTGTTCGACTTTTGCACGTATACATATATATACTGTAAATCGGGAATATTTTGTAAATATTCCGAATTTTTATTTTTCGTATGTATAAATTTTCGTATGTGTGTATGTTATTATTTACGAATACCGTTTATTTCCATATACCCGTTAATTTTCGAATTTTTAAATTTCGTACGCATACTGTTATACGAAAATTTTTATAGTACGAAATTTTCCCGAATTACGGTATATATATATAATTATATATATATACAAGAATAATAAAAAAACATTTCCAATAAAAATGAAAGAAGATGTAGGGATGTCAAAACCCTAAAAGCATGCGAACAATGTTAGGTGGGACCCAAAATTAAACAAACAACTTCCATATAACCCTACATAAGTACAGCTTTTTGTATTTTGCTCTATAGTGGTGTAAGTACTTATGTAGGGTTATATGGAAGTTGTTTGTTTAATGTTGGGTCCCACCTAACCTTGTTCGCATGCTTTTAGGGTTTTGACATCCCTACATCTTCTTTCATTTTTATTGGAAATGTTTTTTTTATTATTCTTGTTTCCATTGTTTTTTTTTCCTGAATGGTGTGAATTTGTTCTGTACATTGAAGAAATACTGGTGTAAGTTATATATCATATGAAATCATTCAACCGTAAATGCATTAAAGTTTGTTCATCAATGAAGGTCAATCTTTTGTATATATCAATTATTTATGAATTGATTATCATTCTCTTTCACTTACAGATGATGCCTACTATTTCACTTACAGCACTATCTGCAAGAAGAAGTGTCAGTCACTATATCAACCAAACGGCATTCCAATGTTATCATAGTATATAATATTACTATACAACGGCTTAATAATTATATTTATTATTATTTGCTCACACATTTTATTACTATGCTTATGATTCCAATGCAACAAGTACTTCCTCTCTTTCAGCTTCCATGTTCTGAGTATACAAATGCGCATGCACAATTAAATTCCACATGCCTTGAATACACCTACAAAAATGGCGTTCAATTCGAGATCAATTCTTCGTAGTCGTTGAGACTCTTCTTTCATAGTATCTGGAGATATCATCTCGATACTTCCAGACCAGAATTTTACCATAAATGCGACTGGAATAGTGCTAGAATCATTTTGATAGTTCAACAAACAAAAAAATGATTTGTCTGGAAAATAATATTATTATTAAGATGAAGATTTTGCCAGTTTTGCCACTCGCCGGTTCTCTACCTTAACGACTATTTTTGGCCATCTAGACTGTGTTGGTAGTCATAAAAACACGAGATATGAACAGGTACATGTATGTGTATATTAAAACTTATCTGTATATATTACCAGAGATTTCAGCTCATCACTTGCAAATGAAATGTATAGGCGGCCATTGTTTTTCCATGCCATCCCTACATAGAGAATACTACCGTACTCTCTGATAATATATAATGTTACTAATGTATATATAATTATATATGCATGTATAACACGTGACACAAACATATACATTTGTAAATATACAGATTCAAACTCTAAACAGTATGTGAATACATATAAACCTGTGGGAAGGCCATAAAAACAAAGGTGTACTCTTTGGTAATTACCGAAAACAAGAGCCCTTTGATATACCATGGCTTCCAGTTGTATTATGTATCTCAACCTTTTCCCGAAACATATAAGATATAATTTCTCTTACTTCTTTAGCTTTCTTCCATTTTACAATTGCTTTCTTCTTACTGTCCAGTAGAGTACAGTACTCTACATACCAGTGTTCATGTTGTTCAATATCTTCAGGTGTGTGAGTTGGAATTTCAGTAACTGCTATATCCAAGAATGAAGGACCCGCCTGTACATGTAGAGAAAGATTGCTTGTTACATTCAGACAAGGGCACATGTAGTTTGCTATAATGGGTTGTTTCTTCATATAAGAAGTCACAAAATTATGTTACTTTTATATAGTCTCATATGGTATAAGAATTATGTTAGGAGTACTGACATTGTTACGGTTATAGTTTTTGTTCTTACTCAAGCATGAAATTATTGTATACTGTGGTTTGTATAAGTATTATACTATTTTGAATGTGTAATATAGCTACTACTTATATGAAGTGATGACCCTGAAATGATTAGTGCTTTGCTTTTTTAAAAAATTATTACTTCATATACAATGTACATGTACATGTATGTAGGCAGTCATTGCTACATTTGTGTGTTGATGATGAGTGTTACTGTTGTTGTGGTTACATGATGTAAATGATTGTACACCTCATACTATAGTATGACAAAAAAGTAAGTTTTACAGATTGATTTAGTATTATAGTAGTTTGAATGGGGTGTTTCAGGCACTGTTTGATGCCTACAAAACATTCATGGTACTATAATAATTTGCCAATACTGCCCACCTCTAATCCAATCCAATATTGGTCCAAAAGGCATGAAAGTACATGTAATATAAAGTAGTATTACATGTTTGAGCTTCTTACATGGTGTTTGTTCCTAATCTTGAGAAAGATCTGATGATCATATTCATCCCATCCACCATTGTGTCCTCCTGTTTGTACTAGAAATCTCTGTTTAATAAAGATACAAAACGTTTGAAGGAGTTTATAAAAGTGTTTAACATAATACCAATCCACACATTATACATGTATAATAATACATGTACATGTACATACAGATATACATTACACACTACACATCTCTACATTGTACATGTTTAATAATAAATAAACAGATTTATACATGTACATGTACATGTACACCATACAGCTTTACATTGTACAATGTACATTAATACTAAACAGATCTACATGTACATAATTATTATGACATTATACTCTATACAGTTCTACATGTACATGTACATGTACAATAATAATTAAACAGATCTATAATACATTAAAATTCATGTGTCTAGCATGCTAGCAATAGGCATAGACAAACAAACAAGCAGCCACAATGGCTTCATTAAACATTAGAGCAGCCACTGTGGCTTAGAAAAATAATCAGCCACAATGGCTTAGAAAAAGCAGCCACAATGGCTTAGAAAATAAGCAGCCACAATGGCTTAGAAAATGAACAGCCACAATGGTTTAGAAAATAATCAGTCACAATGGCTTAGAAAAATAATTATCAGCCACTATGGCTTAGAAAATAAGCAGCCACAATGGCTTAGAAAATGAACAGCCACAATGGTTTAGAAAAATAATCAGCCACAATGGCTTAGAAAAATAATTATCAGCCACAATGGCTTAGAAAAATAAGGAAAAATGGAACACTGATTGCCCGGTCTTGAGAACCAGGAATGGTGGATTAAAGATCTTTGATGGCCAGCCAACTCTCCCCACTCATCCAGTGTCCCCATATAATAATAATAATAATAATAATAATTATACCCTATAAAGCTCTATATTGTACATGTACACTGCATAAACAGTTCTAACAGTTCTACAATACACTTTTACATTGTACATGTACAATAACAAATAAACAATAATAAACAGATCTCTCTACAGTTTTCATTGCACACATACATGTACATGTACAAGTAAATTTTGATATTGTATAATTATGTACAATAATAAATTTTCTTTCTACAATATAGCACATTTTTGTAATATGAAACATCCTACCATGTGGTTATAAATGTCACTACAATATGTCATTACATAGTGGCAGGACTAGTATACTGTAATAAATGTGTCTGTACTTATAGACTAGCTCCTACAAATTACCTCAAATGCCATAACTTCAGAAGGCATTGAAGTTGTTTCAACACTCTTAACGACACTAGATGTCACATGACTTCCAGTTCTATCAGATTTAGAAGTCAACCAAGACTCAATCCTTCTCTCATATGCTGAGATTTCTTGTAATACAATGTTTTCTTCTCTTAGTAACTGTTCATATCTAGTAATTGTAAAATAACTATATTACATGTACATGTACATCATACTAGTACAATGTACATTAGGGATGTGCGATACAACTAAATAATAGTATTGCGTATCGCTGCCAAAAATATCACGATACGATACAGTATCACAATATTTGAAATAATATTGAAACACTTATAAAATGTAAATAAATGTCCTATTTGGATGTAGATGTATTTGTCAAGAAATGGTAAAAGAAATCAATGAAAGTTATGCACACTAGCTTCTTCTAATTACTTTTAGGTATCAAATTGGACAAATTAGAAAAACCATGTTTACTAAACTGTTCATTCCAGCTAATATTGTATCACGATATTCAACAAAAATATCGATATTTCGATATATCGATACGTATCGCACATCACTAATGTACATGTATATACATGCAGCAGGATCAAATATAACATTGTACATTGTACAGAGAAAGGTCAATAACTACATGTACATGTACCTAAACATGGACTGTTAATATCATATAAAGCATGTACATGTACATTAATATGTACTTACTATACAATGTACATGTGGCCATGTCAAGTAAAGGTTAATATGTTTGTGTGTATACAAATGTATTATGAACTGCACAAAAAACTAAAAGACATTCATTTTGACCTCAGAAAATTGCCCATAACTTTAGTTTGGAATGATTTACAATCCTTTTACATTCACCATTTGCATATACATGTACATGTAATTATTCTCCATGTTCTTTTTTGTGTATGTAAAATTTCAATCCATTGCTTCAGTATTTAGTTACATGTACAGTATAATCATGTATATGTCATCGTGTATGTGTAAACTGAGTTCATCAGTGGCTACAGATACATATACATGTGTATGTAAAGTGCCTATTGACTATTATACATACAAGTAAGTGTGCAGTTCAGGCGTGTACTGGAATTCATGTGACTTACATGTCCTTTTGCTTTTCTTTAAATGTGAGAAGAGATGCTTCGATATCTTCCAATGTCTGTTTGACTTTCTCTACAACTTAAAAAGATATACAAAAAACCAATATCGACTAGAGAGTTAAAAATACTGTGAAACACAAGGTATGAATAGGATAATTGGTAAGTGTGAGTTAGATTAAAAAGTGTACCAGTAGTGTGAGAATAAATTATGATCTTAGAACACATAACAGGTTTATCACCCACCCCATGTCAGATGGCACACAAGAGCAGTTAATATATCAAAAAGTTTTATACAAATGCTGAAATTAGCTAGTAGTCATAATTAATGGAGCCTTTGACAATAGAGGCTATAATTCTGTGAAGTATATGTACATGTACATGCACAATGAATACATGTGAAATACATACATGTATATAGTAAGATGTAATACAATGCATGTATAATAATACTACTTGTATAATACTTACATAATGAACCAGACTTTCCCTCATGAAGTGTTCTCTTGAAATGAGCTACATTAGATCTTATTTTCTCAATCTGTTGCTTTAATTCATAACCTATGTACATGTAAAGGAAGCATTATACATAATAACTGGACAATACATGTACAACACACAGACACACATTATGATTACTGTATCCTTCCATCAATGGTTTTTGGTGAGGGTAATAAAGGAAATTACACGTGAGATCAACATGAATTGCATGGAGAATCTTGCAAATCTCGTTACAATACCAACTCAAACTTTTCGCATATAATAAAGTTCCACACAGTACATAATAAACAGGGTGTCATGTGACATTATTCAGTCACAGAATGAATGTCAATTGACAACAGTCTATATAATATATAATTATATATGTTATATACATGAATATACATGTACATGTAGTAATGGGAATTAAGTATCATTTCAAAATTGATTGGATTAATATTGTACACTAGAGTGAATAATGGTAGACGAATTTTGAATAGACCAATCAGGAGTAGATGAAACAGGATGCTACCATATCACCAGTAGGTTATATAGTATGATGGTGACATCGTCCCTTTGATGTGGCGAGTTCTATATATTGGATATAGACCTTCCATGTGCACACTATGCAGGAGATGTCACCATCATATAATACATTGTATATAGTACGCTAACAGGTCCTATATACAAAATATAGGACCCTCGTTTTGTGTCTGTGGATGTGATATAGCCCTCGCAGGCTCGGACTATATCACACCTGTTAGCATACTATTAATATTCCATATATAATATATATATATATATATATATATATATATATATAATTATATATATATATATATATATATATATATATATATATATATATAGTAACCTGGGGTAATTACGAACCTGCAACGAAGCGTGTAACCACCAAAGTGCGATCGTGGCCCGTGGCTGTCAGGCATCATTGAATAGCCCTAGCCCTGTTCTACATTGTGGTACCAGTTTCAAGTGATGCATGTAAAGTATTATATAACTACAACAACAAACACTTACATAGTTAAAATGGGTAATTTCGAACTATTTGCAAAGATAATACGTTATAGTATATATGTTCGATATTACCCCGATTCGAATTTACCCCAGGTTACTATATACATATATATAATATATATATATATAATTATAATATATAATTATATATATATATAAATACTACAGGTACACTGTACATACCTTCAGTATTTCTTTGCTTAGTAAGTTTTGTTTCCGTCTCTTCTAAAGTATAAAACAAAGTTTGAAATTCATGACGCTTGCTATATAAATGTCTAGACCTCTCTCTTTCTACAGTATTGAATCTGAAGAACAAAGTTAGTTGGTTACCATGGTAACAACATTTTTACTCTTTGGATTACAAGCTGTGAGGAAACAATCACTTACTTCACTTGAAGTTGGAATAGTTCTTCGAAAATTTCTTTCTTCTTCTTTTTATCAGTATGTGAACCACATCCCTCTTTGTCAGAAGAGGGATGTGCATTTACACGTGGGTCGGCCATTTTGTATAACCGGCGGCATAAAGGTGGGCATTATTTGAAACCATTCTCAATCCTACAATCTGATTGGTTGAATAGATTCTGATTCAAATATTTAAACACAGGAACAACAACTCTGGTGTTGAAGTCTTGAAGAGTTAGGGGCAGCTTAAGTCCTTTTTAGGAGCACGTTTACTTACACGCTTAGAGTTATATATTCTATTTTAAATCATTCAAGGACTACTACTTGTGAAATTACCTTTTTGAGCCTTTTTTTTTTTTGAAGTACAAGTTGTGTTTTTCTACTTTACAAAATGGCACTAGGATTGAGACAAATTCAGGTAAGTTAATATATATATATATATATATATATATATTGTACAAGTGTATGTTTTATGCTTTATTTATTTCCATAGGACTTTCAGCGTGAAAATAGTAAACTGAGTCGACCAGGTGGGAAAGCTTTCTTTAAGATCCCAGATGTAAAGGCAAGACCTGCTTTGGGCAGTATTCAGAATACATTTACAGACCGCCATCATATAGTAAGTTGAATTTGCCAATATTGTATGTGTATATATGTTCAAAGCTCCCTGCATGGTTATGTGAGAAGAAAAGATAGGTGTGTTATATTTCATGTGTATATGTCAATTAAGTAAGCCACATGTTAAAGCTTTTGTCATATATGGTTCTCAAGTTATGTAGGACTTCATATTTACATGTAAAAATGTGAGTGTGGTTAATGGGAAATGTAACTGAACTTGCACCTGCACTACACGAACAGATATAATGTATTTGACACTTAGTACATTATAAACACATTATAATTGCGTCTCATTCGTAGTACATGTAACATGTATTAGAAGTGTATTGTACTACATGTATGTGCTGTAAACCTTTTTCAAATACACAACCTCTATGAGTAAGGTTGCATATCACATTCACACTTTATACATACATGTACATGTACTATGCTTCAGGACTATGGAAAACTCACTGTTCTTTGTGATTTCATCATGTCTTTTCTAACTTACTCCTTACATTTTTATCCCACTCATTTGTGACTATTTCTCTTATACCCATAGGCAATGAAACCTAAACCATCAGCATTCAAGCCCACATTTTCCACTCATATTCCTACTCCTGCTGTACAACCTGCTGTACCTCAAGTTCTCCCAACTTTAAAGGAAGAGCCGCAGTATGAGAAATCCCTTCCTTCTCCTGAATCCATGGATGTGGGACAGGTACATAACATATGTGCATTGTATAAATGTGATAATTCATCTACATGTACATGTGTACATGTACGTCTTTGAATGAGAAAAAAAAATCATTTTTAGTTATGTTTGTCATTTCATAGTACATATACATGTACATTAAGTTATGCATTACAAATGTTCTCTTCATTATAAAATACACATGTACATGAACTGTAGAATTATACATGTACTGTACAGCATACTTAGAGTGGTATGGTACCCCCTATAGTCTCCCCTATCAGTCATAAAATCACCCAATATACAATGTACCCCTTTTGATGTTGGATTATTTTAAAGTAACACACAAAAATGTCAATTCAATGTATTTCCATACACACTTCACTCATTATCAGCATCATCTGCATGGGATGGTGAGGTCTGTATTCACCCATTTCCTAAGAGCAGGGTAAGGGTCCCACGTACATGTACATTGTACAATACATGTACATGAATGTGCTGCCTACACTACATGTACATGTACAATGTATGTGCTTATCAGAATTATGACTATATACATTGTACTATATACAATGTATATACATGATGTTATCAGAGATGTAGAAAGTAAGAAAGAAAGAAAGAAAGACACCTGAGGCATGTACATGTAGTACATTGTAGTTACTTTGGTATATGCTGTAGACAGTCGTATTACCTCTACATTGTTGTGTAAGATTTTTTGTAGTCTATATGTAGCACATGTATGTTTTGTAAATGTTGTCTTACATGTACATGTATCTACACATGTAATGGCCCTTTCCTTAAGTACATGTACATGTACATGTACATGTAATTACACAAGTTGTACAGTGTATGTACATGTAACAGTGTACATGTACATGTATGTAGCATACAGTTGAATTCAATTTTATAGAGATGTATACATCAGGGTTTCATTTAGGGGGTGGGTCATTTATACACACTATGATAACCCTGTTAGTCTCTAAAATTGGCCATATACTTCCATGTAAGTTAGAAGTAGTGTGTATATCTTTAGTCAGTAGTACATGTACATTGTATCTTTAGTATAGTGTACATGTACATTTAGTTAAAAACACATGAAAGTGCTAGACACTGCAAGGTGTAAAATACATGTACATGTATGCTTATGGGGGTTAAAGTTTAACTTTATTAAGCATCCTATACATACATGTACAATGTACATGTACATGTATGTTCAATTGTCATGTACATTAAGCTACAAATTTTTACTGATTTTGTTTATTGTCAGATCGCCGAGGCATTATCTGAACAGCTCCTGATTGAAGACATAGATTCACAAGATGCTGATAATCCTCAATTATGTGCAGAATATGCTAAAGATATCTACAAATACATGAAAGAATTAGAGGTACATGTACAGTAAATTAAGAGAGAGTTACATGTACATGTACATGTATATGGAAGGTCTCCTTATACATGCACATGTACATGTACATATACATGTATGTACGTGTACTTTGTAGTAAAGACACTGTACTTGTACATGTACTTGTACAAATGTAAGCCAAAAATGTTATCCACTGTTACTCTGTGTACATTTATAAAGACCCTATACACATAGAATACTATAAATAGCAATGACAGCGTATGATAAGCGTGCTAACTATACAGTGTTCTGCCCAGACTATGTAGAGCAGTGGTCAAATTCTAACTAGTGCTGTTTACCCAGTACATGTATATACTTAATTCTGTATCAGCATACATGTATATGTATTATCTGAGAGGTGATTGATTCATCTGAGAGATACATGTACTATAGTTAGTGTCCTGACCAGTGTCTATACATGTACATGTACATGTGCTATGAGGATTTACTTATTATAACCATGCATGTTGTCTATTCATTCATAAGGCAGTCAACATGTACAGTACATGTGGCTGTTGAACTGTATCTGTAGTTCTGTACATGTACAATGTACATGTAGATGTAATTATTACAGTATACATATACTTTTGTTCATTTCAGTGTAAGTTCCATGTTCCTCCGACATACTTGGAACATCAAACAGATATTAATGAACGCATGCGTTGTATCCTGATTGACTGGTTGATTCAAGTTCATAACAGGTTTAAACTACTTCAAGAGACACTTTATCTCACCGTCTCAATAATAGATAGATTCCTTTCTGTAAGTTGTGTAGATGTACAATTGTATTTTTATGTTACAGTACATGTATACATTGTATGTAGATGAGAAAATCAGTCACTTGGAATTAATATAAATATTTTTTGATTGCTTAAATTTAGTACAGGAGAATATTTGTTCTTCCTGGATACCAAATTTAGTTGTCTGCCTGTACAAAATGGCTGAATAACGAGCATTTAAAAGTACATGTACATTTGACAAAATTATTATTTGCCGAATGACTGGTTTTTGTATCCATGATCATAATTGTACGGATCATGTACATGTACATGTGTACATGTACAAATGTGATAAGTCGTGATACTATAAATTATAAAACCATAAACATCAATAAATCTGTATTACTTGTACAAAGTGTACATGTATATGTACATTGTATATGTATGAAGCCCGGAAAGCTTGACTTTATGTACATGTATCATATCAATTCATGTACATGTTTTTGGTGCTCTGTGCATACAGTGTACATGTTCATAATTCAATTTTTTTTTCAGCGAAACAGAGTTGAGAAGTGTAAGTTACAGCTCGTTGGTGTGACGGCAATGTTAATAGCCAGTAAATATGAAGAAATGTATGCACCAGAAGTGAGAGATTTTGAATATATTACTGATAAGGCCTATAGTAGTGCAGAAATAAGAGCAATGGAAATATTAATGCTTAAAGATATGGAGTACAGTTTTGGGAATCCTCTTTGTCTTCATTTTCTACGTAGGAACTCCAGAGCTGGAGATGTAAGTTGATTTACTACTGACCCTGTCCTTCATGTGTGTCAAGACATGGGGCAATTAGAAAGTACAAGTACAGTACATGAGTATAACTATAATCTCAATAACACAGCTACATGTAAATGCTTGAGGCTGTATACTGTTCATGTACATGTACATGTACATCTAGTTGAACAGGTGGAAGTTCTCTGAACACAAGCTTAAGCACCTTGAAAGTGCTTTAAGCATAATTTTAAGCATAAATTATTTCTAATTAAGCAATGCAAAACAAATTTAGTGGATGATATAATATTATTATGACTGCATTATCTGCATACCATGCTGATAGCAGACATGGAAGGGAATTAGCACATTCTTTGAGCTATCAGCCTGATATGTATATTATACATGTAGTTAAACAATGTGCTAATTTCTAAAACTGCTTAAGTTAATAAAAATAAAAAACTACTCATGTATAAGCACAAACAGGTTACCCAGAAAAATACTTAAGAGTACATGTACATGTACCTTCAAACACTACAGAAATGTAAATGTACATTGTACTTAAGCACTTTTATAAATAAGCACAAGCGCATTTGTGCCTGCCCCATGTCTAATGTGTAAACATGTACATGTAAGTTATGTACAATTTTATATACATACATACATGTACATGTGTAACTCCTTACTGCTAAACATTACTTATACATGTTGTGTACATGTACATGGGTTGTGGGGCACTGTATTGTGATGTACTGTATAATGTTCATGTGTAGATGAAAAGGATGCGATATACATGTACAAGTGTTACTGCTTGCTACTGTACATTACAATAGCTACATGTACATGTACATGGGTACTGTGTTATAATGTACATGTGTACATGTATTTTATGATGCAGTTTTATCTCCATCTAGGCCACCCCCGAGATTCACACAATGGCTAAATTTCTAATGGAGTTGTGTCTTCCTGAATACTCAATGTTAGAATATGTACCATCACAGATTGCAGCTTCTGCTCTCTACCTCTCATTAAAGCTACACAAAGCAGGAGAATGGGTAGGTGGTACATGTACACTAAAGTCATGATGACCTCAAAATTAGGATGTGATGACTTTATATGTACTATAGTGTATAGTTTAATGTCACAAGGTTAATACATGATTATACTGTAACTCAATAATGAAGCAATGGATTGAAATTTGACATACATGTACACAAAAAAGAATGGGAAGGTTAATTAAATATATGAACTCCTACATGAAGGTGCAATAATTAATTACCATAGCCACACCTGTGACCCATCCCTAGCAAAAGTGTATTTTAGTGTACATGTAAGTAATGTACATGTACATGTAGGTTATACACATGGTAATGGTTTCTACTGAATTTCTTAGGGTGCAAACAATAATTCTCAGTGAGCTAAGAAGGGTTCTAGTAAGTAGTACATGTAACAGATGACCTTTCCTAGTGAGTACCAGGGTACTCACTAGGTTTTTATAAAAGGTCATCATCTACGGTATGTTAATGGACCAAGTGAGATATGCCCAAAAGGTGGAGCCAAAGATATCATTATATGATAGTTTAAATTTGTTTAAAAAAAAAAGGGCAGGACTTACATTGTGTAATTCATTACCTGTACATGTATATCAGACTGGAGAACTGTAGGCACTCAACTAATGCAAGAAAGGGCATCTGTCTAATTTCTCTATTTAATGCCCACCCTGTTATATTTCATTTTCCAGACTGCTACCTTACAGCATTACAGTTCGTACTCTGAAGCAGATTTATTGCCGTGTGTCAGAAAAATTGCACATCTGGTTAAAAATATGTTCATAGCCAAACAGCAGGCTGTAAAAAACAAGTATAGCACTGGAAAGTTTCTTAAAATTGCCAAAGAGCCGTCTCTTTTAAGCAATGTAATCAAAGAGCTGGCTGCCTCAAGTCAATAATAACAATACTTTAATAGCATATTAACTAATGATTATTACATGTATATTACACACTTGTCTTGCATTGCTTGTCTAAATTAATACAGTGCTATTTTTGTATGTGTACTCTCAACTATTTTTTTTTGTTGTTATTTACATTATACATGTATTTTATTTACATGTAATATATTATTTGTACAGTGTACTCTGGTATTACATATTCAATTTACTAACTTTTTGATCAACCTTACTTTTACAAGAGGAGAGGAGAACTGGCCAACTTCAAAAGTTAATGATGCAAACATTTTTTTGTTGGAACAACCTTTATATTTTTTTACATCATTCTGGATCTTGTGAAAACTCAAGGTTTGACAACCATCTTTTGATGTGAAAAACTCTACAACAGTTCTCATAATCCTAGATCTAGACTGGTAGTTGTGAAAACTCAAGGTTTGATGTGAAAACTTTTAACGACAACAGTTCTCATAATCCTAGACTGGGGTAGTAGATTTTTCTTGGTTCTTGTTTAGAGATGTACAGTGTACCTGTTTTTTTTTTTTTCAGGGCCTTTAGGGGGAGGATCCCCCTAACAGGTAAAGCTATTCCCTTCCAATATGATACTGAAAAAAACTGGTGTACCGTACCTTCTTCCGAGGCTATAAGATCAAAACATGGTGGAGCAGTTTCTTTCAATAAAACTATTGAACACAATCCCATCACACAACTATAAGTCTAATCATAAAAGTTTGAAGTTCAAAATTAAAAGAAGTTGCATTTCCTAATTAAGTTTATTGTTATTACATTCAATGATTATGAAATTAGTTCTTATGATGAATGACAAGACATGAAACAATCAAGTAGGATTATAATACTGATGAAATAATTGAATGATGAGACATGAAACAATCAAGTAGGATTATAATACTGATGAAATAATTGAATGATGAGACATGAAACAATCAAGTAGGATTATAATACTGATGAAATAATTGAATGATGAGACATGAAACAATCAAGTAGGATTATAATACTGATGAAATAATTGAATGATGAGACATGAAACAATCAAGTAGGATTATAATACTGATGAAATAATTGAATGACGAGACATGAAACAATCAAGTAGGATTATAATACTGATGAAATAATTGAATGACGAGACATGAAACAATCAAGTAGGATTATAATACTGATGAAATAATTGAATGATGAGACATGAAACAATCAAGTAGGATTATAATACTTTAAGAGTTGCTTCTTGCAATTCTCACTATCAAATATGTAATTTACAGAATTTTTTGAGAGTTGAAATAATTCATGCCTGTTAAGACCAAATGTTTCAGCAGCAATATGATACTCCTCAGTTAGAGATGTAGCAAAGAGACCTTTATCATCAGTCTAAAAAACGAGAAAGAAATGTAGCTACTGTAAAAAAAAAAAGCAGTGACTATATTAGATGCACAATCTTGAACCAGAGAACTGGGGATGGACCTTAAGTTACATTAATAGGATTGCAACCTAGGATATCGCAAATATTACAAACAAAAGTTTTTACATAAACTGTTGACCAGTCTTTTAGGAGGAGTAAGCATATCAACAGAGTGTTATAATTTCAGTGTGTGCTGCCTGTACTTATTTGAAGTTACTACTATGTATCTTTCAGTGCTCAAAATTGAAAGTTTTTGAAAGTGTCCAGCAGAAACATCTGGGCTAAACAATATTTGACCAGCAAGTTGTGAATTTTGTCCACAAATCAGCACTGTATCCATTTATGGCTTATGAGATATAGAAGTAACCCACTAGGCCATGACTACTCTTGACTAATAATTAACCTCACTGTGAGGTTAATGTACTTATTTTTTGTACTATTCTTATAACTAATCTGAGCAGTTTTGTCCAGACTAAGAGCCAAAATGGAAAATGGCCAATTGCTCGGTGTTATTTCGAGCACTGATTTTTGTACCTCAACTATGAATTCCAATGCAATATTAATCACAGGGATTCACCCCCAAATGGATTTCAGACAAAAATTATTTCAACATGTGGCAACATCTTGGATACAAGCCTTCTGAGGTCCCAAAGTCACGAGAAACAATATCAAAGGGCCTATATTTATAAAACTTCTTAGGGACTGACAACACCCCAGGAGCTATGTGCTTTGCATGATTGATTCTTTCCCATCCCTAACAAAAACGTCCTGTATGAAACCCTGATATGATAGTAATCATAGTACCATGTATATCTAATGGAACGTACACATAGAATACAAGGATGCCCTCTGTCTTTCCAAAACTTAAAATGATGTTGCTCATAACTCTCCACAGTCTGTCCCTTGATATTCGAGGTCATGCATATTTCTATATGGAAAGAAAGGTCATCAGTAGGTATAGATGATGAAATGTGTTGGAACTATATATTGAACAAACTAACAGATGGTGAAGAAGTTAAACTAATCCTACTCCTTAACAATCAAATATGTATTGTTGAATAAATTAAATCGAAAACAACGAAAAGATTTGATTAATTTCAAGACCCTGGCCCAGAAAATCACAAAATCACAAAATCTGGACACTTGCATAGATTTGACCACAATGTTATTAATAGAAATGATCCATGTCAGGGTTTTAGCTAAAGGGGCAAATAGGGGTGGCTCATCATCATTTTTTTGTCTCAATTCCTTTGATGTTGTTATAGGAATGCAATTAGGCCTTTGATGTGGTCATGCTTTTTTGACATAGCCACAATCCCTTCCTCTAAAACCTTGCTTGCAACACTAACACTTAGTACATGCATAATACAAACTCAAAAACTGGCAATTGATTAACTAACCAATTGGAATTTTATTATCATGTACATGTTTAACATTTGGAGAGTCTACCCCTAACGGACCACGATGAAGAAATGTTCCATGACCTATACGATCTATCTGTACTGTTAATAGCTCTTGTGTGTCAATCTCCATGTCAGATCTCTAAACAGGTATTGAAATATATGACCGTGGATAAGAACTTGGATAATAATAATTATGGTTAATCTCTTATATATGCATGTATTTAAACTCTTACTATACAATCAATAGCAACAATTGCTCCACCTAGATACCTATTTTAGTTGCCTTCCTGTACAAAATGGTTGAATAGTGAGAGTATACCATGGTAAAACAATAATCCACATACAATGTAGCATAATTTCGTAAAACAGTAAAATACTCGTAGGGTTATAACATGAAAATGTGTTTCAGGTATTTCAAAGCAGGTTATACTTATAGGTATTTAGATGATATACAATCTCCAGTGTTTGATTTGATTCAGTCTTTCATATCTTGAGTACTGGTAGCCTAACAAAGTACTTCAAAAGTGTTAATGCCTATGGTGTCCATATATATAATCATCACTGTTTCACTGTCAGTGGTATAGGAAGCATAGGGCACTGGACCCCATGGATAATATTTCATGGGGGCATGGCCCCACGAAATTTTATACTTTTTATATATAATAATTGCACTGCCCAACATACAGTCAGGTGTAATAACACTTGTGTTTTATTGTGTAATATATATTTTGGACATGCCCCCATAATCAAAATCATCTTTCTACACCTATGACTGTATATTACTTACTTCTGACAAATGAACTGCTAGTTTCATTCCTTGTTTCTTTGCTTCATTCAACATTGTTACTATCTCTTTAGTATTTCCAGCCTGTAATAAACAAATGTAAGATAGCTAGGATTGATAAAAATAATCAAAATGAATAGAATACTCATTTATAATCACTTGACATTAAAGAGTATAGTTATAGCAATATTAACTGTTATATATTTGAACCAATACAATGAGTAAGGGCAAAAATAATAATATAATAGTATTCCCTAAGACTGGAGGTTGTAAAAATAATGTATGTTAAACAAAGCAAACATACTCTTCAGCTATGTTATACTTCTTTTAACAGGTGTTTTGAGAGAAATGTTGATCATTTTTGAAAAAGGGTGATGGAGTTTGGTTAAAGTAATGAGTTAACTCTATTGAGTAGATATTTCCAACATGTTTGATATTTCTAAATTGACCTTAGGATCTCCACTTAGATCTAATCCAACAACTTTCCCTGGTTCATTTTCACCTAATAAACTATACTCTTGTGCAAGTTTTAATGTGTCATAAGCTTCAGATATGTCCTGACGTCTATCAACTGACAGTAGCAGTCTATAATAAGAAATGTTAATTGTACACTGAATAAATTACATGCTAACATAATGTCAACAAATGTTTGCAATAATGCAGTAACAGTACAGTAATAGTACATCAAAATAGTACAGTAATAGTACATCAAAACAGTACAGTAATAGTACTGCATCAAAACAGTACAGTAATAGTACTGCATCAAAACAGTACAGTAATAGTACATCAAAACAGTACAGTAATAGTACTGCATCAAAACAGTACAGTAATAGTACTGCATCAAAACAGTACAGTAATAGTACATCAAAATAGTACAGTAATAGTACATCAAAACAGTACAGTAATAGTACTGCATCGAAACAGTACAGTAATAGTACTGCATCAAGACAGTACAGTAATAGTACTGCATCAAGACAGTACATTAATAGTACTGCATCGAAACAGTACAGTAATAGTACTGCATCAAAACAGTACAGTAATAGTACTGCAATAACACAGTACAGTAATAGTACTGCATCAAAACAGTACAGTAATAGTACTGCATCAAAACAGTACAGTAATAGTACTGCAGTACAGTAATAGTACTGCAATAACACAGTACAGTAATAGTATTGCAAATAACACAGTACAGTAATAGTACTGCAAATAACACAGTACAGCAATAGTACTGCAATAACACAGTACAGTAATAGTACTGCAGTACAGTAATAGTACTGGAATAACACAGTACAGTAATAGTACTGCAATAACACAGTACAGTAATAGTATTGCAAATAACACAGTACAGTAATAGTACTGCAATAACACAGTACAGTAATAGTACTGAAAATAACACAGTACAGTAATAGTACTGCAATAACACAGTACAGTAATAGTACTGCAGTACAGTAATAGTACTGCAATAACACAGTACAGTAATAGTACTGCAATAACACAGTACAGTAATAGTACTGGAATAACACAGTACAGTAATAGTGCAGTACAGTAATAGTACTGCAATAACACAGTACAGTAATAGTACTGCAATAACACAGTACAGTAATAGTACTGCAATAACACAGTACAGTAATAGTACTGGAATAACACAGTACAGTAATAGTATTGCAAATAACACAGTACAGTAATAGTACTGCAATATAACAGTATGGTAGTCATAATTAAGAGAAATACAACACATTATGCTATGAAGTTAGGTCTGTGTGTGTGTGTGTGTGTGTGTGTGTGTGGAGGTGCTGTACAGGTTGTACTACTAGCCTGACAATCATATCTCCAGGTAATTCAGATACTCCTTTTCTAATACCATTCAATACTGCCTTTATATAGGTGGTTTTCGTCATGCCTGTTAAAAGTTTACGGTAAGTATCATTTATATAATGAATTGAAATATACACCTGATTCTAAGTTAGCTCTTGGGGTTGTTCGTAGTTCCAGGTATTTCACATTATCTTCATAAAACTCCTTTACTACATCACAGGATGCCTGTATGCATGTGTTTCAATTAAAAATGAGCCAATGAAGGACTGGTATCATTACTTACCAGTAGTATAGCTTCTTCATCATCCACTACTGAGTGAATAAGCTTGAACATGGCAAAAGCACTAAAAGTTGGGAAAATAATTATTACAGGAGCCATACCTACATGTTCTATTTAACAGAATAGAATACAAGTTGCAACTTGCGTAGAAACTAGAACTACATGTATTAGCTGCTCTACCTGAAATATTCTATAAGATCCTTTAAAAAGTAAGAATAATGGATAATCAAAATTATACAGTCTGTTGTGTTTATGGCATGAGAAAGTCTGACACGATTACTGAATGATGCCGGATGCCACAAAGCAGAATATTTTTTTCCTCTTTACATTCTGTTTCATTTAAAAAAATATTTTTTATTGAATTATAGTTAGTGTTCTTTTACTACACAAAAATGGAGCTGGAAATATTATATATTAATGGGTTGTGACATAGTCTAATGAATCAGTCTGACTTTGGGTGTGGTCAGTTAGGAAAGGGTTGGGTTTTGGGTGTGGCTAATAGCATTGCTCTACTATTTATTTCTGGGGACAACCCTGATAATTAAAACAAGATATATGAAGAAAAGGTATCCCTATGATTACTTTGTGGCGGTGTCCAACATTCATTAATCATGACTGACTTTCTCATGCCTTAAATATAACAGTTATTATTTTGATTATATACTCTTCTTACTTTTAAAAGGATCTGGTAAAACTTTAGGAATATATTTCAGATAGAACAGCTATTTATTATAATTACATAAGCTATAAACATGCAGCTTTCTTCCTGCTGTTCGATAGCTTGCTTGAGTAAATGTTCTTTTACGCACCACGCCCATTACTTGACCGAGTCGGTGAGCCCCCAGAATGATGCAACTTCCTTAACTATGCATACAATGCAACTCACATAAGTGATGCAAGAATATATATATATATATAATATATATTATTATATATATTCAACCCATGGAAAGAAATCATAGGGATGGCCCTATAGGTCATAATTAATCGGCAATGTGCTTTTTAATACTTGAATTATAGATTTTATCCTTATACAAAACAGAACCTAGTAGGTATCATGTGGGAGGCATCAGCGTGGGTGCACTAAATGTTCAGAAACGTTAAAACAGTTACTGCAGCGATTACTCAAGTAGGCAATCATTGTCTGCCGCAAAACAAATTGTCAACATTTTCACCTATCTAGTTTCTTTCGTTCTCCTTTGTTGAATGCAACTTGAGATAACTGTGGAACTTCTTTGGTATTTCCTTGACTTGAGAGCTTTTTAGACCTTCTTTCCAGAAGGGTAGCCATTGTTTGTAAACTTATTGAGCCATTCAGATGTGCATGAAGCTCCTATACAAGAGATGTAAGATTATATAATATATACATCATTTAAACCGACCACTTTGGGAAGCTGTTTGCAATAGTTCATTGCCATGGCTGACAACCTCCACGTGGGTATTAAACTGAGATGTGTGGGCGGTGCAGCTTGCAGGAAGTGATGTGGCGGGAAGTGTACGACGGGCTAGCCCTGTTCTAATAGCACATATGTACTGTAGTTATGGCTAAACAAAAACTGGTAGAGATACGTAGAGATGACAAGAACTGTGCAGTTGTCAATTTGCACGGTAAGTAATCGATTTTAATTTTTACTGTGTGAATGATTATTATAGGAGCAACTTTACAATCATGGATAAATGATGGAACTGAAATGGTGTTTGTGAGGTGAGAGGTGATATGTTAATAGCTTGTATATATTGCAATGATGGAGTTAATTCTCTAGTAAGCAGGCAGTCTTTGATAACAAGAAGGCAATACGTGGTGGAATTCCTGTGGTATTTCGTGAGTTATATTATTATTATAATACTTTAGTCTGTTGCTCCAAGTCAATTGTTAGCTCCTCATCCTCTCATCTTCCCAATATGCCAGTTGTATTTATAATCTTCGTTAAAATATTGTGCAGTTTTAACTAATTAAAACAACAAAGTAGTTATTTGCCTAATTGAAAATCAGATTGGGTTTGTTATCAAAATTAAACCCAATGGTAGTTATAGAGATTCTGATGTTTGTAATTTAAGTTTATTCTAAATTAAACTTTTCAGCTTGTTTTGGAGCTTGGGATCGTGGACCTCAACATGGATTTGCTCGTAATTCACCATGGAGTGTAGCTCAAGAGCCAAGCAAGGTTTTATGCAACCATGATACTGTATGTTGATAATGTGTTTTTTGTTATAGGATAGTGATGGAAATGCAGTAGCTGTTTTTCAATTAGTAGACAATGAATATACCAGAGGTCTATGGGACAAGTATGTTTATATGCTTAGATATTTTGAATCCCTCTATTTTTTCTGTTCAATGTCTTGTATACAGCAAGTTCAAACTACTTTATACTGTGAAGGTCAGTGGTGATGGATTGACTACTGCACTATCTGTTACTAACCTGAATGGTATGCAGGCACAATTAATGTATTGATTAGTACAGTTGCATGCAAGGAATAGTGTAAAATTAACATTAAATGTAGTTGCCCATGCTGATGTCATAACTACTTTCTACCAATTGCTTCAGCTGTCTAATTACTAGACAGCCTGCAAAATACTAGTAGTGGGGCCTGCCAGCCAACTGAAGGGAAGGCGAGAGCCTGCAAAATACTAGTAGTGGGGCCTGCCAGCCAACTGAAGGGAAGGCGAGACATTACATGAGATAGTGTTCATTTGAATTGTATTAGGGGAGTGGGTGCTTACATAAAGGTGGACACAAATCCATTGGCTATTCATGGTACTGTACTAACTAATAAATTAGTTATTTTAATGATTGCAGAATGCTAATTGTATTATTTGTGTGTCTCTACTCAGACAAAGAAGCTTTCAGTTTCACATGGCTACTTCATACATACTTCCGTTTACCTGATATTTCAAAAACGACAATTTCAGGATTGGGTGGACTAACTTATGTTGATAAAGTGAGTGATCAACTGATCCATTATAATTGACAGTACACTCTTTACTACATAATTATATTAGACCACAAGTTAAGTGGATTGGGAAATTTTTGTAAATGCAAATTAGAAATTTATACCAGATTCAATTTTCACAAAATTGTTCAGTCCAACATGTGTAATACATTATTTAATTTCGTTAAGTATATACTATGTGAAGGTAAAACCACAGTGAATAGTTCCCAATGAATGGTACATTACTATTAGTGATGTATATAGCTATAGTTATTATATTTATATGAGATTTTAGTTGTATCTTATAAAATTCATATAATTATGGACATGACAGTTTGTGTGATTTCAGACGTTTTTATAATCATGACTTGTCTCTTTTAGCTTTTAATATTTTTCTTAGGTTGATGGTTTTAAGGAGAAGCAAGAGGCTAATGATCCAATGACCATAACAGGTTTTACTGACAGGTAAGTTCTTGCTGAAAAGTTTTGAATGGCTGGATTATATCATTATTTGTAATTCACCAACCTAAATATATTTCAAAGAAACCTTTTATTGCCAAATGTTTTGGTAATTATGCAGTTACCTTCATCAGTGGCATATAATGATACATTTTTTGTATTATAATGTCAATATATATATATACAGCCAATAATTTTTGTTTCCAGTGCTTAAAACAGGGAACAAGTATATTGTAATAGTGCTGTACTGAAACCTGTACATCGCGGTTAGTCTTAATTAGAAAATCATAGTATAAGCTACAGTATATATATGAGATCTATCACTGCCTCACACAGTACACAGCAGTGGCAGTATTAGAAATTAGATCGAGTTGAATTGTCTGACGATGTTATCCAATATTGTATGTATTTTCTTCATTTGAATTCATTATTACTCAGTTCATTAATCGATTATTATTTTATTTTTTTTACTGTCAGAGTTTATAAAGGTGCTTCTCGTGATCATGTAATAACAAATGTGGCCGGAGGTAAAACATTATGTGTACAGAAATCAGAATTTCCTGAAACTGGTCAGTAATAATAATAAATTCAGTGTTAAAATAGAGTTACTGTTCTTTGAAAATTCATCACTATTATAATTATTTCTTAGTTGTATGGAATCCATGGATTGAGAAAGCAAAATCTATCGGTGACTTGGGTGACGATGAGGTGAGAATATATTATCATGCTGGGCTCCATGTGGCAAACCATCATACCTATATAATATGTACTGACTATTAATTTAAACCTCCATGCTTGGAGCCATATGAATTTGCTCTATCTTTGAGTAAATATTGTTTGTGGTAGTGTATTATATATGCATAATAGATTATATCATAAGGAGATTTTGTGTGTTTTTGTCTACCAAAATTTGTTTTGCAAACCATTGTAGACACTATTTGGGAGTAGTACTATGAAGATTTGGGAGGGGCCGTTTCCCCCCCCTCCCTGTAGATAGAATCCTGATATGTATACTGTATACCAAATTTTAATAATGGTGGTTTTGTTGATCTTATGCTGAAAGGGTTAATAATTAGGTGTAGTATCGCATGTATGCTGTATTCACTAAAAACTAGTACTCCATAAAGTAATAATAATTATAATTATATAATTATATTGTAACTACGACAACAAATACTGATCTTTTATAACTGTTTCTGCAGTAGTTCACTTGTATACTACTTTTATTAGTATCATTTCTTGGTGTGTGTTGAAGCTGGATATGTTGTTGAGCCATATAAACTACCTGCTGGTCAGTCCTTCACATCATCTCAGAATATCAAGATTGTCTCCTAACTCAAGCAATCATTTTACATTTTAGTTAGTAGTAACATTTATTTCATTTTATTTAGTCATCTGATTTTGCTAATTTTTGTTTTTTATTAAATGTAACAAGCCTATATTGGCTTCATCACACCCAAAATAACTGCAATATACTCGGGATACAGGAACTCAAAGATCTTCTCTGGCATTTTTTTGTAGCTATATAGCTACCCATATTGGGCAACACAATGAAAAGGATTTCAACTGCCCAGAAGAGGAAGTTCATCCTTTGTTGACAATGAGAATGGCTTAGAGCAGCTCCCAGGAAGTCTTTACATTAATTATGCAAGAGTAGTGATAGCATAGCATCTCCAGACATATTAAGTGAGTTATGAGTACATAAGTCATAAAGGAATGGTGAAATGAAATCTGCTACTTATCATGAAACTATTCAGAGTGATATACACTCAAAAGATCAAGTGTAATAATAATTATTTCAATACACATACAAATTAATAACATAATATAAAATCATAGTTTGTAAGTGATAAAATGAAGTTGATACAATAATTATTGAAATATAAAATAGAAATTGTTGTATATGAATTAACTGTTCATTGAATTTATTAATGTAAGTAACTCCTGATATCTCCATCTTACCTTCAATGAAAGAAAACTTAAGTGATAAACATGTAGTATTAATATTTGCAGTATAGTAACACTAGGATCAAAGGACCCACAATATCAACATACAGTATGTGGCATAACAGAAATGTTTGCCATTGACAATACATGTATCAAGATGGTATTCCACAATTAACAGTTTGCCTTATGTAAGGAGCTAATCCATAGATCAGTCTAAAAGTACTGGAAATGAATATTCCACACAACAATGATACTTTTATGTCATTTCCACACTACAAAAAAGTTATAGCATACCACCTCCTTGTGCACGCAATGGAATATATTGTCACTGTGATGACGACGACAGGCATGAGGGTATAGCTAGCATCACTAGTGACAATATATTCCACATGGCACTTGTAGGTATGCAATAACTATTACAAGAATGGCTCAGATGACATAGTAGTTACATGCTATAATTATTATATTCTGTATTATTATGAAGAAGTATTAGTTATAACACCCCTTCCAGGGCATTATCCCGTATACACACGAAATGATATTCATAATCCCGAGGGCGTAGCCTGAGGGATTAATGAATATCATTGAGTGTGTATTGATAATGCAGGTGGAAGGGGTGTTATAACTGGCTTATGCACGAAATGATATTCATAATCCCGAGGGCGTAGCCCGAGGGATTAATGAATATCATTGAGTGTGTATCGATAATGCAGGTGGAAGGGGTGTTATAACTGGCTTATGCAATGGAAGCCATACTTTGCATACCAATTACCATGGTTACCATGGTTACCATTTGCGTCAGAAATGTTTCCATGGTAATTTCAGACGTCATTATTCCTAGATACTAGCTAAGTAGTTAGACTAGTTACTAGTAGTATGGATAGAGAGAATAACCAGAACATTTATAACGTGGATGATGAAGACTTTCGACCTCCGAAGCCTAAGAAGCAAAGAAAAACACTAGCTAAAAGGTTTGGTTCCATTTCTGACGATTCAGCTATTGAAGTGATGAAAAAAGGCTATGTTCCTGAGAATACCAAAAAAGTACTTCCTGGGCCATAGGAGTGTTCAGTGAGTGGAGAGCGGCTAGGAATTCAACATCCAATGAAAAGGTTTGTCCTGCAAATCTATTTGAAGAGGCGAAGGTAGACGAATTGAACTACTGGCTGCCAAGGTTCATCAACGAGGTACGGCGTCAGGATGGGAAGTTCTATCCTCCAAGGAGTATACATCAGCTCCTGGCCGGGCTTCAACGGCACATGTTAGACCACAATTATATGGCACCAAAGTTTATGGATCGTTCGAATCCTTCTTTTCGGCCAGTTCATGGAGCCTGTGATTCTGTTTATCGTGATCTTCATTCACGTGGTGTTGGAACATCAATTCGGCACACATCTGTTATAACCGATGAGGAGGAAGAGAAGCTTTGGACTTCAGGTGTTTTCTCTATTGACAATCCAAAGAATCTCCAGCGTGCTGTGTTTTATTACATTGGCAAAAGATTTTGTATCAGGGGAGGCGAGGAAATGCGAAAGCTGGGGCCTTCCCAATTTAAAAGGACACATCATCCCGACTGTTTTACGTACATTGAGCATGGATCTAAAAATCATGCTGGCCGTGCTTGTGATTTATGATTACGTAACAAAGAAGTTCCATGTCCAGCAGTGCCTGAGAACAATGCAAAATGCCTTGTGTTTTTGCTAGATTTGTATTTGTCGAAATTACCAGAGTATGCATTTAAGGAAGATGTGTTGTTTCTTAAAGCAAAACAGAAAGCTCCTAGTGATAATGACCAGGCTTGGTATGAAAAAGCTCCAATTGGTAAGAACACCTTGTCGAAGATGGTTAAGGAAATGTGTTGTGATGCTGGGATTGACGGTAAAACAAATCACAGTATGCGAGCAACAGGGGCCACAATGCTTTTCCAGAATGAGATACCTGAACGGTTACCGGTCACAAGTCATTGGATGCTCTTAGATCATACGAAAGAATTTCAACAAAGCAACATAAAGAAGTTAGCAATCTTATGATGGGTTGTGTGAGAGATAGCCACTCTACAAGCTCTTCTCGTACTCTTGATTTCTCATCGATTGGTATCAACAATTGTTCAATTGGACAAGTTAATATTAAGTTGGATAAACTGGATTCAGACAGTTAGTGAGCGGAAAATTCAACTTTGCAGACTGAAATATTTTCTCATTTAATCACTTTTTCCTCATTTATTTAATCCCTGTTTTTATTATTTCATGATGAAAGAAACCAACTTTCTGTGTTATATTTATATTCCCTAGGGATTATGAATAATTCCCTATTATGCTGTATATTGTGTGCGTGGTGCCTTTGATTAGTATAGCTTCCATTGTATAATGTGAAGTTGAGATATTAACTTCACAATGTGATATAAATTACTATACCTCTTCTTCAGTTCTGTTGAGTTGATCAGCTAACTTGATAAATGAATTAGAGATATCATCATTATTACTTGTACAAATTTGTAAAATAATTCGATCATCATCTCTGATAAAGAAAATTCATAAGAACCATTATATGTAATCAGCATGTGTAGGTGCATACATTAATCATTATCATTTACAACATATATATTGTGGCTAACTGAGATTGCTAGTATTGACAGTTAACAATGAATATACTGATCTACATGTAGTTTAACAATGTATTGAGAAAAGGAAACCCAGTGACACAAACACTTGACTGACTTGTAAGGGAAGCAGGAAGGATAATTATAAGAAAATGGTGCAGGTACCTTAAACCTACTATTAATCGTGTCCACTAAGTTTATCGATTTTTAAAAGCTAGGATTTTGCATGCATTAATTTTAGTGAATTTCTGTACCACACTATTATGTTTAATAAAAATGCAGTGCCTCCAACTAGACACTACCATTTCAGTGTAATATTTATAATCTTCTGAAATTTTTCATATTTTGAAAGAAAAATGAATAAAATATACATTATTCAGCTGGTCCTGGTCAATTTAGTTGAAAGTTTAGTCTTCTTTCTGGCAGGTACACTGACATCAATATGACTAACTGTAACACAGTTTACACTATTAGATATAGACTCACTACTAGAGGCTTTTCTAGATGCTGAACTAATACTGAAAGACACTTCCATGTTTTTAGTCAGAGCACATACGTACACTTTCCATACTTTTAGTGTAATTTTCTGTATTCCATATTCGTTGTAATAAATTCGTATAAATACAGGAGAATTCATGTAGTTGGAGGCACTGAAAATAATCACTAAATATATGTTTAGTGTGTACTAATTTTAGTGATTATTACGTTAATTGCTAAAATTAGTACGCATTATGAAAAGGTAGTCTTACTTTGTCCATGTTTTAACAGCCACTCTTTCAGATTTTAACTGCTTTGTTGTATCAGTGATATGTTCAGTAGTAATATCTTTCGATATTTCTGCTACAGAAACAGAATCTGTAGAAACTTGACAAGTACCAGTATTATCAAACAGTCTATTTTTTGTATTCATTGATGAACTAGTTAACTGAACGCTATCATCATATGCGTTCCTGACAGTATTAGTTTCATGAGGTGGGACTTCCGTGGCATATGGAGATGATGAAGTACTCAATTGAAGACTCTGGTTTTCATTTGACTGTTCCATTCTATTTTCTATAACGGAGTCTGTTTTTGTATCATTATGTTTCGATTGATTAGTATCATGAGACACATCCATACATTGAAGAGGTACCCAGTCATCATTCATATAAACATCTTCAAACTCATCAACCTGAAGACATAAATATTTGTAATAGTCAATTCTTTATTTGAAAAATTAGATGAATGTCAGGGACAGCCTTTATTACTTACTTCAGTTAAACTTTTCTTGGAATGAGTTATTACAACTTCTTCAAAATCATCCTGTGAGCTACATGTTTAAATATAACATGAAATTATATGCACTTCACTTAGACATGTTCATTTATGGCCCAGTGTTCTCAAAAGAATTTTGAAATTGGTACTTACCACATAGCCACACCCACCTACATGCATGTGTACGAATGCTGAACTCAATTTATATATTAGTGTAGTTATTATCATTACCACAATTATTACTACTATATAACCCTAATCACTAAATATGTTTAGTGTGTACTAATTTTAGTGATTATTACGTTAATTGCTACCTCGTTCGCATACTTTTTGGGTTTTGATGTCCCTACATATTATTCTATTTTTTATGAAAATGTTTTTTTATATCACTACTTGTCACTTGTATAACTTGTACTATCCACAAATATATGTAAACTCACTTGTGATTTATAATTGGTTTGGTTGCATATAAATTAAATGGTTTTCCTTCCACAAAATTCTTCAAATCTTGCACTAAATCTTCATGTGCTTCTATTAGAGGTGTGAGATTATCCAGTACCTGAACAAATAAAGGAATACCATGATGTATAGTAGGGCTGACCGATTATATTGATTTTGCAATAAATCGCGATTAATCGTGATTATGATGTCATGCATTACAGTATCATGATGTCACTATGTGTCTGTTTTACATGCGCTCTATTGCAAACAACCACATATGACCATTGATATGTTGGAAAATGGAGTTCAGTGACAACTTTTGCCATTAAAAGGAGCAAAACGTTTCGTTTGGAATCACTCAAGCAAGGAAGGAAAGATAACTGAAGCTGATAAGTAAGCTATATTTTAATAGTTTCACTTATACATGTACTATACTAACATACGGAATCATCCGGAAGAAACACACAGATAGGAGGCTAAAGCCAGTGATGAATCTAATAGTGCTACTGGTCATACTGTGAATAGTAAAAGGTGTTGCATTCTCTTTCAACAGATAACTTAAAAGTAGATTAATAATTTACCATCAATAATTGTGATGCCAAAAAAAATCATAATGCTCAGCCCTAAAGTATAGAACTATTGTACAGTAAACACTACAGGCACTAAAAAATAAGTACATGTACGTACAGGTATTTGAAACAAGTTAAACATGTTATAATTACATGTAGGTCAAGAGCATCTACACATGTACAGCATTTTTACTTGTAGCTACAGGTAAGTACTTAGTGAAAAGGTTATCCTTTAAAATCCTAATTTGAGCAATAAATTTACTATTCAATTTTTGTATACAAACCTTTTCTTTAGTCAGTTTTTCTTTTTCTAATTGTCTCATTTTTGATAATATTTCTTCAAGTTGTAAAGGAGCTTTAGAATACTTGTTCTGCAAAACAAATGAAATTGTATAACAGATATACACATGTAGTCATGTATATGAAATTATGAATATACAACTATTATGAAACCTCCGGAATATGGCTCACACCCCTTAAAAAAAATGTGTGCATCTCATCACACCTTAAAAATGTGTGCACTTCCCACACCCCCTGCCATTTTGTACTAGTTCATCTTTCTAAGATTTAGTTGGCTTTCCTATAATGTCTAAAGATTCCATTAAGTCTTATTATGTGGTTCATTTACAGTAGCTGTCAAAAGAAACTTACATGAAGAATGTGGAATACAATGCGAGACGACACATGGCTGTGCACTACAAAGTTGTGTGATTGCGCAATCCCCCATGTCAAGTGATCACATGTGTTCGTGACTTTGGCATAGTACATGGGCAATATATAGCATAAACATTTATTGTTGATATTTTCATTATTATAGACAAGAAAAGCTTTCTGACCCGATTCAAGTTCTCCTTCAATGATAAATTTTCTTTTTATACTATCTTCTTTCCCAAATTATCCAGCTGAAAAGGATCGAAGGCGAAAATTTGGAACGCAAAAGTTGTTTCCAATGTTCAAAAAGATACATGAACAAGAGAGTCAATAAAAAAGAAGACTTCCAGCACACAAAAAAATAGCATTGAAAAGCTTTCTAACAATGATTTTGTTTTTGAACTTTCTACTGCCCTTAGAGTGAAAAGAGATCTAGAAGAGGAGGAAATAAATACTGCAGAAACAATGAGAAGATAAGTGGGAAGAGGAGAAACTGTGTCAACAAAGAAGAAAAAAGAGATGCAGAGAAGAGGAAGAAGAGAAGTAGAAAAAAAAGAAGAGAAGAAAGAGAAGAATATCCAATATGCACATCGAGGAAGTCATGGAGGGAGAGTTCACCACTAATGTTCTCTGAGCCCTTGGATTTGCCATCACCACCTCCACTAGAGAGCTCGTTGTTGTCTATCATGGATTTACTGAGCAATCTAAGTCATTAACTCATCCACATGTTCCAGCTAATAATGTAATCCACAACACATCTTACTAGAGGCAAAGCGTGGGTGTAGATCTAGACAAAACTTAGCTGGAAGACTAGCTCTTTCATTATATACGGAAGAAAGAACTACGTCTAATTACTGTGGAGTGCTCCAGAAAAAAAAACTTGATCTTATTCAAAGTGAGGCAACAAAAACTACATGTGACAGAGTTCCCACAAAAACAATTCAAGACTTTGCTAATGACTCAAGTCAGAGAAGGAATTGAAGAAATGTGTTGAAGAAGTGCATGGCAAAATAAACTGTAGAATTCTATATTTATGTGTTATATACATTTGTACATTGTATTGTATTTAGTTCAAAAAAAAGTTACATTATGCCTTTAAGAGATTACGAGAAACAGCGGGTTGTTGCTCTACATCGTCATCTTGGTGGGTCTGTTTCTGCTACTGAAATAGTGGAGCTATTAAAATGTGAAGGAATTTGTACCACCAGGTACATTTCATTATAACTATTAAAACACTCTTTATATTATAGTACTTTTTAAAGTATGTATAGGCAAACTGTCAGCAGTACAATAAAACATTGGCTTGAGACAGGAAACATCATTGATCATGAATGATCCGATCGCCCAAGACTTCTTGACAATGCCCATTACATGGGTATTGATAACGCCATGGATAAGTGAAAAACAGTTCGTTAACTTGGGTCTACGTTCCTGGCACAGTGTTGTTTATTATCTGAATCTTGTAATATCCAATCGGATTGTTCAGTTTAGTAATTAATCACGGGCAGGAGAGGCAACCCTATTACGTAATACTGTATGATATAATAGAATTAACAAGAATTTAATGATATGTTTGGTAATGGTGTCATATGCTTTGGGGGGGCATTTGCCCCCCTGGATTAAACCCTGGACCGTAATGCTGTAACAAAGGCTGTGGCCTGGATACTAGCCTTCTACCATCATCTAGAGATCATAATTTACCACACAAGTAAACAAAGATTCAACTATTATTTGTGATACAAGTTGGTGGAGTGAATCAGGTGACAGTCACCTGTTATGACGTCACTGCACCAGGAATGTTGGCCCAAGTTACTAGACTATTTTTGTTTTGTGGGGCATGGTAGTCTGGGGATGAGACTCCCTTTGATGGCATTTCTGGACAACACTGGTTCAATAAAAGCAGTTTGTTAATTGCTTCACCTCATGTTTGGCAATAGGCACATCATAATTTTAATAAAAAGGTATTAGTATTTGTTTATGACATTTTGTTATTCAAAATAAGGTGGTGCGATATGATTATTATAATAGACCCGACCCTACATGTACATGTACATTTACATCATTTATCAAAAAGAACAGTTTTACCTCTAATGAAGTTATGAACGACTTTACTTGTTCAAATTCCATTTTATCAGATATCTGTTAGGAGAAGAGGTGAACAATGACTGACTGATTGATGTGAACACACTCACTTTATTAACTTCTTGTGCTTCAAAGGGTTGTAAAAATCCCATGAACAGTTTAGTTAAATATGGCCATGGTTTTAGTAGGCGAGAGATTTGATTGTAGAGCTATAATTATATAATATATCAAATTGGATGATCGTTTAGTGAAGTGAATTTACCTGGACTGGTCTCCATCTATTCTTTCTTGCTTTAATAATCAATTTAAGGAATTTATCATACACTCCAGGGGAATCTATTACTGTTGCCTGAAGGTAGTGATAATTATTATTGATCTACTGTTTGCAATATACAATAATTTTTACATATTGATGTATAAAAATTAACTGCAGTGTGTATTTGTAACAGAATAGTAAAGTGTCCTTATTTAAAAGTTACAGGGATTGACGAGAGATCAATCAGGTCAACAAACATTTCTATTTTTCATGTGTCTGGAGTGAGAGGTTCCTATATTTGCAGCATGGCATTATCAGGTCTGCTATATCTGTTTAATGAGCTATTGGCAGGCCTGCCACGCAACATTTTGTTATCAAGATGGCATCATGTACATGTGTATTTAAATACACGTACCTGCTCTTTCTTTCTAACACAAAGAACAGTTCCATAGTCTGTTTCTACAAATGAATATTCCCAACAAATACACTTCTAAAATTGCAACCGTTAAAAAGTTACAAATCCACATAATAATAGAAATACATCAAGCATTATATTAGAACTAGAATAGAACTACTATTATAATATCGGAACTAACGAGTGGAAAGACACAAAGGAGCATTCTACCGAAGACAGAGAGCAGCTCCATCTGAAGTTACCTACTAATCTATGTAGATATTATACACGTACACATGTAGTCTTATAGACTAGAGCTGGCAATAGTGAAATTTTGAATTATCACGATATTTAATGGATACTTGAATGACAGTGAATACTATCACGATATTGAAACTAAATCAGATTCTGAGCATTTTCCATCTGTGGCAGAGGAACTACATGTAAGTACTCCCATACATCACTCTTAGAGCCCTCAAACAGAAAAAAAACTTGTAGCTCTTTGTCAAGTCAGAAACATTCCCCGCCATCTTCACACGTTTATTTCATGTGGTTGTGGGTATGTTTTTGAGGCAAGATAATGTCAAGTGCACATGCTCGTAAACATATGTCCACCATCACGATAGTAGTTTTAGCTACAGGTATCATTGTCATGATATATAGTAAAACTCACAATAACGATAGTCACACTATCATTGCTGTTGCCCAGCCCTATTATAGATGTGTATAATACATGTCCATATAAACATTCTAAGATGGTACATGTACATGTACGTTTTCTGAATAAAATTAAACTGGTCCTTTGTGGTTTCACCATTCATTAGTTCCTGGTACTAATATTCCACTGTACCTTTACTTCTGTCAAATAATTATAAGCATATCTTGCAGCTGGGTCTGATGCCTAGTAATATCATAAAATATTCATATGAACATAGTTAACATACATGTATACACACACACACACTAAATGGTTCATGCTTCATGTAAGCCAACACAAACAATTAGAGTATATATGGTATATAAACGACTTTATATGCTAGTATATAGGCTAGGCAGAGTAGGGTTATTATCATACAGTGTTCTGCCCAGGATACTTAGAGTGTGGTGGATGTATTCTAACTGGCATTTGCATACTCTTTGCCCAATATACATGTACTTACATGTAATTCTGTCTCAGTAGCCTACATATATATGTGTGTTATCTGAGTGGTACAACTGTAGTTAATTCATGCTGAGTGGTGGTTATTCCCGACCAGTGTGGGCAGAACGCTGATCATAATATTGAAATATGGTACCATATATGCTATAATTATTTTGTTGTGCTTACATGAAACATGAGTTCACTAAACAGACCCAACCTCAAGTCCTGCCATAAACAGCAGCTGGGTATAGTCACAGTGAGGAGAAGATGACTTTTTAGGAGTACCAGGAAATGATGATCTCTTTCTTCCCTTCCCGGTACCTCTGTTACTCTTTCTGCCTCTTACTGATTTCCCTTGTCCTTTCTCACTAAGTGATAAATCTGATTCATCCATTTCCTTCATCTTCTTGGCACTGGACTCTACAGCATTCATTTGTCCTGTTAGATTTCTTTTACTACCTGCTACAGTAGAAGATTTCAGATCTTGACAAGCTTTTGTAAATTTGTGCATCTCTTCAATCTGCTTCTCTTTTTTCATCTCTTCTGTTTTCTCTTTATCTGACCGCTTGCGATGGTATGTCTTTTAAAAGAACATACATCAATAATGCTATTCATGTACACATAATATCCAACAGTGGAACCTCCCTATTTCAGGCACCATTGGGAACAAATAAACTGTCCTGATGAGGTTGTCCTCCATTCACAGGTGAATTAAAAATTTAAAGCACAGTCTGGGACATTTTAAGCGTTCTCAATACAGGGGAATTCTCATTTCAGGGAGCTTGAATATGAGGTTCAACTGTATAAATGATCCTCACCAGAATCCATTGATGTATTTTGTAACTATGAGTGGATGTATTATCACTTGAAGTAGCTTCAGAACTACTATCTATAGTGATTATAGAGTAAATAAAATACTACTTTAAAGTCATCACTGATGAGATACATGTGTATGTGTCCTCACATGTATAATATATGAATATGTATACATACATGTAATATGAATACAAAATCAAACTGTCTCAACATGACATTCATCACAGTATGTGTGTGTGTCCATATTCCATATACACAGTGTTTTTGATAAGCTCAAATGGTGCACCATTACCCCAAAGAACCTCTTATTTTACACTGCACAGTTCTCTCTTTGGGCCAGATGGTGCAGTTAATATTGATAATCTTGAGCCAATTTGGTCCATGCATCAAACATCAAAAACATTGCATATACATGTACACGAAGCATACATGTACATGTACACGTACATCCAATCATCATAATTATATCGTACATATCTCTACATGTACATTATGTGTTATAACTATACCATCTGTTTGATTGTCACAATGAAAAGGTATCCTTATATGACCAGTTCTCTTGTAATACTAAACGATGAATACATTACATTACATGTATTTACATGTCAAGATGATCTATTGTAACAGTTCCTTCAGAATTTAATGTTGCTTTTTAGCATGACAATAATGACCACTTTTAGTTATATTATATTATGCCTTGTTTCTCAAAGATTTTATTTGTAATTAATCATACATGTACAATGTAAAATAACATTACACTTCTACATGTAAAAATAATAACTACATGTAAAAGATCCTATACAATGTACATGTACACTAGGCCTGTAAACATTTACAAGTACATGTAGTTTAGTTAACTAAAAGGGATTTTATTTATAGTTAACTTAAAACAACAGTGCTTCAACATTTAATTGATTTAAGTGTTTTCCTTGTAACTAACTAACCTTAATGGGATTATCTCCTTTCTGTCTACTTGAGGAGAGATTCTTGACACGGAGTTGTAACTAAGATATACGAAGAAAATGTATCCCTATGAGTACTTTCTATAATCAATAATCATTGTTGATGACTGTTCTAATGTCTGAAACCCCAAAACATATTATAATTACTTGTTTTGTCTTTCATCTACTTTTAATAGTTCTGTATAAGTTTACAAATGTATTTCAGCTAGAACAAATAGTAATCAGTTTCCACCAGCTCATTTCATCTGGTCTGCCTAGGTTGATGCATTCATTTATGTACCATGCTCAATAATGGACCAAGCCGCTGGAATTAGACAACTTCCTTAACTACATATACAGCATGTACAATGTACATGTATGTACATGACACAAACACAAATATACAGCTTGTGGAAAGCAATCATAGGGATAGGCCTGTGGGAAGTACAGTATTTAATTCACAAATCACTACACTAAATTCATGTACACTGTGCATGTACATGTATATACATGTACATGAACATGTTAGTAATCAGTACCAGTCTAACCTGTTTTGGTGTTTTAGTAGGTAATAATCTTTCTTGTATAATCTTCCAAGCAGAAGATCCGTAATGATCCATACCCAACACGAGGAGACTATGAAAGAGATCATAGATTAACGTACATAAGTATGAAGCAGTAAAAGATTATATATAGTGGAACCTCTTTATAAAGATACCGTGGGACAAGTGGAAGTCTCCTTTACATGCATTTAGAGGTAATTACACTAACGCATTATTTGGGTCAAGAAAAGTGTGCTTAGTATAGAGGTGTCCTTAATTCAGAGTGTCCTATACCACATGTACATTCACATCAAAATTTTTGATAAGTTTTAAACCATGGACTAAATTGGGTCAAAAACGGTTAGTGTGTGTGCCATTGGGAATACTTCTTGAGCCAACTAACAAAGAGTTAATCTGTTAGTGACAATATAATCATAATTAACTGCGCCACTCTGGCCCAAAGAGAGAACTGTGCAGTGCCAAATAAGAAGCTCTTTGGGCCAATGGTGCGCCATATAAGCTTATCAAAAACACTGATTCGCATGAAGAAATGTAACATTGATCTGCATTTCAAATTAAATGTGCAGATGCATACCAATCTTCCGAATTAGAGAAATATTTGGAAACCTGACCCTGTGAGCCTTCTAAAGGAGCTGCATGTTAAGGAAGAAATCAGTTAATGGTACATGTATGTGTTATGATAATTTCATTTATAATACCATTTTAAACAGTATGTCCATTGTGTAAAGTATAAAACAAAGTTGATACAAAATTATGTCTTATATATGGTATACATGTATGTCAATAAAACATCACCATACAGTAACCGTAATTATTGTCTTGCAGTTACATGTACTTGTACATGTAAGTTGATATGTACATAGCAATTACTATTAGAACAACTGAATGTTGCATGATTCTCCCTCCCCTAATTGTTGCAGATTTATATACAAGTTAGTTTATGCTATAATTATGGGCGGGGTGTTTGGTCAGCTTTATAACTTTCGAAGTATGATGTTCAAAGTTTGTAGCTTGCTTTGTTGAAAAGAGGAAGAGTCGGGAAGACTGAAAGAAGCCACATCTAGCATTTTCTTGCCATTTTTGATAGCTTCTAGTATAGTATAGAAAATATTAGCGAGTGCTTGTTCTTGCCACTTTGGAGAAGTGTATACATGCCAAGTATGGAAGTACAGAAATGTCCAGTTTTTTAGGTACAGCGGGGTCAGACACACAGTCAGAAATTTTTCCAAACCATTTACTACAACCCTCCCAAAGGGGGAGGGTCGACTACTGTAGAACTACTGTAGTTTGAATATGTACTGTATGGTGACTTTTTATTGAGACATACTGCATGTGTGTTGTATATGTGAGTTGAGAGCTATACATGTACATGTATAATTTGTACAGGAGTACAATTACTGTGCAATTAGTGTGTGCATTAATAATCTCACAGAAACCAATCTCTGGTAGGAGATCAGGATACTGCCAAAATACTCCATAACTCATGATAATGTCTTGTACAACATCAGGGATTTTAGGTGGCTGTCCTGTGCTTGCTATGTATATGGAGAAAAAAGTATTTCTAGGATTGTGTGTGTCAAACAGTTGATCATTGCAGACTTTTTCGTGTATAAAAAATAATCACTTATTCTTTTTTCTAATTTTCTAAGTTTTCTTGAACAACTTTTGTGATGTACATGTACATGTACATGTTGGTATTAGTTATATCCCAAGTGCGAGTGATATATCCAGTTTAAGGCACAAGGCCCAATGGAGTGTAGCACCTGAGGGCTGAATGCTTTAAACTGGATATTATCCCAAGCACAGGGGATATAAAATTGTGTCAATTGATCCCGAATGTTTCACAATCATTGTTTGGTGTTTAATATTTCATGAATTAGATCATCACAGACGGTCATTGAAAGTTTTGAAGCTTGAAATATCTCAGCATACAGTACAATTAATGATTATAATCAGAATCATGATTTGATCTAACCTCCATCGGAAACAGGAGTTAAGTTATTAATAGTTATTGTTATGAGACATGACGACCACTCAAAATGACATTTATTGTACCTGTTAATAGTTCAACTGCATCACTATCATGAGGATTATATTTTTTAATAAGCTTTTTTCCTTCTTCTAAACCTGGAATATACCAAACAGAACCAGTTGAACCTGTTATACATGTATATAAAGAAGTGAAGAGAAGATGATATAAAAGTATAACTAACTTTGATTTGGCTCTTCACAATATTTTACAAGTTCTTCCTGTATAATGAGGTGGAAATACAATGAAAAGTATGCCATTACTGTTTAGTGTTGTTTTAGTATGACAATAATGACCACTTTTAGTTATAGTATGTCTAGTTTGCCACAGTTTTAGTTATAGTTAACTAAAACAATTTTAGCCTTACTCAAAGGGTTTTAGTTTTAGTTAACTTACTAAAAGTGCTCATTATTGGCCATTCCCATTTTAGTTAACTAAAAGTCAAAATGTCATACTAAAAGGGGTTTTAGTTATAGTTAACACTATCATTGTTACTACAATACATAATCAGGTTTCATGCAGCTGTTTGGATGGAATCCCTTCCCTTCCTCCCAAATTGAGTCCTCTCCCCCTTAGATTTCAGACTAAATTTACTTCAACATGCAGCTACAAGGTCCAGACGCAATCCAAGAAGGTCCAAATTAAAAAAAAAAATTCCTGAGAAGCATATTCTCACACTACATGAGCAGCAATGCGTTTCGGATGATTGATGGTCCACACCCCCACCCTCTCCCCTGGAAATTCCTTTTGCTGGCCTTATTGAAGTATGTGTTACACATTTGTACATGTACACATAGCTCACTTACAATAGCTTGTGATGCTATCTGTGATAGGAATACTAATGATGGTTCAAATCTTGTCAGTAAAAAGTTCTGTAACAACAGCTGGAAATGCTGTAAGAAATACAATGTAAATATATACTGTACAGTCTGCATGTACACATATATGTACATGCTAGATCACTACCAAATAGCTGTCATTTTATAGTGGAACCAAAAGAAAAACATGTATACATGTATATACATGTACATGTATATACATGTAGCACACATTCAAACATTTATTACCTGTTGAACCTGGTCCCATAGTTGTAAAGTTTGATTCTTAGTGAGATAAAAGGAATCATCTTCTCCGCTGCTTTCTTCTATTTCTTGTCTTTGTGTTTCAGCAAGTCTCCCAGAATATTCTCTTGTTGGTACTGGTGTTTTGTTTGGTGTTAGAGATCTTGATGTGTGAGTATGTGTTAATACTGGGAGATTTAAACTATATAAAAAATAACATGTACATGTACATGTATTGTGAATATACATGTAAATTCAAAAATCTTATGGCATTTAATTACGTGTATACATACATGTACATGTACATGTATGGTCATCACAGAATTGTGACTATGTACAGACTTGAGCATACTCATACATGTATAATCATGTATTAATGTTATGGCATTAAATTATACATTATAGTACATATAAAATCATCACATCATTGTGAATGTGAACAGATTTTAAACAAGGGAGTATTATAACTACTACAGTGGAACACTTCTTTTCCAAACTGTCTGAAATGAAGACAGTCCAATATTAATGACACATATCATCCAAGGGTGTTCAACATAGATTCACCTGTATTATACGCATTCTATATAGGACTGGGAAAAAGCTTCGATTGTTCGAGCCTTCGTTTGTTTACTGCACATCTGAAGCTAAACTTCTCCCTTTGAAGCTTCGCTGCTAAGCTGAGTAATGCTAAATCCAATTAGAAAGTGACAAGTACTTGTTATAAAGCAAGTTTTGGAGGCATTCTATAGCCATCAATCAAGGTAAGAGCAACATTGATAAAAACATTGCAAATCTTTGAATATTCGTTTTTTTTTGCTGACAACCTTTGTCCCATCCCCTAACTCATTCATAATTCACCCTAGAGATTCAAGAAGATAGACACTTGTAAGATCTATTCCAGACCCAAGAGATCCCGTGATTCCTTCTCTTTCTCTTCCTCCTTCGTTTAATCTTTGAGTATCTGTTCCCAGATTAATTGTAGGTGTAGTCAAACTTGTAATATCAGTATTAAAAACACCACTGTCCTGAGGTGGTTACAAGTAATATAAAATACTAACACAAATGTATTATTTATTGGTATCTAATTAATAGTTTACTGCATTGCTTATCAAGTACAGTATACATAAGTGTACATGTATATGTACATGTATGTCTGCATTTTGCATGTATACATGTACATGTAAATGTACTCACTGGATTGAGTAACTCTTCTATTAGTTCATCGACTTCTCTTTCTGTAAACAAACAAAACAGATTACAACCTGCTGTTGTGTGTACATGTATGTATGGGTACATTTACATGTACATGTACTTCATAGTTGATTTATGGAATCTATACAGCTCATTCATAAATCCAGCTTGAACATAATATATACAGTATCTACTTTGTACTTATACTACATACTCAGTGACACTTAACGTACGTGGTATTTTAACACCTCTGTCATTTCTAAATTCCTCTTTCTCATCTTCATGATGATCAGCCCAAAAATTATATTCAGTATCATCTTCTTGTTCCTCTACTTCCTGGAAATGGGTACCTGGGAATCAGTGATTGAGAATATGAGAATTGGATTAGCTACATGTACTAGTACTACATCTATATAGCATATACATACAGTAAATTCTCCATTGAACTTTAAGTGTATTTTTAATTATTCATTGTTTATTGTATTTAGAGTAAGTACATGCATGTATAGCAATTGCTTACAGCTATAGCATGTACATCTATAGTAATTGCTTACAGCTATAGCATTTGACTAGAAAGAAGTTATGACAACAATTCTCTGAATTAGACGAGTGAATAACCAGATATTTGTTTGTTAAACTAAATTAATATTTGAATACCAAAAACTACTATTTGTTGCAGCCCTAATGTAAATACAAGCATGTAGTACTAAATACATGTACATGACACTATACATGTACTGTACATAGTGCTACATGTACATGTACATGTACACTATACATGTACTGTACATAGTGCTACACATACATGTACATGTACACTATACATGTACTGTACATAGTGCTACACATACATGTACATGTACACTATATATGTACTGTACGTAATGCTAGAGCAGCTAGACGTACATGTACATGAACACTATATATGTACTGTACATAGTGCTACACATACATGTACATGTACACTATACATGTACTGTACATAGTGCTACATGTACATGTACATGCATAAGTGGTACATCATAATACATTGATACTTACTGCACTGAGGGTTCATTAGATCAGCCAGCCATTGTTGCCATTCTAATTCATCATCATCAATATCAATAGTTGTGTTTGGTGTATTGGTACTACATGTATCATCAAGTGGAATATCAGGAGGATTGAATGATGCTATGAGAAATGAAAATAAGTCATGAATAATAGGTATAATATGAAGTAGTAATGTATAGTGTACGAGTATAATAATATATTACTAAAATTGGAGGATTGGGGTCACAAGTTTTACATGTACATGTATAATGTACATATACGTGTACATGTACATTGTATAATGTACAATGTATAATATACATGTACATTGTCAAACATACAGCTACATGTAGTTAAATGTACATAAAACATCTTGGTTATGTTCTTACGATATCACAAGGTGCTTGTGAAAACCATGCTTCGCTTTTATTTAATGTGCAAGCGCTTTGCAGTAGCTAATTAAAAATGCATGCTATCTCCTTCCCAATGGGAAATTCATAGTATCGCAGATGTTGGCAAGTAAAAGTGAACTATTGAAGTACCTTTAAGGATGGTGAGAGAAATGGTTCAAGTTCATATAATTATGGAACTCCTGAAAGCTACACTAATCATTACTATCATTAGTACAATTTTGTTTACAATTTGCCGCCACCAAAGAGGAAAAAAAGGAATGAAGGTGAAAGGAGTGGTTACAGTAAAGTACAGAGAGAATTGGATGGTAGAAATAATAAACTAATTGACTGTGCCATTTTCAAAATATACAATAAAAGGACATACAAGTGAAGCTAGGTGTACCTAGGCATTTAAATGTAAATGAAAAAGATATTCTTGCTCAGATATTTCTGGAAGCTATTTATTCCTCAAGCAAATGGTCTGCATTCTTACAGATGGGTTGGTGTGGCATATGATAACTGAGTTCTTAAATTTATAAAAATACCATCTTGTTGAAATTGAGCCTAAAGCCTCGTAATTGACCAAGTTCCCAGGAATGATGCAACTCCCTCAATAATGTATATAATTAATTAATTATACATTAAACCCAATGGTAAGCCATCGGCATAGTATTAATTGTTCTCGATATATAAGATATAACATTGGATGCAATCAACAAACAGTATTGTGATACATGTACCCTATTTTCCTGAGTAGTGGCCGGGTCTCGAATTAAAGCCGGGTAGTGCCACACCCACAACACGTGGGTGTGGCACTACCCGGCTACAAAGCAGAATGTCAACGAAGAAGAGAAGCTCTTACGACATTTCAACGAAGATCAAGGCCATAGAATTTGCTGAAAAAAATTCCAAAGAAGCAGCAGCACGAAATTTTAACGTGCTGAGCGTGGTCATCCATTGCCCAGCCGTGTGGTTTATGCACACGCTAGCTTCTGGCGATTGTTTACAGGCCGGGCTCGTATATAGGCCGGTTTCGTTTAGTGGCCTGGTCAAGGAAGTGCCTTTAGGAAATATAGGCCTGGGCTTCTAAACGGGAAAATACGGTATATACATGTATCATTGCTAAACGCACCAAAGGAATACAATTCCTCGTTTTGCAGATATAAATTTTAGGCAATCGAGTAACAGTGTTGTGGTATACATCACTGCTGAATGCAGTGATGTGAGTCATGTGACATAATTACGTCATTGCTGAATGCAGAAGAGACATGTTCAACTTATGGCTGAGTACAAACTCTAAACCTAGAGTAGTAGAAAGGACCCTTAGACACCTTGAGAACAAAAGCTATAGCTGTAGATGAGATTACTAGAGATCCTTCAAAAAATACATCATGGTATGTATACAAACTAATAAATGGTATAATCTTGGTCTGCAACTTGGTATTGAAGATATAACATTGGATGCAATAAAGAAACAGTGTTGTGGTACATGTATATATCATTGCTAAATGCAATAAAGGAATACTCTTTCTTGTATTAAAGATATAAATTTTTAGGCAATCAAGACACATTATTTTGGTATACATCACTGCTGAATCCAGACGGGAAATGTATAGTTTATGGCTAACTACAACCACTAAACGTAGAGTAATAGAAAAGGACACTTAGATGCCCTTAGATGCCTTGAGAATGAAACCTGTAGCTGTAGATGAGATTCGTTTAAAAAATACTTCATGATATATACAAACCAATAAATGGTATGATCTTGGTATACAACTTGGTATTAAAGATATTATGTTGGAGGTCAATCCAGAAACAGTGTTGTGGTATACATATATCATTGCTGAATGCAGAACAAACATGTTTATTCATGGTAAGTACAACCTCTAAACCTAGAGGACACTTAGATGGCCTGAGATCAAAAGTGGTAGCTGTAGATGAGATTACTGTATAGCACAAATCCTTCAAAAATACTTCATGATATGCCAATAAATGGTATGATCTTGGTATACAACTTTGTATTGAAGATATAAATTTGGATGCAATCGAGAAACAGTCTCGTGGTATATATATATATATATATATATAATGTTTATAACATGAAAATAATGTATTAATAGTTTACTCGTGGTGTATATCACTGCTGAATGCAGAAGAGAAATGTTTAGATTGTGGCTAAATACAACCTCTAAACATAGAGTAGTAGAGAGGAGACTTAGATGCCTTGAGAACGAAACCTGTAGCTGAGATTACTACATAGCAGAGATCGTTAAAAAAAGACTACACTAGAGGAATACATTTTCTTGTATCGAAGATATAAAGTTGGAGGCAATCAAAAAACAGTCTTGTGATATATAACATCAAATATATGTATTAGTAATAATAATTATAATATTTACTTGTGGTATGTATCATTACTGAATGCAGAAGAGAAATGTTTAGTTTATGGCTAAATACAACCTCTAAACATAGAGTAGTAGAGAGGACTCTTAGATGCCTTGAGAACAAAGTCTGTAGCTGGGATTAATATAGCAGTGAAACACTTAGATGTCTGGAGAACAAAAGCTATAGCTGTAGATGAGATTACAAGAGATCCTTCAAAAAATACTTCATGGTATGTATACAAACTAATAAATGGTATAATCTTGGTCTGCAACTTGGTATTGAAGATATAACATTGGATGCAATCAAGAAACAGTGTTGTGCTACATGTATATATCATTGCTAAATGCACAAGAGGAATACATTTTTTGGTATCGAACATATACATTTTTAGGCAATTGAGTAACAGTGTTGTGGTATACACACATGTACATCACTGCTGAATCCAGACGGGAAATGTACAGTTTATGGCTAAGTACAACCTCTAAACCTAGAGTAATAGAAAAGGACACTTAGATGCCGTGAGAATGAAACCTGTAGCTGCAGATGAGATATTTGTTAAAAAAATACCTCATGATATATACAAACCAATAAATGGTATGATCTTGGTATGCAACTTGGTATTGAAGACATAAATTTGGATGCAATTGAGAAACAGTCTCGTGGTATATATATATATATATATATATATATATATCTCATAATGAGATTCATAGCCCATACATTTCTATGGGGCGTGTAAGTTTATATTTCTCATATAAACCTCAAAATAGGTTGATATTTTAAAATATCAACCTTGTGAAACTCGATGGCGATTTCTTACGGACTCAATGACAATCTCTTGCAGGACAATCCAAGGTATGAATCTCATTCTAAAATATATCAGATATAACACATATATATATATACATGTATATAATGTTTTATAGCGTGAAATATATATATATTAGTAATAATAGTTTACTCATGGTGTATATCACTGCTGAATGCAGAAGAGAAATGTTTAGTTTGTGGCTAGATACAACCTCTAAACATAGAGTAGTAGAAAAGGACTCTTAGATGCCTTGAGAACGAAAGCTGTAGCTGTAGACGAGATTACTAAATAGCCAAGATTGTTAAAAAAAGACTACACTAGAGGAATACATTTTCTTGTATCGAAGATATAAAGTTGGAGGCAATCAAGAAACAGTTTTGTGATATATATATACATAATGTTTTATAACATCAAATATATGTATTAGTAATTAATACTTATAATATTTACTTGTGGTATGTATCATTACTGAATGCAGAAGAGAAATGTTTAGTTTATGGCTAAATACAACCTCTAAACATAGAGTAGAAAAGGACACTTAGATGCCTTGAGAACAAAGTCTGTAGCTGGGATTAATATAGCAGTGAAACACTTAGATGTCTTGAGAACGAACAAAAGCTGTAGCTGAGATGGGATTACTATCTGCAGAGATCCTTCAAAAAATACTTCATGGTATGTATAAAAACCAATAAATGGTATAATCTTGGTCTGCAGCTTGCTATTGAAGATATGTGACGATGGAGGCAATTGAGACACATTGTTGTGGTATATATCATTACTGAATGCAGAAGAGAAATGTTTAGTTTATGGCTAAATACAACCTTTAAACATAGAGTAGTAGAGAGGACACTTAGAACGAAACCTGTAGCTGAGAATACTATATAGCAGAGATTGTTAAAAAAGACTACACTAGAGGAATACATTTTCTTGTATCGAAGATATAAAGTTGGAGGCAATCAAGAAACAGTTTTGTGATATATATATACTTATAATATTTACTTGTGGTATGTATCATTACTGAATGCAGAAGAGAAATGTTTAGTTTATGACTAAATACAACCTCTAAACATAGAGTAGAAAAGGACACTTAGATGCCTTGAGAACAAAGTCTGTAGCTGGGATTAATATAGCAGTGAAACACTTAGATGTCTTGAGAACAAAAGCTATAGCTGTAGATGAGATTACTAGAGATACTTCAAAAATACTTCATGGTATGTATAAAAACCAATAAATGGTATAATCTTGGTCTGCAACTTGGTATTGAAGATATAACATTGGATGTAATCAACAAACAGTGTTGTGGTACATGTATATATCATTGCTAAATGGACTAAGGGAATACATTTCTTCGCATTGAAGATAACAATCGTGGTATATAACAATTGTTTTTGATATTTTGCCTGCTATGTCCACACTCTAGTTTTTAGTTGGGCCCACGGGTGCAATTCAAATATGGATGTTCAAACAGAGCCTGCTGAGTTCGAAGATCATTATATAAAGCAATAAATGGAATGCGATTGGAGGACAGTTTGCTATTGAAGATATAGAAGAGACAGGTTCAGTTTGTGGCTGAGTACAACTTCTTGATGGAATTATAGGGTTGGGCGATATACCGGTTATTCGATATTATCGCGATGTTTTCCTTCACGATATTCATAATGCTAGAACAAACTGCTATGATGATATATTGTAATTATTGTCGATCGTATGGCGTGCGCATGCGTCACAACATGTGGTTGTTATAACGTGTTAAAACAAGTGCAAGACGGCTGAGATTTTCACTGTTAGATTAAACCTAGTTAAAAGAGGAACACAGAGAACATTGTGTGAAATTATTTTGAAATCAAGGAAGATGAAAATGGAGTGCAAATACCTGGGGAAGAGAGCAGGCCAATTTGCAGGACTTGTCACAAGACTGCGATGAGTAAAGGTGGTAACACCACTAACTTGCGTGTTCACCTTCGTGATGGACACCCTGCTTTGTACAAAGAAACAATGGTGAGTCCCAAGCTGACACAAATAGACTATTTTTTTCTGCCACAACAGACTTGTGGAGTAGTAGGGTAACTCACCCCTACCCGAGATATACAGTTCATTTCCTTGATTCTAACTGGGAGCCTCAGTCAATTTTTTTTTAGAGACCATTCCATTATTTACTGATCATACAGGGGAGAACACTGTAGAATCTATTCAGGACATCTTGGCCAATTGGAACCTCCCACCCGAGTAGGTAGTGGTTACTACAACAGACAATGGTAGTAATTTTATTGCCGGCTTTCAAACCCATGGATGGTTGTGACTGAGCTGTTTTGGTCATTATCTGGACCTGGCCATCAATAAGTGCCTGGGAATATGAAAGCTGTGAGTCAATGCAATGCTCTCATAGCATCTTTTAGTAGAAGCTGGAACGTTTGTTAAGTGCAGGTACCTATATCAATTGATAAGAATGATGAATAAATAGTGTTTTAATGTCATTACCTCAACCAAAATATGTAATTCCTTGAATGGCGTAATAGTTAACTATAAAACAAGTCTTTGTAATCTGCATTTATTGAACTTAAACCTAACTAAGCCACCCTCCGTATTATATACCGGAAGTGAATCTTTGGACATGGAAACAACTTTTCAAAGAATCTCGAAATTGTTGAAATAAACTTGAATTGGTTTAAAGAAAATGATTCTCCAGTCTGGTAATCTTCCACGTAACCAGAAATGAGCATGCTTGAAGAAAAACCTGTTTCCAAAATAATTTAGACGATTATCGTTTGCTTTCTTTAAACACATGTCAATGTGTGGTGCATACAAATCCAAAGGGAGGGGTAGGTGAACTGATTGACATCCATGAACCACTGAATGATGATTCAGGGAACAAACTTGCCAGTATTCTCATACCATTAATACTGGAGAGATCGACGCAACAGTACCATCACCTGCAAAAAACCCAAAAGGTCTCAATGCAATCCTAAATAAGGTTCCCAAGGGACATGCACAGCAAGGAGAAATATTCTCACAGGCACAACGGATTAAGAAAGAGATAACTAACTACCTTGATCAACTGTGTAAAGAAACAGATAGTGATCCACTCCTGTGGTGGAATATCCATTCAAATATTGCCCTTATCTTGCAACCATGGCAAAAAAGTATCTCTCTATTCCAGGGACAAGTGTACCATCTGAGCGTGTTTTTAGCAAGGGTGGTGTAATTGTAGATCCCTTTCGTAGCCGCTTATCTCCACACCATGTAAACACTCTCATTTTTCTCTCCAAGAACATGGAACAAGACATTTCACATCTAAGCTTAACACAAGCAAAAAAAGACCCGACCAACAAAAGTTTTTTTCCTCAATTTAAAGATTAATGGTTTAAACCTATAGCAGTAGAGAGGATACTTAGATGCCTTGGGAACAAAACCTGTATATAGCTGTAGATGAGATTACTATATAGCTGAGATCATTCAAAGAAATACTTCATGATATGCATACATACATGTAGTATATTTGTGCCCTGTTACCAAAAAACAGTTTATCCAATCTGATTGCATTCTACTATGTGACGTCAGAAAAGTGTATGCAATGGAACCTTCACACCATTGGGATCAAGTAAACTGGCAATCATGATTAAATCGCAAGTCACCATATACATACTATAATAATTTAGCAAAAAATCTAGAACCTTGAAAAGTTGTTTATATATACATATCGCCACAACAGTTCTTTGATAATGGTTCAGAGCCCCTGGCAGTGCTGGGAAGGCTATTACATACCAATAAATGGTATGATCTTGGTATACAACTTGGTATTGAAGATATAATGATGAATGCAAATTATTATGCAATAAAGAAACAGTGTTGTGGTACATGTATATATCATTGCTGAATGCAATAAAGGAATACTTTTTCTTGTATTGAAGATATAAATTTTTAGGCAATCAAGACACATTGTTGTGGTATATATCATTATTGAATGCAGAAGAGAAATGTTTAGCTTATGGCTAAATACAACCTCTAAACATAGAGTAGTAGAGAGGACACTTAGAACGAAACCTGTAGCTGAGAATACTATATAGTAGAGATTGTTAAAAAAGACTACACTAGAGGAATACATTTCCTTGTATCGAAGATATAAAGTTGGAGGCAATCAAGAAACAGTTTTGTGATATATATATATACATAATGTTTTATAACATCAAATATATGTATTAGTAATAATACTTATAATATTTACTTGTTCATTACTGAATGCAGAAGAGAAATGTTTAGTTTATGGCTAAATACAACCTCTAAACATAGAGTAGTAGAAAAGGACTCTTAGATGCCTTGAGAACAAAGTCTGTAGCTGGGATTAATATAGCAGTGAAACACTTAGATGTCTTGAGAACGAACGATAGCTGTAGCTGAGATGGGATTACTATATGCAGAGATCCTTTAAAAAAATACTTCATGGTATGTATAAAAACCAATAAATGGTATAATCTGGGTCTGCAACTTGGTATTGAAGATATAACATTGGATGTAATCAACAAACAGTGTTGTGGTACATGTATATATCATTGCTGAATGCAATAGAGGAATACTTTTTCTTGTTTTGAAGATATAAATTTTTAGGTAATCAAGACACATTGTTGTGGTATATATCTGATTATATCATTACTGAATGCAGAAGAGAAATGTTTAGTTTATGGCTAAATACAACCTCTAAACATAGAGTAAGGACTCTTAGATGCCTTGAGAATGAACCTGTAGCTGTAGATGAGATTATTGTTTAGCTGAGATCATTCAAAAAAATACTTCATGGTATGCATGCAAACTAATAAATGGTATGATCTTGGTGTACAACTTGGTATTGAAGACATAATGATGAATGCAATAAAGGAATACATTTTCTTGTATCGAAGATATAAATTTTTAGGCAATCAAGACACATTGTTGTGATATATATATCATTACTGAATGCAAAAAAGAAATGTTTAGTTTCTGGCTAAATACGTTTCTATAGTCAGGCTCCTTCTGATTTGTGATTTGAGAGAGGCAGGAACTGGTCATAGATGATGGAGCTACTAGCATTTCTATAGTCAAGTTCTTTCCGATTCGTGATTTTGGAGGGAGAGGAACTGGCCATGGACAATGCAGCAGAGTAAGAGGAGGAAGATCACGATAAAAAGGAGATATCATTTTAATTAACAATCAATATTAAATTTTCTAAATATCTGTTATCATATTATTGTGTACTATAACAATATTTAAATGCCCTGAAAAAGAAATCAGTAGCTGAGATTATTATATAGCAAAGAATATTTGATGATACAAACCAATAAATGGCATGATCTTGGTGTACAACTTGGTATTGAAGATAAAGATTCTAATCAAGAAACTGTATTGTCGTATAATTATATCACTACTGAATGCAGAAGAGAAATGTTTAGTTTGTGGCTAAATACAACCTCTAAACATAGAGTAGTAGAGAGGACTCTTAGATACCCCGAGAATGAAACCTGTAGCTGAGATTACTATATAGCAGAGATCGGTAAAAAAAGACTACACTAGAGGAATAAATTTCCTTGTATTGAAGATATAATAAAGTTGGAGGCAATTAAGAAATCGTCTTGTGATATATAATAATGTGTTATATCTTTACTGGACAATGTCCTGACTGGGATGTCCATTGAAAGGTTGAAACACCCCAGTATATTCCTTTTTCAGAATAAGGACATGACGATGATGTATACTTCTAAGACGGAGAACATTTACCATGAAATAAGCACAATATATTAAAGAAGTATTTTAATGAGTATGTATCATCGCAGATTGCAGAAGAGAAATGTTTAGTTTATGGCTAAATACAACCTCTAAACATAGAGTAGTAGAAAAGGACTCTTAGATGCTGAAGCTGTAGCTGGGATTACTACATACATATAGCAGTGAAATCCACTTTCCAGAAAGTTAGAGATGGTAACACTGATTATAATTTGGGAGTGTTGACTTAAAAACTTATTGGGAATTGGTACATTTCTCTTTTGTATCAGCTTGTATAAACAGAGTGAAAAGTTCAAATACAACAACGTAAGTAAATTGATACTAGAACATAATGCTTACAAGAAACAGATGTTTGGTATATATGCACATCTATGAGGTTAGTATAGTACTCTTTGTGTAGTCTATCCAAAGCATCTGTAGTACTATGGATAAATGGTGGTAGACAAAGTGGAATCTCTTCTGTACTAAGTGGTGATTTAAAATAACAAAAACATGTGAGATTACATGATGTATACTAGACCTGGCTGAAGGTACTGGATGGAGTACCTCGTTACCCAAGAATGATTGTATTACCCAAAACTATAACCATTACTCGTGGATACCATGATATAAACGATTACTATGCTTTTCGTATGAATAATAAAAAAAAATTGAATGTGAACACAGCAAACAAGAGTGGATCCAAAATACCTAATAAAGGTGGGCGATTTGTGGCAGCAATATTATACTCTATACAGGCCAAACTATTAAAGAAGTTACATAAAAACAAGGAAATTATTTTGCCACTAAAAGGACATGGACTTGTACATAAGATTATGAGGGCAATAGATTTTCAAGTGGAAATTGACCAGAATGGTATGGACATAATAGCAACTTCTTTTGGGTTGTGGAATAGTTACAAAGAGATCATTGTGTTCCGCAATAAATCTGCTCATGTCAAAATGTAGAAAACCAGAGTGAGTGATATTTATTAATGACTTGTGCTAGTGGTATACTAAACACACGAAGGATTTTTAGATGTGAGTGGTAAAAGATCACCACCGTGTAGTCTCTTCGCTCTCTTACATCAGGGCTTATGATAACGTCCGGACATCGGACAATTTCCGATTAAAATTGCCACGTGTCCGTTCATAATTTATTCGTGAGGACAAAATGTCAGCTCGAAAAACAATTGAATATTTAATCATTGCTGAAATATGGGCGTGGTTAACGAGCCTGACAGCCAAGACTTTACTGCTACATTCTCTCAGAAGGATCCATACCTAAACAAAGTTGATATTCCAGATGATGAAGGCTCTGTCCAACTTCACCTGCAGTCACAGGTCTTTATTCCATGTGGAAAAAGCAAAAAGATTGTCTTCACAAAGATGAGCGTGACTGCTAGTCTTGGTCGAGTTGTATCAGGTTCTCCTGCCTTCATAGATATTAGAAAAGGCTTGAAACTTGCTTCGAAGTTAGCATAAGGTCTAGTGAGTATGTAAACATCTTCTCAAGTTCATGTTAACAAATGTGAAGCTTCAGTTCTGGTCAATTTCTCCGTTCCATACACGATCGTTTCAATGAATATTTTTAAATTACCGTAAATGTGCGTAGCACAAAACAGTACGTTGACATATACTGTACTTCTTGTTTCTTTCTTTCAACAAAATGTCTTCTTTTTGTGAGTTAGAAGAGAGGCATGGTGTTGACTTACGTAGGTTCAGGCTATAAGAATAAGCAAGCCTGTACTACATTCCTCAAATATATTCATAATTTAATAATGTAAAAATCGTTAAGAATTATTGCTATAATTATGCTATAATTGAAATTGTCCTGTCATTAAAGTGACTTGTCAGGTCAAATTAAGGAGAGACTGACATTTTGTCAGATCACTATTCATTTCTTATCATAAGCACTGCTTACATAAGCATGTGACTATCTGATCAGTGGATTTCACCAGATGCGAGTGGTAGAAGACCATCACCACGTAGTGAATTAGTGTTTTAGAAGTGTTTCTTAGGCTTTTCTAGGTGCAATGGAGTTAGAATAGAGTATTAGGCATCTATTATCTTCATTAGAATAGAGTATTAGGCATCTATTATCTTCAACAGAAATTGCTGCATTTGAGTACTGAGAGCTGTTATAACAGAGTGAGCCAATCTTCTGAGCTGTTATAACAGAGTGAGCCAATCTTCTGCTGAATTTGAAATTGAAACTGACAAAACACAGGTTGTCGACACTAAATGTAGGCATTAAAAAGGCCTCTGGAAGTGGTCTAATTGGCAGAGTAATTGTTGCATTAAAGAATCGTATAGAAATCAACATGAAAAAGATATTGTTTATAGCTTAACATTAATAAGCCTTGTAATTTAATACCCCACGAATATCAGTACCCAACTACCACAAATACCGGTTTTAGATAAAGAAATATACATGTAGAAGTACTGGGTACCAGTAGGTTTACAGCACCACAGTAGCTTCTTTTATACTCCCGTTACTAAGTTTCTTGCTAGCTAGGTTGCAGAGAGATGGATAACAGAATTTGTGACTGCCCACTATGCTGCTATGAGAACCTGTCACAGGAAAAAAGGCAGAAGCTCTTCGATTTTGGAGTACAAAAACTTTTCTGTTCAGAATGCATGTAATGTACATATGTGGCTGTATTAAAGTTAAATGTACATACACATCAATGGGATCAAACTGTTGTAGAATCCATAGTAGGATCTCCTATATGGATCAATCTTCATCCTAGTGTGCAGACAGCATTCTTGAGGATTCATGCAATTTCAAATGGCAGAGTAGATCGCTATCTCCAGTCTTGTGTCATCTAGCTTCTGATGAGCATCAAAATAGTGACTCAGACAACGTCTAGGTTGTTTGAACTTGTGAACTACAACTCTAGTAACTTACAACTTCCTCTTCCAACAGCTTCTTTGCAATTGATGGTGTTCTAAGGTTTCTTTGCTTAGCATAGGAACAGTAGTAGACCATGGTCCTGACTGGTTGTACAGCTCTGAAAAGAACTCATGTCCAATATAATACTGGCTTAACAAGAAGTAACAACGAACAAAACTGACTAGCAAGAAGTAAAAATGAATAAAAACTAACACTATAGTGTCACAATTTGTTTACGTGATACTGTAAGGTGTGGCTGGATATTAATTATTCACCCACATCAACGCATTTTCAAACTACATGTACATGTATTTTCAGCATACTTTGAGCATACATTGTGCTTCGTTGAAACTACATAATTGTATTTAGTGTGCTGTGTAATACTGTGTATGTATTACTTTTACGCAAACTTGAACTTTTGTTTTGAGGGCTACTATACATGTACTTTTATTGATTAGTGATCAGAAAAAAAGAGGAGGTAGATGGCGACAAGAGACAGATGTACATGTAGAGATGACCAAAGGTAAGTGTGATTTCAGAGTCAGAGAGAACAGCTACTGCAACACCTTCTCAAATTCTCCCCAAAAATGATTAGCATGCATGCTAGCGCTGTCTACATGTACAGCAGACCCTTGCCAGTTCGAATTGCGCTAATCCATATCCTTGCAAAACTGAACACTCGTGACTTCATTGGTTCGCACATGCACATAATACATGTGTACTTGTGTGAAATATTTGGTAAATGGCTACTGGAAATTCAAAAAAAAGGCCACACAAGACATTGAATATCGATGAAAAAGTGGAAATACTTGACCAAATTGGGAAAAAAAGTTACACTGTAATCTCCGAAGAGTACGGTATTGGTCGAGCAACTATCACAGACATTAAGAGAAAAGAAGTTGAGATAAGGAATTTCAAGTCACACATGCTCAAGATGGAACCAGGCATCCCCGCTAAGATCATGAAGCTTGGCAAAGATGAAGAACATGACAAAGCTGGTTTAAACAACAGCGTAAAGAAGGAATACCCACTACAGGTTGGTAGAATTGTAAAAATGTTCATAATTCATTTCTGTTATCTTTTCAGGTCCTACATGTATTATAAAAGCAAAAGCTTTAGATCTACACAAATAAACTGTGCGACGCTAGAGGAATGACTGAAACAAAGTTTACTGCCTCAGGTGGATGGCTTTGGTGATTTTGCCAGCGCCATAGCATCAGACAATTGTAAGTTTACAAGGATTTTCAAGAGTTTGTCAGAAGCAAGAGGTACACAAAGGACCAGATATTTAACACTGATGAAAGTGGCCTCTACTTCAAGCTGCTTCCGTAGAAGTCGCTTGCTGCTCATTTTGAAAAAAAAAAAAAACGGCTAGCAGATGGGCAAAAAACACAGAGAGAACATTACATTGGTCATTACTATTTGTCTCGTTAATTTGAAGAATATATATGTATCACGTGTATTTGCACTGATAAAAGGTTCAAAGGTTCGATGTTTGTTGCACACATGCAGCTAAATTTCTACCTTTAAAGCTTCGCTGCCACGCCCACTTTAATGTTTGCACATGCATACATACATGTATGTACTTCTAAAATCTAAACGTGTGGTTAATAATGTGGGTGTGTAAGTTAAGACTGTGCTGCTGGCTGTCTTTGTCTTATTTCTCAGTCCAGTGATGACTAATCTGGATAGAAACAGCGACAGGAACAAGACTAGTACTCGCAATAATCCAGTTTTGGAGGCATTCTATAGCCAATCAAAGTACATGTAAGAGCAGAGCAACATTAATAAAAACACATGTGAGCCATGGTTTGTTTTCGCTGATTAAGCTTTGAAGGTCGTTTTCCAACCTTTGTCCCAGCCCTAATGAGTACCTGTATAATCATGCTATTTTCAAGCATGTATAGGCGACATAAATGACCACACACCCTCATAATTAATTGATAGACCCTAAATATTTATTTTACGATACCTGAACATACATGTACATGTACATCTATAGTCATGTACTATCACTACAGTAGAGGACATAAAATGTTAATGTTTCGAATTTGTTCGACTGTCGTTCTTTGATTCGTTCCGTTTTTTACAATCGTGATCGTTTAAAAAAAACAATTGAAACTGTTAAAGCAATCTTTGCGCATGCACATTTCAATAAGAAATCACATGAACGCCAAATATGGGCGTCGCTGCTGACTTCACTTTCAAGCACTCACTTTGCTGCTTTCTTGGAGCTAACGAAGCATGTTTTTGGTACATGTATCTATGGCTTTCTTAAAAGGTCTTCTGTCTCAATATGTGAGTTAAAAGTCACTGCTGTTTAAAATGCATAAGTTATACAAGGTTGTACAGAGGTGGGCGTTGCCCGTGGTAGACGGTGACACTACTATACTTTCAAACGCTCGCCTTGGACTCTTCCTGGTGATAATTTTGACATCGTTGGCTTTGTTAACAACTCTTCTGTCCAGCAAAATAAGTAAGAATCTTCAGTCTGATAAAATATGAGTTATGGAGCTAAAAAGAGTTAGATATTAAGTGCTCCGCCCACACATATTTTTAGGGTAAACAAAAAACTATTGCAACCGTAATCAGCAACCAATGGAACCGTTAATTGATCGTTCTACTATTACGAAACGTTAACTTTTTTATGTCCTCTACTGTATATTTACAATAATGTATCATACATTTACCTTCAATGTCCGCAATATCAGTGTCGTCTAATGGAAATTTTGACCTTGTCCTATGAGCTATTTCACCAATCGTCTATTTAATGAAATTCGACTTGAACAAAATGTTTTTATATAAATATTCAAGGATTCTGCACAACATGGTATTCATTAGTACATGCAGTCATGTCCCAGTATACATACTTGTATAGATATATATATATTGTATGGTTTATACACTGTAGTCTGTAGTAAGTACATGTAGAACATACATGTACATAGGGGTGGGCGATATTGGCAATTTTGATACCAGTTACGATATCAGAAAATTACCGTGATATTACTAAATACTGACTAACCACGTGTTCCGTAATTGGTCACACCCACAAACTTTTAAAGGCATCAAACAGTGCCTGAAACACCAACAAAAACCCGTTCAGACTACTACAATACTATATCTATCTGTAAACTTACATTTTTGGCATACTGTAGTATAAGGCAAACAAAAAACTGTTCGTATCAATTGACTCACGCAACCACAACAACAGTTACATCAATCAGAACACAAATGTAGCATCTTCTGTTGAAAAAATAGATATCTACAACTCTTTTCTAACTCACTCGCTACCTAGAATTGGCTAGAAAGCCATTAAAGAACGATTTTAGTTCGCCATGTGCTCAAAGTATGGGTGAGGCACGTAAATTATTTAATTAATCGTGAATTTCGATATTTTGGTATGCAAATTTTTGTAATACCGTACCGCGGTATAGGAAAGAATATCAATTTTGACTAAAATATCGGTATACCACCCACCCCTACATGTACAATGAAAATGTACATACAGTATATTGTACCAGGTACATGCATACACGTATATACACATGTATGTACACTGTATTGTACTTGTACAGCATGCTACATGTACATGTACACACAGTACATGTACACTGTACCTCTTCATTTGTCTCCATTATATTACTAGTTGGAGGGTCAGAAGGAGCTGAGTGCATGGGAGGAGCCAAGAGAGGTCTTGATGGTCTTAGAGGAGAAAGGATAGTGTCTGAAAGAGAGGCTAAAAGAGAAGCAGCTTCTTGTATTATGTGTTCTTCAGAAACTGTAAATGGGAAAAAGACATTCATATGTATATGTTCATTCACGTCCACCATTTTTAACATAAAAGTGCTCAAGCACAAGCTTAAACACTTTCGAAAGATCCTCAAGAGTACCTTCAAGCACTTCAAAAAGCATTTTTAAGCACATGTGTATTTGTGCTCACCCCATGTCTGCTACAAATGTGTGTATTTGTAATGCACTACAAATTAGGGCTGGAACGGATACCCGATTATCCAGATAATTATCTGCAAACTGAACATCCGGATCTATTTCTTTGTATCCGGGTACCAATTATGTGAAGTCAAAATTGCAATAAAATTGCAGTTGATAAGAGTCTTGCTGCAGCTGTTTTTGCTTTTAGAGAGTAGAACAATCTGTAAATAGACTAATGCTGCTTGTATAAACATCTACATGTACTGCAGTTGATTACAGCAAAAAGCTGTGAAAAGGTGAGGTAATACTGTATATTTTAGTGCAAACAAGTCATGAATTTTTTAGAGCAATTATCCGGGTACCCGACCGTTATTGTAAACAGATACATGTACATTGTATCTGGATAATAAAAGCAGGAGTCATTTCAGCCCTACTACAAATGTGTGTGCACATGTACTATAATTTCATGTACATGTATGTGTACATGCAGTACCTTCATTAGTTTTATCATTAGTAGAAACAGTTGGAATTGAAACATTTGTTGTCATGGATACTGAAGAGGTCACATGTATTGAAGAAGGGATAATAGAGGAAGGACAGGTAGTAGTAATATGTTCAGTAGAAGTGGATTGAATAGGAGCAACACAAGAAAATGAAACCTACATTGAGAGAGAGAGAGAAAGAGAGAGAGAGAGAGAGAGAGAGAGAGAGAGAGAGAGAGAAAGAGAGAGAGAGAGAGAGAGAGAGAGAGAGAGGGAGGGAGGGAGTTGGGGACAGAGGCCTATTTAGTAACAGTGAATTTTACATGTACACGGACATTGTATTTCTGTTGCAGCAATTTATGCTTTGCTGCTGCTACATGTACATGTAATATCGTGAAACGTGTTATAATACAATGTACATGTATGTACATGTATGTACATGTATATAGACTTGTACTTTATTTGAGTTTTTATGGCCCGTAGGGCCATCCCTACGATTGCTTTCCACGGGGTTTAATGTATATATATATATACATATATATATATATAAATTTTTTTTTTTCTTGTGTCCACTTGCGCAAGTATGCGTTGTATACGTAGTTAAGGAAGTTGCGTCATTCCCAGGGGCTCGGTCAATTAATGGGTGTGGCGCATAAAAGAACGCGCGCTCAAGCTCTACAGACCAGCAGAAAGAAAGCTGCCTGTAGCTAAGTAGCTTACATAGAAACTGGAACTAATAGCTAGCTATTCTGCCTGAAATATAAGTTCTACAAGGTCCTTTGAAAGGTCAGGAGAGTAGATAATCAAAATAATAACTATATTATGTTCTTGATAAAGTCAGACATGATTACTGAATGCTGGACACCACAAAGCAATCATAGGGATACTGTTATCTTCCCTTATATTTGTAAAGCAATCATAGGGATTTGTTATATTTTGATTATTTACATGTAATTAGCATTTTTGCGTACAATATACACATATATGTACATGTATATGTACCTGCTCTTGTTCTTTCAAGACATCTTCTTTGTTACTGATTTTAGGTGTGGATATATTACTATGTATTCCACTTTCATCTTCCTTTTCTGTCTCTGTATCAGATCCATTAAAATGTTCTTCTTTCCCATCTTCTTCAATATCACTCTCTAAATCCTATATGAATATACTGTATAATGTATACAGTACTTCGGCAATACATATGCATGTATACAAGCACATGTACATGTACATTTTACATACTTGATACAGAATACATGTGTATATATATTTTAGAGTGGTATACATGTAGGATAAACATGTACACGTACAATACCTCAGAGTCTTTACATTTGTCTTTACTAGGATCATATTCATCATCTGATGATTCTTCTGAAAATGTAATGTCCAAAAGACTTCTAGTAACCTAAACACAAGACTATAAATTAGAGCTGGAATAGATCCTGTATTTTACTATCCGGATATCCATTCACAATAACAGTCGGATACCCAGATAATTGCTTCATGATTTGTTTGCACTAAAATCTACAGTATTACCTCACTTTTTTGATGTACATGTACATGTACTCAACTGAAATTACAGATTGTTCTACGCTTTACAAGCCAAAAAAAGGTGGTAAAATGGAGCAAGACATTTATCAACTGCCACTCAATACAATTTTGATTTCGTATGTTCAGTTTCTACACATGCACAAACATTAAACAAGTATCCAGATACAAAGAAACAGTTTGCGAATAATCAGGTATCCGTTCCAGCCCTACTAAAAATTCTGCATTAGAATCCACCCTGGATCTGCCACTGTTAACAATCCCTTAGCCAAAACAGTGTAGTCCCCCAAGAATTCTGTTTAATGAAGCTAAATTAGGAACAATTGTGGGCATGGTCCTCCACATAACAGACCAATAGCTCAAGAAAAGGAAAGGGTGTTTTATGAAGGGTACTCAATCATTCAAGAAGGGTTCCAATCCTTTCAAAAAAAGCTTTGAGTACATCCTGCCAAAACTTATAATGTACATGTACTAAATGTACAAACAAACCATAATCCAAACCCTAGTTTGAGTTAGCTATACACGCAACATGTCAGATTGTTTGTTAGTTAGTCAAAACATATTATTATATTCTTGGTGTACATGTTCCACACATTCTAGGAATTTGTGTATTATATAGATTGTGCAAATACCTAGAAAACACAGAACATATACATCTGCAATACTTAAATTAAAATTCAATTAAAATGAGACTCACTGGTGTAATGAGAGGCACTTTTACTGGTGTGTTGCTTACTCCTCCTGACTAGACAAAAGAGCATTGTAAACTTTAATAGTGACAATGTTAACACTACAACAATGTTCTGTTTACACTAGCTGGTAATGGTCAGTCTGATGAATTATTATTGCCACCTCTCTAAATAACACCTCTACCCACTTCTCAGATAATACATGTACAGTAACATGTAGAATCGTAGATATATTCTACTGAGTCAGAATTAAGTACATTTACATGTATATACATGTATAATACATGTACATGTATACTGGGTAAACAGCACTAAGAATTCAGTCTGGGTAGAGCACTGTACCTCTGTATATTGTACCTGTTTATTTGGGCTAAAGTTTACTTCACCCACAGTAGAAGCCACAGCCTGACGCACTCTCGAACGAGTCAGTTTTGGTTCCTGGAAACAGAGAATGAATGTCATTACATACAATAAAAACATGACACATACTTGAGTACATGTACCTGATGTACAATGAACTAGTCTCATTCATATATAATGAAACCACAACACATACATGTACAGTGAATGATCAGTACATGTACTTGTAGAAGACTATACATGTACATGTCCATGACTACATCTATATTGATAATACACGAACAATGAAATCTTACAAATATGACGAAATCGTCAGTTTTATCCTCCTCAGCAATCTTCTTTGCCATAGCAACAACTCTTTTATCTTTCAATACATGCTAAATTACATGGAAGAATTGGAGGTATGGATATTAATTAATATACATATAATGAATGTATATTTGACATACATGTATTATGCTTTTAACATTTTGTACACTGAGATTGGTTTGAGCTGCTCTCTCTTCAAGAGTTTTGTCAATATCCATTTCATTATTCATTTGTTCATCATCCTGTTTTAATTAAAAAACACAACTTCAAATTACCATTAATATCATCTGATACATGTATGTATGCATATACAATGCAAGGTTATACACATGTTCCAGACATTTCCCATTCTAATTATTGCCCATTTCGAGGTTGTAGTCAAAATTGTGGAGTGCATGCAACAGGAAAAGTCTTTCAAACACGCTTACTTCTTCTCTCTCCTTAGAATTTATACTAATTAAAAAACACAACTTCAAATTACCATTAATATCATCTGATACATGTATGTATGCATATACAATGCAAGGTTATACACATGTTCCAGACATTTCCCATTCTAATTATTGCCCATTTCGAGGTTGTAGTCAAAATTGTGGAGTGCATGCAACAGGAAAAGTCTTTCAAACACGCTTACTTCTTCTCTCTCCTTAGAATTTATACTACTGCTTTTCTCCTCTTCCATTCTATAGTGTGTGGAATGACTGGAATCTAGACATTCCCGCCAACATTACTGGCGCATGGCGTGGCCACTCAGGAATTCTAATTAATGCCCAGAATAATAATCTAGTCTCGTACCCAGAATGGAGTTTGGGGACGAGACTTACTCAACCCTTAATAATTAATATAATTATAGTCATATAATTATATAGTCAGTGCAATGTTTTTGTTGGAACTATATAGGTAGTAGGTATGTTAATATATAATATTATATAAAATGTGTTTGTTTTACATGTATATAAAATGTGTTTGTTTTACATGTTGTATTTTCTAGAATAGCCAGACAATCAAATTGAGTGATAATGGTTGAGAATAGTGAAATAGAGATGACTGGTTTTACTAACCGAATCAGGTATTGACATAATTATTAATAATTATAATAAATTATTTATAATATAATATATATATATAATATGAATTATAATATATTTATAATTATGTAAATGTGTGTGCATGTTTGTGTACCAGCTCCTATTGTGAGCTGCTCAAAAGTTGTTTTGAAATACTAGCATTAATTACATGTACATGGTGCGTGTCGGTTTTGAGTTTATTGGAAGATGACCTGGACCACGAAATTTACCATGCAAATATTCTTCATGTTTATATATACAAGTCACCATAACCAGGCAATTGACACATAAATACATACTGGGACTGTTGTTGTCTCCATATAACTTATATATAGTGCTTTATTCTTTCTGATTTGATTGGAATCCTGTCTATGCATTCATATGTACATGTACATGTTAGGTTACCATGGTGATTGTAAAACTGGTGTTGTAGTACATATTACCATGTAGCAATACATAAATGGTTTATATTATTTAGATTCTTGAGGTGAATGAAAATACAAGATGCATTATACCCTCTTAGCAATGAAATTAAACTAACCACTTCCTTCACATAATGACCAGAATTTAAGTGTTTCTTTTAATTTGGGATTTTATGGATGGTATAATTTTAATTATTATTATGTCCTGTGTTGTCTAGGTTATTTGAATAAAAGTTTTATGATTTTAGTCCAAGACCCTTGCATACTACTGTGAACAGTGTTGTTTCATTATGACGGATGACAACTTGCCTAGCTCCTCAAAATTTTAGTTGAAACTGTATGTGTATTTCAGGCTTACTAGGTGGTTTCAACTATAACTAAAGGTGGAAAATATTTCGTTTTAATTATATATTTACTTGTATTGATGTAACTACAAAAGGCCTTGTTTTGGACATTTTCACATTATAAAAACCTTTCTATTATCTACATGTACATCTAACCAGATTTGAAATAGAAGATGTATTAGATGAAACACAGCAATCAATTACGCATGATCCCATGAGTCCTTCGGCTGCTCAACACACATTTACAAGTCTTGCATATAACACATCAGAAGCAGTTCCTAATACTATGTATTATCGTAATGAAGAAAATGAAGGAAAAACTAGACCATCTCTTGAAGCTCTTCGTTTGGGACAACCTGTCCCTCCCTCTATTACAATCAATGAAGAGGTTAGTGAATGACATATCCATGAATGTAAAAAGTATATGTACATGTACTTTTAGAATTATACAATTTATATACTAGGTACATGTAGCATGGTTACCTGTATGTACATGTATAATCAGGTACATGTACATATACAATGTACATGTACATGTTTGTATGTAATATACATATGCAAGTAAATATACTAATATTCATTACATGTATATACATGTATATGAAAGTGTATGAACTGTTTATTTGTATGCTAAAATATACCACACAGCCCTTTCAATCTTGCAACAGACACATATTCAAAATTATTATAACCACACTCACCTTGATCAAGCATATAATGTGTGAGGTGTGGCTCAGCATCACAGATGCAACTGAATGCAGCTTCTTTGCAACTTTCTGGACCTCCTGGAGCAATCTAACAGTTACCTCAACCTTGCTTACCAATTACTGCAAGCACAGCATCCACTCAAGTCTGCAAGTGAACGGTACTTTTCACTTGTTCTCCCAACATCCCTTTCTCTCTCACTAGAACTAGCTAGAAAGCAAGCCTATACGTCACACATACATCAACATCCCCTTCTACTCTCCTTTTATCCTAAGCTAACTTCAAAGTAACATCAAAGGGCGGACACTTGAACCAAAGTACCGCCTTACCACATCCAACAAAGCGTGGGCGTTTTGGACAATAGAATGCCAACATGCCGCCACCACATTAGTATACTCTCGTAATCTACAGTAATTTGGCGTGTGGTACATCCAAGATTCAGTGATTTGCAGTTTAAATTCAGTATTCTATTAAGTTGGTTACATTTCCTCTCTGACAGGAAGTTGTAAACTTACAACCTTATAAAACTGAAAGGGATAGGGCTTTATCAATCACTTATTATCACTTCTATTATCTACAATGTACATGTAAAACCAGTCTTATACACATGTAATGTACTGTGTACATCTACTATTCACACAATACATGTATTAATATACTTCACATATACAAATGTACAGTGTACATGTACTTCTCACATTATTCATTCACATAATGTAATTCAGACTTGAAGTCAAATACTTGTAACAGTATTTGAAATACGAATACTTGACAAATAGGAAAATACAAATGCGATTACTTGTTTTAGTGTTGCTGCACCTATACAGTAATTTCTCTATAGGCCTATATGCCTATATTTCATAATCCATATTGCCTATATGCAGATCCAATCCAATATTGTCTGTGTGAAATATATAGTTGTATTTATCTAGTTTACAACTGTTCACACGTTAATTATTTTATCGTTCATGTGCTATACATTTAGCCCAAAGTACATTGTACATGTAGTTACAGGCATATTCAGCCTTGGTTGCACACATCTTCAGATTCTACTTGTGCAGTTTGACAATAATGTAATCTGCAAAGCCTGAAAAATATTATGTAAGCTGTATAGGCAATGTACATGTATAGGCAATGTACATGTATAGGCAATGTACATGTATAGGCAATGCAGCTGCCTATACCAATACTCTGCCTATATATGTATCTTGAATATAGGCACTTATTCAGATCCCTATACTAGTATAGGTACAACCCTACCTTTTTTTCCAGTGTAGTTGAAATACAAATACTTTTAGATTATTTCAAATACAACTTTAAATACACACATGTACATTAAGTCTAAAGTTTTTGTACTTAATGTTATTGATGTAGCATGTCCTTTTTTTTTAATGATAAGACATCATTGACAGTGATAATGTTCTTGACATTTATGTGCTAAAACTTCCAGCACTTTAATCAGTTATCACCAACAAAGTTAATAAACATCATGAAAGGACAGTGTATTTATGAAGTATTTGTATTTTAGCTTTATGAAATACGTATTTCTGAAGTATTTGATCCCAAGTCTGTCACGTGTTGTTGCATAACTTTTATGTAACCACAATGGAAACCAAAAATCATGCTGCCAAGATGATAAATATTTTACTATACACACAGGTGTACATGTAACAAAAACTAAGTAAATTATATGAACATGTACATGTATATACAATTATTATATATATCACTGGTTAGTGAGAGGTTTATCTACATGTACATGTATATTTATTAGTATCAATACTAAATTACATGTATACATTGTACATGTATCGGTGTCAATACTAAATTACATGTATACATTGTACATGTATTAGTATCAATACTAAATTACATGTATACATTGTACATGTATTGGTATCAATACTAAATTACATGTACATGTATTGGTATCAATACTAAATTACATGTATACATTGTACATGTATTGGTATCAATACTAAATTACATGTATACATTGTACATGTATTGGTATCAATACTAAATTACATGTATACATTGTACATGTATTGGTATCAATACTAAATTACATGTATACATTGTACATGTATTAGTATCAATACTAAATTACATGTATACATTGTACATGTATACATTGTACATGTATTGGTATCAATACTAAATTACATGTATACATTGTACATGTATTGGTATCAATACTAAATTACATGTATACATTGTACATGTATTAGTATCAATACTAAATTACATGTATACATTGTACATGTCAATACTAAATTATATGTATACATTGTACATGTATTGGTATCAATACTAAATTACATGTATACATTGTACATGTATTAAATTACATGTACATTGTACATGTACATGTGCATGTATTGTTTGATTAAATTAGTCATTATTAGATTATCCTGACAGTAACTTACAGCTACATGTAGTTGAAACTAGTAATGATAATAATATACATTTATGATGTATTTCACTTCCACAAATAAAGTCATGTGATAAATCATGATTGTAAATATAATGAACATTCCATTCACATTGATATTAGCTTGTGATTGTCTTAATGTTTTATTATATGGAAGCCATAGAGACCAAAGCCACCAAGCACTACAAGGGTGATATTAACCACTTCCTGTATGATATCCTATGGCCTGTGACATTCTGAATTACTCTTTCAGGCACATTTTCTGAAATACAAATGTAATGTAGTGGCACCAGAAGCACGCAAGCTATGATAAGTTTTCCCATGAATTCCTGCCTCCACACACATATCCTTCACCATAGACTGTAAGGTATTTTTGCCAACTGGAACATTATCATACCAGGGTGCATTAGAAGTTTGGGGTGTTGTACGTTTGGGTCTTAAATACAATATATTATTCTTAAATGCAAATGGAGGGAACTTAGATTAATAAAAATCCATCAAAAAAAACTAGACATTTAGGTCTTTCTTCAGGTATTGCAGGACAGGGCACCTTCTTGTTTTCATAATGAAGATCCTTAGCTCTAGCGCTATAGTGTTTTGAACCATGTTCAATATAGGTAAGGGAATCAGGATTATACGAACGAACAAAATTATGAGGACCAAATTGGCGTTGCTCTTCCCCACCACGATTACAAAACCTTTTACTAATAAAATAAAACACTGCTTGTTGCAAAGATTTAGGATTATCAACCCTAAAATCTCTTTTTCCCATAACTTAGCCTCTTCCTCTTTACTAATGATAGCAGTATGGCGAACACTAGTCTCAATTCCGGCCAAATGAAGACTGTGATATACGGAATCACATGCACCATGAATGGGACGAAAAACCAGGTTAGTTCGATCTAGAAATTTGGGCAGACAATTATTATGGTCCAACATGGAACGTTGAAGACCAGCAAGAAGCTGGTGGATGGTGTTTGGCGGATATGGATCACCATCAGCATGTCAAACCTCGTTTATAAACTGCGGTACCTAAAAATTCAAGTTATCAGCCAATATCAGGGTCACCAACCTCAAGTAGATCTGAGGGACATTCTCCATCATCATCCATAGATCTAGAATACTTCCACTCCTGCAACACTTTCATAGACCAGGCTGAGTATTCATAGGAACATATCCTTTAGTAAGCATGTCGATTTCTTCCTGACTACTCGACACCTTGAAGTGATTGTTTGTAGCTAGCTTCTTATCATCCAAATCAGGGTCAATATTTTCCTTGCTTCTTTTTGCCATTTTATAGTCCTGCTATAATGACGTGAATTGTTGCTAAGCGATATCCTTTGATCTCTAAGGCTCCCTTAAAATAAACATGTTATAACATGTCTTCATAGGCATTTTCGATACACACTCAATAATATTCATAATTGCTTGGGCTACACCCTCGGAATTATGAGTGTGTATACAAGATAATGCCCTGGAAAGGGTGTTATAACTATTACATATTAAATATAATGAACATTACATTCACAAGAGGACTATTGATATTATTCATGTAATGGTCATCTGATAGTCATATGATAGTAAATATACTGAACATTCCATTCACAGGAAGATATTGATATTAGCCATGTGATAGTCATACATATGTATGTAATAGTCATCTGATAGTAAAGATAGTAAATATAATCCCATTTACAGGAGGATATTGATAATAAAGGAGATGAAGGAAAAGGAGATGAAGGAACTGGTAAAAGAAAATGGTGGCAGTGTTGTCTGAGGTCAAAGTCAAAAAGATCTAAGACACCTCCTAAACTAGGATGGGTAATGGGAGTTCTGGTGAGTATACATGTATATGTACATGTACATGTACATGACCTCCTAAACTGGGATGGGTAATGGGAGTTCTGGTAACTATACATGTACATGTACATGACCTCCTAAACTAGGATGGGTAATGGGAGTTCTGGTGAGTGTACATGACCTCCTAAACTAGGATGGGTAATGGGAATTCTGGTGAGTGTACATGACCTCCTAAACTAGGATGGGTAATGGGAGTTCTGGTGAGTATACATGTACATGTGATGTACATGTAGTAACTTGGATGACACCAACATGAAGGTGATGAGACCTCTTTAAACTCTTCGTGACAAGTATACGGTATAATATTGTGTGTATATTAAGTTGTATACATGTGTATACTAGTGACACACTGATAATCAGATCAGTATTCATATCAATATCAGTTAGTTTTAACATAACCTATATTACAATAAGTGTACTAATGTCATTTATAACATTAATATGAATAAATCTTATGTAAGTCACACTGCTCATTATCATTCAAAGAAACAGGCCAGTACTTACCACAGTATATCTAATGTACACAAGAATCTATATTTGGTTTTCCAAGCATCACTTATTTCCAACTACAGTATTAGTATACAACATGTAAGTAGTGTACACATACATGTACATGTACTTGAGCTGTTATTTCTGGTGTGATGGAATTACTCACCTTGGTTAAATATTTATTTTGTACTATCAAGTACTGATAACCAATAGGATAACATACAAATGTATGTATATTTGAAACTGAACTGATTATAAATTCAATTCTACATGTAAATATGTTTATTTGCTACTATGGGAATTATCTAAGCCATTGCAGCTGTTAAATTTTCTAAGCCACTGTAGCTTTTAATTTTCTGTATAAGTCTTTATAGTTTTTAAATTCATTTGTTATTTTGTGTGACTATACATGTGTTTTGCTATATGTTGTTTCCTCTGTGCTAGCTCTCTAAGTACATGATTTTCATGTACATGTATATATACATGTAGGTACGATGTCTCCTGAATATTTGGGGTGTCATGTTGTTCATTCGTCTGAGTTGGGTTGTTGGTCAAGCTGGAATTGGTTTTGGTTCTATCATTATTCTTTTATCTACTGTCGTTACTGTTGTTACTACTCTCTCTATGTCAGCCATTTGTACAAATGGAGAAGTAAAAGGAGGTGGAGCTTATTATCTTATCTCACGTAGTCTGGGACCAGAATTTGGTATGTCAATTAATACTTGTACATGTATGTATAGATTCAATGATGGAAATACATGTAGAAATTAGTGTACATGTACATATACATGTATTTGCTGGGGTTACACTTGCACATGTATATTAAGGCCAATATCCAGAGTACACTGAGTGATAGAGAGATTAGGTACTTTTACATGGAACTATATGCATTATACATGTATTGGCTTCAAAGAGTTTATGTACATGTATCTACATATACATGTACATCTTAAGACTGAATTACACTCCTATTATTCAGAGTATATTATTATATTGCTATCCTAATGACCAGAAAGATCAGAGATTCCCCTATAGGTCTAGTTCTTTAATAAATCCAAGTAATCTAGCTAGGAGCTATAGTTGACTGTGTATATAAGTATACATGTACATGTTAAACCTTAAATATGTATTACATGAGGGAAATGAGTGGATATCTCGGTTATTAATTTTTTACTAATGTGATTATGAAGCAGACATGAGGTAATAGATAATAGTAATAGTAATTAATATATAATCTCAATGTTGAGGTAATACTAATAGTAATTGTAATTGATAATTAGGGTAGTAATGGAGGGAAATGTTTTTGGCCAGACTTACTGATTTTGTTTTTGAGAAACTCATGAACATTAAATGCAATTGTCATTTTAGTTTAAAACACGAAAGAGTCCATGGACTTAGAAAATATTGTAAATATATGGAATAGAAGAGTAGCTGTGTAGGTTATAATTATATATTCACTGTTTAACCATCACACTCTTAAGTCATTTCCAAGGGAGGGGGCAATGTATAATTACTAACTAAGTCAATGTAATATATTGCATTGACTTAGTTAGTAAATGTAATAGTAGTCTACCAATTTTTAATGTAATGTACATTGACTTAGGAGGTGATGGTAATAGTAATAATAAACTACTGATTTTTAAAGTAATAGTAATAGTAATATATTACATTCAATTGTAATTGACCCCATGTCTGTTATGAAGGTGCTCTTTCTTTCCTTAGGAGGAGCCATTGGAATAATTTTCTCCTTAGCTAATGCAGTAGCTGTTGCTTTATATGTAGTTGGATTTGCTGAGACTGTTACAGAACTCTTAATGGTAAGACAAATGTTAATCAAAACATAATTATTATCATGATCATAATTATTATAATTATACATGTACATGGTCATAAAACATGTACTTATAGAATTGGGTACTCTAAAATTAATTAATTATCTACATGTACATGTACATGATATTATCAGAAAAGAAAGAAAGAAAGAAAGAAAGACACCTGAGGCAATGGAAAAATGAAAAATGAGAGTTGCCTCAGATGGGATTCGACCACATGTACATAATTAATTAATTATCTACATGTACATGTATAATGTAATAATTTATGTATAGCGTTTATGCAAATGTATTACATTTTTTTTATTTTGTTTTCTCTTTTCTAGCGGCATGATAGTTTCATTCAAAGTTTATCATTTGTTAATCATGTCAGAATCATTGGATTTGGTACTGTAGTACTTCTACTAATAATAGCACTAATTGGATTAGACTGGGAATCAAAGGTACTCCTAATACATGTACATGTACATTGGGTTTAGTACTGTAGTACTTCTACTAATAATAGCACTAATTGGATTAGACTGGGAATCAAAGGTACTCCTAATACATGTACATGTACATGTACATGTACATGTACATTGGATTTGGTAATTGGTATCGTAGTACATGTACAAATGTAGTTCTACTCATTAGACTGTGAATCAAAGGTAATCATCTACATTGGGTTGGTAACTTGGTACATGTACATGTATTCTTACTGATATATTAACAGTAAGTTATTTATTGGGAATCAAAGGTAGTTTATTACTATAGCACTCTTACTGTTTGTGAAGATAAGATCTGGAATCAAAGATAATCATCAGTGTTCTGCCCACACTGGTCGGCACTGGTCGAGAATAACCAGCACTCAGATGAATTAACCACCTTTCAAATAATACATGTATAGGGTACTGATCTAGTATTATATACTCGATAAACAGAATCCAACCACCCCTCTAAATATCCTGTGTAGAACACTGGTCTTGTAAAATGGAGCTTGTTACTATAAATACATGTACAGTGTATAGTACTTGATTCAACTACATGTAATTATAAAATATATTAATTTGATGATGTGTCTATCTATTATTTGTTGTTTCTTACAGATTCAGATAGTATTATTGGTAATCTTGATTATTGCAATGATTGATGCATTTATAGGATCATTCATTCCTCGTTCTTGTAATAATGAAGATACTTTACAAGGATTTACATTTTATGATGGTAAGAATGTATTATTTACTAAAAATATGATTTACATGTACCTAGGCCTATGTACATGTACATGTATATGTGACTACTTCTGATCACTTACATGTAAATGCTTGACGTTCAGCCATATATTGTAAGGAATAGATTGTGTCTCCATTAAGAACTAGTCTCGTCCGCAGACTGCCATGCCCTATGGGTGAAAGATGGTCTGAAGCAGTTGCTTCAAATTCTTGGTCCAAGCATCATAATGTATATATACATATATTTCTTTTATGTGCACTGTACAATTTCATAATCCTCCAGTTGGCACTTTCAAAGAGAACTTTGTTCCTAAATTTCAAGATGGAGAGAGTTTCTTTACTATTTTTGCTGTCTTCTTTCCAGCAGCCACTGGAATATTAGCAGGAGCTAACATATCAGGAGATCTTAAGGTACATGTAGATACATAACACGTACATGAGTATGCGACTACATGTACATGTACATGTACATGTATATGACTACATGTACACGTACATGAGTCATGAGCACATGTACATGTATATGACTATATGTACACTTGCATTAGTCATGAGTATATGTATATGACTACATGTACACGTACATGAGTTGTGAGTATGCGACTAAATGTACACAAAACTACACGTACATGTACATGTACATGTACATCTACACGTACATCTACGAGTACACAAGTACATAACTGCATGTACACATATATGAGTACATGAGTACATATCAGTACATGAGTACATGTACGTGTATATGAGTACATGAGTACATGTACATCTACAAGTAGATGTACATGAGTACATGAGTAATGTACACATACATGTATAGGAGTATATGAGTACATGTACAGGTATATGAGTACATGAGTACATGTACACAAGTGAGTACATGAGTACATGTATGCGTACATGTGTATATGATTACATGAGTACATGTACAAATGTAGATGTATATTAGTACATGACTACATGTACATTCATAATGCGTTCAATCGCATATGAAATGTATTGTAACTTTTTTCATTTTCAATTCCATTTCATTTGCGAATGTGTATTTGATTTATATTATTTCAATAGGATCCTCAAACTGCTATTCCAAAAGGAACCCTGCTGGCTATTGCTATATCAAGTACTATATATCTCATAGTGGCATGGATGGTTGGATTCATTGTAGTTCGTGATGCACCAGGAAGTCCAGACTATTTCTTTAATGAAATTGTATCACCAATGTATGATACTTTCACGTGTGGTCTTGGAGATGTTGTTAATATTACATATTGTGGCTCTTCATCATTTGATTTGTTGTCAGTATCTAATTATAATGAGTCTTGTGTTGGGCTGGAAAACTGTATGAATGTGTCTTGTGAGTATGGGAGTGCGTCTGGGAATGAGCTTCAGTCTTTATGTGCTGATAACGGTGATGCTTGTACATTTGGACTGACTAATTATTATCAGGTTAGTTTAGATGTTAGCTATTGTTTTAGTATGACAATATAATGACCATTTATTGTATAGCTTCTTTCAATTTAGGTATAACTAAAATTATATTTGCTAGGCTTATATAACTTATGCTAGGTTTTAGTAGATTTAGTTGACTAACTAAAAGTGTGCATTATGACCATTTTTTATTTTAGACAGTTGTAGTAATGGACTTGTAATTAAGTTATACATGTAGTTTAACAGTGTTATGCCCACACTGGTCAGGAATAACCATCACTTAGATGAATTAACCACCTCTCAGATAATACATTTATAGGCTACTGAGACAGTATTAACTATATACTGGATAAACAGCACTAAATGCATGTAGAATCCAACCACCACTCTAAATATCCTGGGCAGAACACTGGTTTAATATATGTAGATGTTTTACTAAAAGTTATAGTTATAGTTAACTAAAATAACACTACCGTAAAGATATGTGTTATTGTAATTTGGGCTCTGCTTCTTGTGTGTCTCACAGTAATTCACTAACACAGAATTACTACTGTCCCCAGACCCTCCATATATTGGGTCTGGGGGATACTGGCATTTCAGTGTTAGCTAATTACTGGATACCATATAATTATATAATTGAGATAATGGTGATACTGTTATAGTTTGGTGGCAAAGAAGCAGCAGCACTCATGGGATGTACATGTAACAAACTTGACGACTGGTAAAGGTATGTTTTATATTAATTTGCTAACAGGATTTAGGAAATAGCTTGTTCTATACATACCTACCAATAGTGTTTGACAGTATTTAGAATCACTCGATCATCTTTGTCATCATTCCTCATCATTTAAGAACAGGTAGTGAATAATTTAGGATTCCATTTATTCCAGCCAAACTGAATTAATATGCTGGTGTCCCCAGAACTTTTGTATTTTACCATGAGATATACCTAATCCAGACTAGCTTTCTGCAATAATTTTGAGTGTATGTTTTCTTTATACATGTATATATACTTGTGGTGAGGGTTCTGCATCTTCTCTTATATACATATAGTAGTTGTATTTGCCTTTCCTCTTGGCTCTCTGTGTTATGGGAGTTTCAGAATAACCTTGTTAAAAAGAGATAGGGAATGAGAATGGGATTTGGGAAAGAGACTAAATATCTCTTTGAGAAGTGCAAACAGTATGTGCATGTATATAATTATAATATACTTACATACACTGTTTGCACTTCTCAAAGAGATACTATCTGCATACATGTACCTGTATATATATATATGTGTATTAAAGGAGCACTTTTCACATCAGTAATAATTTTAAATTCATATTCATTCTCTTATTGAAGGTAATGGAAATGATATCAGCATTTGGACCTATCGTAACAGCTGGTATATTTGCAGCTACCCTCTCATCAGCACTAGCCAGTCTTGTTAGTGCTCCAAAAGTGTTCCAGGTTAGAATGAAGTTAATGTGATGTCATACTAGGCATTACTAGCTACATCAAACCCTGTTTTATATACATGTACATGTGATATCTAATTAAAGAAACTTACCTAGCTGGACACTAATGATGTTTCATATTGTTCATGTATATTGTGTATGTACATTGTAGCTGTCATGATGCTGTCACTTTATACCACTGTTGAAGGCTGCTTTAAAGGAGTTGAAATGTCAGCTTTTTGTATTAAAATGGCTTCATGACTAGTAATTACATTGATAATGTACATGTAGTCATGTACATTCATACATGTAATAATTGTTATTACTTTTCCCTCTGTAATAAAGTAAAATCTCTCTCTCTCTTTCTGTCTCTCTCTGTCTCTCTCTGTCTCTCTCTGTCTTTCTCTCTCTCTCTCTGTCTTCCCCTCCAGCGTGTATGTCAAGACAAGATATTTCCATTTATTGAGATCTTTGCTAAAGGAGGTGGAAGATCTGGTACTGAACCTGTAAGAGGATATTTCTTAACATTTATCATAGCAGTAGCATGTATTGCTATTGGTAAGTAATATATGTACATGTACATGTACAATGTACATATATGTACATTTGTGTTAGATGATATGTGTAGTTATAATAGACAAGCATGAGGCCAAGTACATGTACATTGGTACTGGTACTTTTACTTGGGTATACTTACATGTACATGTACATGTACATGTACATTGGTACTGGTACTTTTACTTGGGTATACTTACGTATACATCATAGCATGTACATGTAAATTTAAAATACCAATGTACTTGTAAGTACTTTGCTCAAGTAATTGATACTTACATACCCAGTGTTCAACCCACATTGGTTTAGATATAGGCAACTGAGACAGAATTACATGTAAGTACATGTACATGTATATGCTGGATAAACAGCATTAAATATGTAAGTTAGAATCTGACCACCACTTTGCATATCCTGGGCAAAGCACTGCATACCACATGTACATGTACAGTGTATTTCACAATCTTGGATATTTACATGTGTATATACGTACATGTACTCTCTATTTTAATTCTACTTGTACATGCAGTCTGCACATATATAATGATGTAATGTATTTACTATGATATGTACCATATTTTATTCATGTACAATTTCATTCATATACATATAGGTGAACTCAACATTATAGCTCTTGTCATTTCTAATTTTTTCCTGATGGCGTACACTCTCATTAATTTCTCATGTTTTGCTGCTTCGCTTTCAAAAAGTCCTGGTAAGAAATTATTTACACACTGTATGGTTCATGCTTCATGTAACCCTTCATGAAATAATTAGAGTATATATGGTACTACACTTAGCTTGTGCACTCCTAGGGGTAGGGTCTCTTATCATAATAGTAGGGTTTTTATCATAGTATTGTAGTATAGTACCATATATGTTCTAATTATTTCTAATTATTTCATGTGCTTATGAAGCAATAGCCCAGATTCCTAGTGGAACTACATACATGTACATGTATATATCAAAATTGTCTTGTAAATGTACATTCACAACCCACTTATATGTATGATTCTGTGTACATGTATATACGTGTACTTCTCTATTTATAGGTTGGCGTCCAGCTTTTAAGTTCTATTCCAAATGGGTAGCATTATTTGGTGCTGCTATATGTCTAGCTATAATGTTTGTTATTAGCTGGTGGGCTGCACTTATAACATTAGTAGCAGTAGGAGCATTATATTTGATTGTACACTGGAGGAAACCAGGTTAGTAAAGGTTCAGTAAAATTCTTAACTATTTTGCATATTTTTCCTTCTACGAAGGGGAAAAAGTGTGAGGGATGTGCATTCTTTTTTGCTTTTGTATTAAAAAGGGGAAGAAGAGGAGGGGTACACTGTTTCACCCCTTCATAATAAAGGGAAGAAAAGGCCTTCATAGAAGGAAAACATGCAGAACAGTGAACATCTATCCTAACCCTTTGGTCAATAGAAATTATCATTACGTACATGTACATGTATATGAATATCAGATATTTACCTTTAAGCATTGGCTATGTATTCAGCCATTTTGTACTACAGTTATAGTTGGGCTGCAATGAATAGTAGTTTTTGGTATCCGGATATTTGCTTAGTTTACGAATGAATAATCGTGTGGAATATACATGTAGTTGCTCTATTTAGCATCATCTAAAAGTGCTTATGAATATTATCAGTGAATTTTAGTTAGCTGTACATGTACATGTAGTCAATGCAAATTTACAATCGAACTGTAATGTAGTTTTAGTTCAGTGAACTGGAATATCAACTATGTACATGTACTTTATTGAATAATTCATGTACTATTTAAAACATTAGCGCTACACAATATACATGTACTGTACAGGTACATATACATGTAGAGCTGACCTTGTGGTCCCTAATTAGATTCTAAAATTAGACATTTCTAAGATTCAGTAATAGTACAATATGTTTTAATTTATATTCTGTTTCATAATTCAATTACATGTACCATGTACATGTACATGTACATGTACATGTATATGTATATAACATTAGTACTACACAATAAGCTGATCTAAGAGACTAGTGATATTGTGGTCCTCACTAAACTTGATTCTGAAACTACACACCTTTGAGATTCAGTAGTATGTACAATGTGTCTGATAGAACCAGTGATATTGTCGTTCTTGACTGGAGACTAGACACCTTTGAGACTAGAGTACATGTAACTCGTGACATTGTGGTCTCTAGTTTATATATTGACTTGGTTCTGTAATGAGAGATTCAGTAGTTATAAGGGTTTCACATCTTCATTTAATATTATGAGGGTTTCATTCGATATTTATATTGACTTGGTTCTGTAATGAGAGATTCAGTAGTTATGAGGGTTTCATATCTTCATTTAATATGATACTCATCTGTATGTTACTATTGTTATACTATTCTTTATTCCAGATATTAACTGGGGTTCCAGTACACAAGCTTTTCTATACACTTACTCAATGAGACATTTACTAAAATTAGAAAAACTTGAGGATCATGTTAAAAATTTCAGGTATTGGTTTATTCTGTGTAATGTTGTAATTACTTAGGCCACTATAATCATGAATTATTGTAATATAATCAAAAATGACATCATTATGATATCACCCAGCCCAAGTTATCCTACCAAATTATACATACATTTGTATTGTACTCTAATAAGAGCTCTTGTACTACTAATTACATACTATTGTGCTATTATAATCACTTTTTCTATAGGCCTCAATTTCTAGTGTTAACTGGTCCACCATCTTCACGTCCTGATTTAGTATATTTCTCATCTCATATGTCACAAGATGTTGGTATTATGGTCTGTGGACAAGTATTACTGGTCAGTGACATAATAATGAATGTTGTGTTCCGTACTGATTAACTTTCATAATTGTACTTTTACTTCTAGTATATGTTAATTAAAGTCTGTTCAGATTCACGATGACCTCAAATTAGGATGTGATGACTTTATATGTAATATAGTGTATAGTTTAATATCATAATATTATAACTCAATAATGAAGTAATGAAATGAAATTTAACATACACAAAAAAGAATGGGAAGGATAATTCTATGAAGTAAAAAGATTGGTGGTCATTTATCTGAGGTCAAGGTGAATGTGAATGACCTTTAGTATGAACCCATGTTTATCATAAGATGTGGCAAATTAGCTCACCTAATTAGTGTGGGCATCAATTTGATCACACATTAAGCCATTACTAACTACCTAACTGATAGTATAAGCATTATTCATGTCCTATAAGCAAACTGAGCAGTACTAAACAAGACAATATGAAAACCACAGATAGGAATCTACCTTTGTTTTACAGCTATATTCTACATGTGTATATCCATAACAGTTATGATGATACATGTAATTATAATATGGTTACTATACACTATCTTTATACTACCTGGAATAGTGTTATTTGGCCGTCTAGAAGAAGCCAACTACATTTGGTAGCAGGAAGAGCAACTATTGCTTCTCAAACCATATACATAATTATATACCAAATATGGTTTACCAAAAATGTCCCAAACTCACAATATATAATTATACATGTACATGTAAATTATAATGTACATAATTATACAGGTAAGATTTAATGCAGATCATATAGTCAGTTACTACATTCATAATGTAATTATTTATCATATAATATTATTAGGGTGATTATACTACTAACAGACGTGTTCTATTGAGTACACAACAGAAGAAATGGCTGAGAACTAAAAAGGTATATGTATAGCTAAAATATAAACTTGTTACTATCATAATATGTGTGTTGATAGATCAAGGCATTTCATAATATTGTATCAAGTAACTCATTGAGAGAAGGGGTCAGAAGTTTACTACAGGTATAATACATGTACATGTACTAACAATAGGTTTTAATAATTAGTGATGTGTGATATGTATCTATATATCGAAATATCAATATTTTTATTCAATATTGTATTTGATACACTGGTTTATTAAACCTGGTTTTTCCCACTTTATACCTAAACTCAATTATAACAAGGTAGTGTGCATAACTTTGATTGATTTATATTACCTAATAAGCCATTTATTTACATTTTATAAGCATTTCATTTATTATTTCAAATATCATGATACTGTATTGTATAGTGATATTTTTGGAAATGGTACACAACACTAGTTGTATCACACATTCCTATTAATAATTATTATCTTGTAAAATTACAATATACATGTATATCAGGCCTTCATTTAGAAAATATTTCAAGGGGGCAAAAGTTGAATTTGAAGCACTTTGGGGGTGACATACAGGGTTGGCGTAATGTACCTATTGGCAACCTAATGAGGAGGAGAGGGGGAGGGGGGGATTCAAATGCCTCTTTTCCACATAAAATGAAACCCTGCATATACCATGATATAAATTGTTAGTATTGAGATAATGCAATATCGCCTAGCTGTAATGGTAACACACATAATTGACTGTTATTGTGGGGAGTACACTTGTTTGTACACATAACCATGTATAGTTTTGATTCTATTCCTCCCTCCAGTTATCTGGTTTAGGTAAACTTCGTCCTAACACTATAGTGATAGGATTTAAGAGTAACTGGAAAACATCAAATGAACAAGAAATTGAAGACTATGTTAATGTATTACAGTGAGTATTATTATACATGTACATGTACATTATAATAGTATATCTATAGTGTTATTGAATGTATAAATTAAAACTACATGTAATGCATGGACTACTGGTCCTTTCAAGTTCATATATATTTGTTTTTCTCTCTTATATTCTAGTGATGCATTTGATCTTCAGTTTGGTGTAGTGATATTTCGTCTGAGAGCTGGGTTTGATGCAACTGACTCTGAAGGAAAAGCTAAAGGTAAGGCAAAGGAAACTCCATTACAATATTATGTTTCTGTGTTAATTTGACCAGTGTAATTATTTGCATGGAGTACTTGATGTCTTCTCTTTTTTACATCAATGTTTACAGCCCATAGGTCCATCCCTTATGATCACTTTCCCATGGGTTTGAACTATTATGTTTGTCACATACATGTATGTGCTGATTAAGAAAGTTGTGTCGGCAATGATTGATAGATAGTCACAGCAAAGCAATCATAGGGATACTTTTTTTCCAATAAATTATATTTTGTTTCTGTAAATTTCTGTACCTGTTGTGGGGTACTTACATTGTATATGGTTCCTATGTCTTTTCCTATAGATTTTCCCGATTTAGGAGTACTTGGAGGAAGAGGAAGTATTAGCAAGAAAGAAGAATCTGATGATTCTCCTCCAATGATTGGAGGTAGAGAAGGAATCCAACCATTACTAAAACCAAGTCATAAAATGTAAATCTTATTACCTCACTCATATTATAACGCATGCACACATACATGCATATGCATTAAGTCGCTCATATACATGTACACACACACTCATGAATACACACAAATGTGATTTATCTTACAGAAGTTGCTTCTGACTCTTGTCAAATTCCAATAGTCATAATGTCCTCATACATAAACCTTTTCATTTCAGTCTGTTTTATCACAAGCAAAATAATAATTATGATTAGTGGCAAACCTCAACATTAGGAACATACATGTATCAATATAATTATTTACACTAATTATCGCTATATTAACATTTTCTGTAATTGAATATTTGTAGTATGCACCTCTTCACTTACAGTTTACTTGTAGATTGAAATTAGGTCTACTACCAAAGCCACATGCTATTTCTGTTGTATTACAATACATTAATAATGTGTAGAACTGGAGGTCACAGATTCATGATTGTGATATTTTGTCCATATTGTATAGCGATATACATGTAGTAAAATTATTGTCCAGCATTAATTATGATTTTGCTAATTATTTCCTCAGACATGATCAGGTTCTAACAGAGGTTCCTCTAAATTCAGACTCACCCTCTCCTCCTCTCAAGACCTCATCAGATATACTCAATTTGAGTGGTAGATCAATTCATAGTTATCATCGTATCACAGAAGATGACGAGTTAGAGACACATGAGGAACCAGAGGAGTCAAGATCAATGGACTCATATACAATAGCAGTGGAACATGGAGACAAGTTAGTAATTTTACTTTCATATAACTACGTGTACTCACACATTATTTAAAAATCATTTAACTTCTTTAGTAATACTACTGATAAACTAAGAAGCAACTAGGTAGAGCATGAAATGAGTATTAAATAGAAGTGTAACATTTATACAAGTATGACTATTTACAGACTAAGAAATAGTTTAGATTGTGACAATTAGATGTTTTAATTACAAATAAGTGATACAATATAATTAAATGTTGTATCATAGAGCTACATGTATATGACTATAATTATTATAATTTAGTAATATTAAAGATATTCTCTCGGCCAAAACCTTTTGTTTTCCTCTCAACTGGAAGTGTGAATCTTCTGATTCATAATAATTAAAACATTTAGTTCATAACTATCTTATACCACTAAAAGGTATAGTATTATAATCATCAATAATTTATTCAAAATAGATATAAATACAGATCATTATCAACATACATGCAAACTCTTGTTGAAGTACTTATCTTAATCATTAATTCTTACTATTCTCTAATTAAATGTTTTGTATTTATTTCAGTTTAATAGAAGAAGGGTTACCTCATCATTCTTCTCTTGTACCTACTCCTGAAATTCCTGATATTGTATCCATGCCATCAAGATTTGAGAAGAAACAAGAGAGTGGATGTATTGATGTGTGGTGGTTATATGATGATGGAGGTGAGTAATTTTAACCACAAGGATTTTCCCTCAAAACCCACAAACCTGGTAAACTATAAGTGATTTATTTTGTTTATTGTAGGTTTAGCTCTCTTACTTCCATTCCTTCTTTCACATCACCATTTATGGAGTAATTGTAAACTTCGTATCTTCACTGCTGGATCAACACATAATATCGATAGTGCTCGTTTGAGGTAATATTACCATATACAAAATACACACCATGGTTTTATTAGATATTTTCACATGGGAAGGGGCGACAATAGTGTTGTGTACCTGTGTTCATATATGAGGGTCTTGGGACATTGTCCCCAGAAACATTTAGATTTTAAATCATGTGATGTTGATTACAATGCTATGTGAGACAAAATAACATCATATTCTTAGAAACATTTTTTCAAGTAATATTTTCATAAATTAACGATATAAATTGCCAACAATATAGCCTAATGGAATTGCTGTGTAAAAGCTGTAGCATATTGATTAATGAATATTATTGTTGTATTTATATTGTGTTTCACTACACATTCACACACTGTCTCAAACACATAATCACTCCACACATGCTCAATGTTGTATCTCTTTTCTTTGTTTTTCAGGATGGCTTCTTTGTTAAGAAAGTTTCGTATTAAATATTCAGATGTAATTGAAGTAACTGGTATATCTAACAGACCTTCTAAAGATAGGTCAGTAATTAATAATAACTACATGTCATTGTCTGTTGTTTTCCTCTCTAAATATAGAATTGATCAATATCTTGCTCTACCATTGGATGAAGGAATAGATGAATCTAATTTAGACAAGAAGACACTAAGACATATTAGATTAGGAGAATTATTACATGAACATTCTAGTGATGCTAGACTCATTGTAATGTAAGTCATGTATTATAAATGTTAAGTAATAGTTTCATTATAATACAGGTGGAGTTGAGTTTAGAGAATGAACTCAATCTTTATTTATCTTGCCCATTTGCTACATGCAAGTTGTTTTGCTTTCACAACACTCAATCAGATTCTTCCACTAACTACACATTTGCAATAGTTATTGCACATGTGTAATAACCTAGTATTATAATTATACTTTAATCACATGACTGCTTTCGTGTGATTGGACTGGCCTTAAATAAACTCAATTGATAGTCAACAACTGACTGATTATTGATGTATCTTAATACAATACTTCACATAATTGTATTACTCATATCATTTTTAAGTCTTTCTGAGTTAGTCTATTATTTAAATGTATTTATTCTTCTTTTTCTTCCATTAGAACAATCTCGGTTCCTCAACGTACTGTACCTCCTCGTCAGTATCTCAGTTGGTTAGAGATAATGAGTACAAATCTTCCCCCTATTCTCCTCATGAGAGGGAACCAAACCTCTGTCTTGACATTTTACTCATAGTGTGGATATTTACTGTGTGTTTTTAATTCAATAAATAAAGTTGTGTAATTATTGCTCAAAGGGTGGTTACCTGCGCACTTACGCAGTTAGAAAAATGTCTGATCGAATTGTCGTTCCATTGAGTATTGATCATTTTGTACAAGAGTTAGACAAAGAGTCTAGATGGTATGATCTTGGGATTTTTCTTGGTGTACCTACCAGTGAGTTAGACATTATTGAACAAAATTATCGATTTGAAGGTATCCAGAGATGTTTGATTGAATTGTTCAAATGTTTCCAGTCTCGTCGTAATGAACCAGTTTCTTGGAATAACATTGCGACTGCTCTCACAAAAATGCATAATATCAACCTTGCTGATCAGATATACCACAAGTATGTTTGGAAGGATCCATCTCAACATCCTCCATCACATCACACCAGTGAGGGTCAAATTTCAGTGAGTGAATGTAACACACAAGTGAAGGACACTGTGAGTAAAACAAATGATGATATTTTACTTATTGATCCACGAATTGCCAAACATTTCAGTAAAATAACTGCCAGTTTTGCTAGCTTAGTTCTTGATATTAGAAATACATTGCAGAGAAAGTCAATTCCAATTGATGAAATACAAGTTTACTTACAAGCACTTTGCAATTTAGAGCCTCTGTCATCAGAAGTTGCCACTCTGGAAAAGGTTTTCTCAAGATTGCATCAATATTATTGTTTCCTGAATTATCATGTTCTTATCTCCATAGTAGATAGGTTTCATAGCAACGATATGCATTTAAAACATGTCTTCAAAGATTATATACCACACAATTACAGAAGTTTAAAAAGTTAGCAAAGATGAAAGATCTCATGAGACTAATCAAAGAGCAACGAGAGTTACATGGTAGTCATAAAGTAGTAGAAATAAAACTTCATAGTTTTTGGGATAAGATTACAATACAAAGATTTGAGAGGATTGCTAAGGTGGTATTTCTAGAATCATACAAACTTCATGTTCAGATAAGAGTAGTTGATGGTTGTATTTGTGTTAGTTGGATAGTTCCTGATGTATATACATTTACAGATGCACTACTCAATGACAAGAACTGGATGAGAACATTAGGCATCATTTCACTCAAGATAGGGGATAGTATAATTTATGAATGTCTAGATGAAGGTTGTAACGTACTTGAATCAGCATTCTTAAAAGCCTTTGAACTGGAGGACATTAGAGCAATGGAGCTTCTTCTAGCAGTGGGTTGTGATACTAATACAAAAACATACACAGGTGAGGTGGCAATTACTTCAGCAATGAAAATGAAAGACAAAAATGGTTTCACATTACTACATTATGCAAGCATGTATGGTCATGATGATACTCTACAAATACTGCTAGAAGGTGGTGCTTCTACTCTACTAAGTACCAACAATGGGGTCACCCCTCTTATGTTTGCTTGTAAATATGGCAATGCTGAAGTAGTCACTATGCTGCTCCATTTTGGTGCTGATCCTAATGTGAAGAAAAGCAATAGGTGGACTCCTCTTATAATAGCTTGTGAGAATGGTCACAGTGATGTTGTTGAGCTACTGCTAATGGCAAAGGTTGATGTTAATGCTTGTTTGGAAAATGGAGCAACACCTATTTACATAGCTTGTCAGATGGCCACTCAGGTGTCGTTTCTACACTTCTTCAGTTTGGTGCTGATCCTAACATAAAGATAAGTAATGGGTGGACTCCTCTTATGATAGCTTGTCAGAATGGTCACAGTGATGTTGTGGAGCTGCTGTTGAATGCAAAGGTTGATGTTGATGCTTGTTTGGAAAGTGGAGCAACAGCTATTTACATAGCTTGTCAGAACGGCCACTTATGTGTCATTTCTATACTTCTTCAGTTTGGTGCCGATCCTAACCTACAGAAACGTAATGGGTGGACTCCTCTTATGAAAGCTTGTGAGAATGGTCACAGTGATGTTATTGGCCTACTGCTGAAGGCAAAGGTTGACATTAATGCTTGTAATGAGAATGGATCAACAGCTATTTACATATCTTGTCAGAACGGCCACTCAGATGTTGTTTCTACACTTCTTCGGTTTGCTGCTGATCCTACATTACAGAAGAATAATGGATGGTCTCCTCTTATGGCTGCTAGTGAGAATGGTCACATTCATATCGTAAATGTTCTGTTGAAGGCCCATTGTGATCCGAATCACTGTGCAAAAGATGGAATGACTGCTCTTTATCTAGCTAGTCAGAATCGTCATTCTGACATTGTTTCAACTCTTCTTGAATCTGGTGCGGATCCTAATTCAAGATGGATGAATAGTTGGACTCCTCTTATGGCAGCTAGCATAGATGGTTATATTGAAATAGTCGAACTACTGTTGCAAGCCAATAGTGATCCAAATGTCTGTTCAAAAGAAGGACAAACTCCATTATATCTTGCCAGTCAAAACGGTCACTCAGCTATTGTTGCTTTGCTTCTACAGTCCGGTGCTGATCCTCATTTACATACAAAACAGCAAGAAATGGAACAATTGAAATACTCCTCTCATAACATATATTAGAGGATACACGCATTTTTATCATCATTTAACATTTATTTATTAGCAAGGCGCATTACACATTAATTGGATTGGAAATATTCTTCACTTCTAGTTAATTAGTAAACAAAATATATACATTTCTTTTCACAACATTTCTATATTTTTTCGAAACCATACATTTTAAAAGTTTGTTTAAGTATAGATTCAAACAATTAAATTTTAGAAAAGGGCGTCTTTAGAACTTGATCATGTCTGAGGAAATAATTCATAAAATGAGAACTCGTGAGTATTTGTCAATTGTAATGTATGTACTGAAAATATAGTTGTATTCTGATGATAAATGGATGAAGACTTGAAGATCACATTTCTATCTAGTTACTCAGTCCAAGGCAAGAGTTCTCAATTATTAAGTCACGTAACTGGAATAACATTTATTTGTAATCTTGGACAATCTCATCTTCAAAATTACAAATCTTTGAAGAATCTTTTTTTTAAACATTGATTCCCAGTGACTACCAGCATTTTTCACTTTTCTTATTAATTTGAATGTAGCGTTTAACTTACAGAATGTTATATCTTACAATGAATACTATCTAATGTATTATTTTCTCTATGATTTGTGGTATTGATCATTATATCTTGCTCTTAGACTATCATTGGATGAAGGAATAATTTAGATCAGATAACAATTAGACATAATTTTTAAGTTAGGATAATAATTATTACATGAACACTCTAATGATAGCACTACAATCCTGCCATTCTGTGTACTCTGAATACTAGGGGTCTGTATAAAGGTCAGTGTAACACTAGTCTTTGTGCACAGATGCTTACTGTAACTGAAGTACACCTTCAAGATTCAAGCACTCTAGATCTAGTGATGCAAGTAATATACATACTATATATATATACAAAATAAGGTCGAGATTTCACTACACTCCCGGATCACTAAGGTGCTTGGCAATTATTTTTATTATAGTTATAGCCTCCCTAACAAAACTAGGTGAGACGATTATCTCAAGAAAAACATGTATACATGTTAATCATAGTGTCTGATTAGTGAGGCAACTTCATAGAATGATTTTTAAAATGAGGTTTTTAGGTGTAGTATTCACGTGTTTCTATTTCAATGCAGTTTGATATGCTAGAAAATTATCTATCACTTGAAACTTCCTAACATGTAATTGCTTTCCTAATCCTCATGTGCATGAAATAAACCTATTTTCTTCAATTTATCAACATACTGTTCCTCCTTATCAATATCTCAGTTGTTGAAATATAAACATTCCCTCCTATTGTCCACATGAATCAATCATCTGTCTTGACATTTTACTTGATACTATATGTACACAAATTTATTTAAGGCTTGAAAACTTGTAGATGTTATTCAGTCAACAACTGACTGATTACTGAAGTAATTTGATACAATACCTTCCCATAATTGTATTAGTCATATCACTTAAAAGTCTTTTGAGCTAGTCTATTATTTATATGTATTTATTCCTTTTCTTCTTCCTTTAGAACAATCTCAGTTCTTCAACGTACTGTACCTCCTCGTCAGTATCTCAGTTGGTTTGAGATAATGGGTACAAACCTTCCCCAAACCTCTCTGTGCATTTCTCATATGTTCAGTTCCATTGCTTGAGTTTAATAGGGGAGTCACCAACGTATTTTACTTCCGCATTTTGAGTTATGTCTGCTATTCCAACCATCGATCAGTTTGTACAAGAGTTAGACAAGGAGTCTAGATGGTATGATCTGGGTGTTTTTCTTGGCGTACCTACCAGTGAGTTGGCTCATATTGAACAGTCTCATGGGTCTGGGAAGGGAATTCAGAGGTGCTTGATAGAATTGTTTGAGTGTTTCCAGTCTCATAGCAAACCGGTTTCTTGGAAAGATATTACTGATGCTCTAATAAAAATGCACAACAACCATCTTGCTGATCAATTACGCCTCAAGTATGTTTTGACAGATCCATCTCAACATCCTGCATTGCCACATCACACCGATGAGGGTCGAAGTTCAGTGAGTGATTCTAACCCACTAGTGAAGGACACTGGTATTGTAAGAGAAACAAATGATGATATTCTATTTATTGATCCACGAATTGCTAATAATTTTAATAAACTAACTACCAGTTTTGCTAGCTTGGTTCTTGATATTAGAAATACATTGCAGAGAAGGTCGATTCCAATTGATGAAATACAATTTTTCTTGCAAGATCTTCGCAACCTTGAGCCTCTTTCATCACAAGTAGCTACTCTGGAGAGAATTTTCTCAAGATTGCGTCAATATTATTGTTTCCTGAATTATCATGTTCTTATCTCTATAGTAGATAGGTTTCTTAGCAACGATATGCAATTAAAGCAAGTCTTCAAAGATTACACCACGCAGTTACAAAAGTTTAAAAAGCTAGCAAAGATGAAAGATCTCATGAGACTAATCAAAGAGCAACGAGAGTTACATGGTAGTCATAAAGTAGTAGAAATAAAGCTTCATAGTTATTGGGATAAGATTACAATACAAAGATTTGAGAGGTTTGCAAGAGTGATATTTCTAGAATCATACAAGCTTCATGTTCAGATAAGAGTAGTTGATGGTTGTATTTGTGTTAGTTGGATAGTTCCTGATGTATATACATGTACAGGTGCATTACTCAATGACAAAAACTGGATGAGAACATTAGGCATCATTTCACTCAAGATAGGGGATAGTATAATTTATGAATGTCTAGACGAAGGTTGTAACATCCTTGAATCGGCATTTTTACAAGCCTTTGAGCTCGAGGACATTAGAGCAATGGAGTTTCTTCTAGCAGTGGGTTGTGATACTAATACACAAACATACACAGGTGAGATGGCAATTACTTCAGGAATGAAAATGAAAGACAAAAATGATTTCACATTACTGCATTATGCAAGCATGAATGGTCATGATGATACCGTGAGGACATTATTGGAATGTGGTGCTTCTACTGTAGTGAGCACCATGAATGGGACCACCCCCCTTATGTTTGCTTGTGAATACGGCAATAATGAAGTAGTCACTATGCTACTCCACTTTGGTGCTGATCCTAATGTGAAGAAAAGAAATGGGTGCACTCCTCTTATAATAGCTTGTGAGAAAGGTCACAGTGATGTGGTTGAGCTACTTCTGAAGGATAAGGTTGGTGTTAATGCTCGTTTAGATGATGGATCAACAGCTATTTACATAGCTTGTCAAAATGGACACTCAGGTGTCGTTTCTATACTTCTTCGGTTTGGTGCTGATCCTAACCTAAAGAGAAGTAATGGATGGACTCCACTTATAATAGCTTGTCAGAATGGTCACGATGATGTTGTTGACCTACTGCTGAAGACAACAGTTGACATTAATGCTTGCAATGAGAACGGATCAACAGCTGTTTACATAGCTTGTCAGAATGGCCACTCAGGTGTCGCTTGCACACTTCTTCAGTTTGGTGCTGATCCTAACCTAAAGAGAGCTAATGGGTGGACTCCTCTTATAATAGCTTGTCAGAATGGTGACAGTGATGTTGTTGAGCTGCTGCTTAAAGCTAAGGTTGACATTAATGCTTATAACAAGAACCGATCAACAGCTATTTACATAGCTTGTCAGAATGGCCACTCAGGTGTCGTTTCTACACTTCTTCAGTTTGGTGCTGATCCTAACCTAAAGGCAAGTCATGGGTGGACTCCTCTTATGATAGCTTGTGTGAAAGGTCACAGTGATGTTGTTGAGGTGTTGCTGAAGGAAAAGGTTGACATTAGTGCTTGTAATGATAATGGATCAACAGCTATTTATATAGCTTGTCAGAATGGCCACTCGGGTGTCGTTTCTACACTTCTTCAGTTTGGTGCTGATCCTAACCAAAAGACAAGTCATGGGTGGACTCCGCTTATGATAGCTTGTCAGAAAGGTCACAATGATGTTGTTGAATTACTGCTGAAGGTAAAGGTTAACATTAGTGCTTGTAATGAGAACAGAGCAACAGCTATTTACATAGCTTGTCAGAATGGCCACTCAGGTGTCGTTTCTACACTTCTTCAGTTTGGTGCTGATCCTAACCAAAAGACAAGTCATGGGTGGACTCCACTTATGATAGCTTGTCACAATAGTGACAGTGAAGTAGTTGAGCTACTGTTGCAAGCCAATAGTGATCCAAATGTCTGTTCAAAGGAAGGACTCACTCCATTATATCTTGCCAGTCAAAATAGTCACTCAGCTATTGTTGCCTCGGTTCTATGGTGCTGATCCTCATTTACACACAAAACACCAGGAAATGGAACAATTGAAATAAACCTCGTACAACATATATTAGAGGTGGAACACATTTTTATCATCATTTAACATTTATTTACGTGGTTGTATTAGCAAGTCATTCTGTGCACATTACCCATTAATTGGATTGGAAATATTCTTCACTTCTAGTTAATAAACTACGTAGGTATATTATTTTCACATCACTTCTATTTTTTGTGGAAACTACATATTTTTATATAACACTTTTTTATATTATAAATTTGAACAATTAAAAGGTTATATGAAACTTGAGTATGAAGTAGAAAGATATAACAATGTTTGAAAGAAGATTCTTCAAAGATCTTTAATTTTGAAGATGATATTGTCCAAGATTACTAATAGTTGTCATTCAAGTCATGTGACTATATAATAATAATTGAGAGCTCTTGCTCTTGCATGACTGTGTGACTAGAAATACAATGTTCACGTCATCATCCATCTATCATCGAAACGAAACATTGTTTTAATATAGTGACTACTTACTGAATTAATATTAGACAAACACTCATGAGTTTTGAGCTTATGAATTATTTCCTCAGACATGGTCAAGTTCTAACAGAGGTTCTTAGTCTAATCTTGTGGAAGTTTGAAATTCTAGATACACAGAAAGTCAGAATGTTAGAATTTCAAAAACATAATTCAGAAAGTCAGAATATCAGAAAGTCAGAATTGCCACAAAACATACACTGGTTGTTGAGTTACGATTTAAGGCAAAGGCAAGTGATGGGCGGACTCATCTTATAATAGCTTGTCACATAGGTCACAGTGATGTTGTTGATTGTCACAGTGATGTTGGTGAGCTACTACCGAAGGCAAAGGAAACCAAACCTGTCTTTTGACATTTTATCAGCGTAATTAATAAATTAATTAGTGTGAATACAATGTTTTCCATTGCATGAGTTAGGGAGTCACTCGCATAATATGCACTTCCGCAATCAGAAGAAAAATGTCTGATGAGCAAATTCCAACAGGTACCATTAGTCATGGGCATACTCATTGAACCATACGTTCTAGGGGCACAAATTTGCCAAACCGTTTAATTAGCCTATTTGCCACTGTCTCCAACTCTCTCTCTCACCCTCCTTTTTGTCTCTCTCTCTGTCTCTCCCTCTGTCTCTCTGTGTTTCTGTGTCTCTCTGTCTCCTAACATAAGTTTCATTTCTTGTGTTCCTCCTTTCTACTGAACATACTACCACTGCTTGTCCTTCTACTGAGACAGAATTAAGTATATACTGGGTAAACAGCACTAAATGCTAGTTAGAATTCCACCACCACTCTGCATAGTCCTGGCAGAACATGCATAGCTACCACACATATCATATAGTGCTAATTTGAATTTCGGTACACAATCTTGGAGATTTATATACATGTACATGTAACCTTATTGTATGTACATGTACATGTATACTACTGGTGTAATGTATTTACTATGATATGTACCATATTTTATACATATAGGTAAACTCAACTTTATATATCATTTCTAATTTTTTCCTGATGGCCTACACTCTCATTAATATCTCATGTTTTTTTGCTTTGCTTTCAAAAAAGTCCTAAGAAATTATTTACACACTTGGCTTGTGCACTTATATCCTAAGGGTAGGGTTTTTATCATAGTATTGTAGTATATATGTTCTAATTATTTCATGTGCTTACATGAAGCACTTGTCCAAATTCCCTGTGGAACATATATATACATGTATATACATGTACATGTATATATCAAAATTGTCTTGTACATGCACAACCCACTTATGATTCTGTGTGCATGTACTTCTCTATTTATACGTTGACGTCCAACTTTTAAGTTCTATTCCAAATGGGTAGCATTATTTGGTGCTGCTATATGTCTAGCCATCATGTTTGTTATTAGCTGGTGGGCTGCACTTATAACATTAGTAGCAGTAGGAGCATTATATTTGATTGTACACTGGAGGAAACCAGGTTAGTAGATGGAAATAATTATTACGCATGTATATTATAATAGGTGGACAAAGGCATAATATCAGACATTTACCTTTAAGCATTGGCTATGTATTCAGCCATTTTGTACTATATTTATTGTAAATTTGGTATCTAGATGGAGCTGCATGTAGTATACAAAATAGCTGAATAGAGAGTGTTTAAAGATAATTAAGTGTTTGATCAAGCTTATTATCTTTCACATACATACAACTGGTGGAATATACATGCTCTATTTAGCATCATCTAAAAGTGCTTATTAATATTATCAATCAATGAACTTTAGTTACCTGTACATGTACATGTAGTCAATGCAAATTTACAATGGAACTGTAATCTAGTATTAGTTTAGTGAATTGGAATATCAACTATGTACATGTAATTTATTTAATGATTCATGTACATGTACTATTTATAACATTAGCAATACACAATATACATGTACATATACATGTAGACCTGACCTTGTGGTCCCTGAATGAGACATTTCTAAGATTCAGTAATAGTACATAATTATGTTTTAACATCAATATTTATATTCTGTTTCATAATTCAATTACATGTACCATATACATGTACATGTATATAACATTAGTACTACACAATGAGTTGATCTAAGAGACTAGTAATATTGTGTTCCTTGCTAAACATGATTCTGAAACTAGTACACACCTCTGAGATTCAGTAGTATGTACAATGTGTCTAATAGAACTATTGATATTGTCATCCTTGACTGCAGACTAGACACCTTTGAGACTAGAGTACATGTAACTCGTGACATTGTAGTCCCTAGTTTATATTGACTTGATTCTGTAATGAGAGATTCAGTAGTTATCTTCACTTGATATGATACTCTACTCTATGTTATTATATTCCACTATTCTTCATTCCAGATATTAATTGGGGTTCCAGTACACAAGCTTTTCTATACACTTACTCAATGAGACATTTACTAAAATTAGAAAAACTTGAGGATCATGTTAAAAATTTCAGGTATTGGTTTATTCTGTGTAATATTGTAATTAATTAGGCCACTAAATCATGAGTTATTGTACAGTATATCGTAATATTCCAAGTAAAGTATTTTAGCCATTTTACTAATATCACATACATGTACATGTACACAATAGATTGACACTGTTGAGTATCAATCCTGTCAGTTTAGAGGAGAAAACTAACAACAATTAAAGTGTTGAGTATGTATGTCCTGTTTATACTACCACTACCTCACAATAAGGATGCATGCAGCAATAATCACTAAACTGACATCATTATGATATCACCCAGCCTTATAGTTACCCTACCATACTAAAATAATTATACATACATTTATATTGTACTCTAATAGGAGCTCATCAAATGTTTGTACTACTAATTACCTACTACTGTACTATTATAATCACTTTCTCTTTAGGCCTCAATTTCTGTGTTAACTGGTCCACCATCTTCACGTCCTTATTTAGTATATTTCTCATCTCGTATGTCACAAGATGTTGGTATTATGGTCTGTGGACAAGTATTACTGGTCAGTGACATTATAATGAATGTTGTGTTCTGTACTGATTAATTTTCATACTTGTACTTCAACTTCTAATATAATGTCAATTTAAGTCTGTTCAGATTCACGATGACCTCAAATTAGGATGTGATGACATTATATGTAATATTGTGTATAGTTTAATATCATAATATTATAACTCAATAATGAAGTAGTGGATTGAAATTCAACATACAAAAAAAAGACTAGGAATGATAATTTTATGAAGTAAAAATATTGTTGATCACTCCAAACTAAATTTATGAACGTTTATCTGAGGTCATGTGGACCTAAGGGGCCAAATTTGCTCAACAATGGTTAGTGTACCTGCCTTTTGGATAACACATTGAGCCATTACTACTAAATTAACAATACAATCATTTGTCATGTTGGCCCCATAAGCAAACGGAGCAGTACCAAACAAGAAGTTTTGTCAATAGTACATGTGTATATTGTAATATCACACCAATGATAAGTTTGTTTTACTGTTGTATTCATTATCAAGTGTCTATATAACATTAATAATGATATATAATCAAAATTATGGTTACTATACACTATTATTATGTTACTTGGATTAGTATTATTTGGCCATCTAGAAGAAGCCAACTACATTTGGTATGCAGGAAGAGCAACTATTGCTTCTCAAACCATATACATAATTGTACACCAAATATGGTTTACCAAAAATGTCCCAAACTCACAATATATAATTTCACATGTAAATTATAATGTACATAATTATACAAGTAAGATTTAATGCAGATCGTATAGTCAGTTACTACATTCATAATGTAATGTATTTATCATATAATAATATTAGGGTGATTATACTACTAACAGACGTGTTCTATTGAGTACACAACAGAAGAAATGGCTAAGAACTAAAAAGGTATATGTATAGCTAAATTATAAACTTGTTACTATCATATGATAGATCAAGGCATTTCATAATATTGTATCAAGGAACTCATTGAGAGAAGGGGTCAGAAGTTTACTACAGGTATAATACATGCACATGTACTAACATTAGGTTTTAATAATTAGTGATGTGCGATACATATTTATATATTGAAATATCAATGTTTTTATATTTGGATGTATTGATACACTGGAATGGACAGTTTATTAAACCTGGTTTTTCCCACTTTGTACTTAAACTAAATTATAACAAGGTAGTGTGCATAACTTTGATTGATTTCTATTACCTAATAAGCCATTTATTTACATTTTACAAGCATTTCATTTATTATTTTAAATATCGTGATACTGTATTGTATTGTGATATTTTTGGAAGCAGTACACAATACTATTATTTAGTTGCAATTATTATGACAACATACATGAATATCAGGCCTTCATTTAGAAAATATTTCAGGGGGGGGGCAAAAGTTGAATTTGAAGCACTTTGGGGGTGACATACAGGGTTGGTGTGCTGTACCTATTAGCAACCTAACGAGGTGGGGAGGGGGGAATCCGAATGCCTCTTTTCTACCTTAAATGAAACTCTGCTTGTACTATGATAATAGTATTGAGATATTGAGATATCACTTAGCTGTAATGATAACACACATAATTGACTGTTACTATGAGCAGTATACTTGTTTGTACACACATAACCATGTATAGTTTTGTTACATGTAGTTTTGATTCTGTTCCTCCCTCCAGTTATCTGGTTTAGGTAAACCAGATAACTGGAGGGAAAGTTGTGTTGGCAATGATTGATAGATAGTCACTGCAAAGCAATCATAGGGATACTTTTTTTCCAATAAATCATATCTTGTTTCCGTAAATTTCTGTACCTGTTATGGAGTATTTACATTGTATATGGTTCCTATGTCTTTTTCCTGATTTAGGAGTACTTGGAGGAAGAGGAAGTGTTAGTAAGAAAGAAGAATCTGATGATTCTCCTCCAATGATTGGAGGTAGAGAAGGAATCCAACCATTACTAAAACCAAGTCATAAAATGTAAATTTTATTACCTCACTCACATTATAACACACGCACACATACATGCATATGCATTAAGTCGCACATATACACACACGCTCATTGATACACACAAATGTGATTTATTTTCAAGAAGTTGCTTCTAATTCCTGTCAAATTCCAATAGTCATGATGTCCTCATACATGTACATAAACCTTTTCATTTTCAGTCTGTTTTATCACAAGTAAAATAATAATTATGATTAGTGGCAAACCTCAGTATTAGGAACATACATGTATCAATATAATTATTTACACTAATTATCGCGATATTAACATTTTCTGTAATTGAATATTTGTAGTATGTGCATCTTCACTTACAGTTTACTTGTAGATAAAGAAATTAGGTCTACTACCAAAGCCACATGCTATCTCTGTTGTATTACAATATATTAATTATGTGTAGAACTGGAGGTCACAGATTCATGATTGTGATATTTTGTCCATATTGTATAGCGATATACATGTAGTAAAATTATTGTCCAGCATTAATTATGATTTTGCTAATTATTTCCTCAAACACGATCAGGTTCTAACAGAGGTTTCTCTAAATTCAGACTCACCCTCTCCTCCTCTCAAGACCTCATCAGATATACTCAATTTGAGTGGTAGATCAATTCATCATATCACAGAAGATGACGAGTTAGAGATACATGAGGAATCAGAGGAGTCAAATCAATGGACTCATATACAATAGCAATGGAACATGGAGACAAGTTAGTAATTTCACCTTCATATAAACTTTTAAAAATTCTTTAAACTAAGAAGCAACTATAGGAGAGCTTGAAATGAGTATTAAATAGAAGTGTAACATTTATGACTATTTACAGACTAAGAAATTTTTTTTTTTTAATAATACTAATTTTTTTTTTATAGTAAATAATTCATATAACAGTAGTAATAATAATAATAATATAAAATAAATAAATAAAGGATTTTTTTTTTTAAATGAATAATTTTGGAATAAGTCAATATAATGAAAATTTCTTCCAATCCAATAGAGTCATTCATGATCCACATATAGGCAGGCCCACTCCATCTTCAAAACCCCTACCACTTCTCCATGGCACCCTTGACCCTTGACCCTCGTAGACATAAACCAGTGGCTCGAATAATAGAATAATAGAAATAGTTTAGATTGTGACAATTAGATGTTTTAATTACAAGTAAAATTAATGATACAAAATGTTGTATCATAGAGCTACATGTATATGAATTTAAGTCTATGACTATAATTATTATAATTTAGTAATGTTAAAGATATTCTCTCAGCTGGAACCTTTTTTTTTCTCTCAACTGAAAGTGTGAATCTCTCTGATTCACAATTACTAATACATCATAACCCATCTTATACCACTAAAAAGTATAGTGCTATAGCCATCAATAATAATTATTAGATATAAATACAGATCATTATCAACATACATGCAAAGTCTTGTTGAAGTACTTCTCTTAATAATTCTTACTAGTCTATTCTATTCTCTAATTAAATGTTTTGTATTTATTTATTCTTTTCAGTTTAATAGAAGAAGAGTTACCTCACCATTCTTCTCTTGTACCTACTCCTGAAATTCCTGATATTGTATCCATGCCATCAAGATTTGAGAAGAAACAAGAGAGTGGATGTATTGATGTGTGGTGGTTATATGATGATGGAGGTGAGTAATTTTAACCACAAGGATTTTCCCTCAAAACGCACAAACCTGGTAAACTTTAAGTGATTCATTTTGTTTATTGTAGGTTTAGCACTCTTACTTCCATTCCTTCTCTCACATCATCATTTATGGAGTAATTGTAAACTTCGTATCTTCACTGCTGGATCAACACATAATATTGATAGTGCTCGTTTGAGGAAATATTACCATACACAGAATACAGACCATGGTTTTATTAGATATTTTCACATGGGAAGGGGCGACAATAGTGTCATGTAACTGCGTTATTGATTAATGAACATCATTATTGTATATTTATATTGTGTTTCACTACACATTCACACACTGTCTCAAACATGTACTCACATAATCACTCCACATATGCTCAGCGTTGTATCCCTTTTCTTTGTTTTTCAGGATGGCTTCTTTGTTAAGAAAGTTTCGTATTAAATATTCAGATGTAATTGAAGTAACTGGTATATCTAACAGACCTTCTAAAGATAGGTCAGTAATTAATAATAACTACATGTCATTGTCTGTTGTTTTCCTCTCTAAATATAGAATTGATCAATATCTTGCTCTACCATTGGATGAAGGAATAGATGAATCTAATTTAACAAGATACTAAGACATATTAGATTAGGAGAATTATTACATGAACATTCTAGTGATGCTAGACTCATTGTAATGTAAGTCATGTATTATAAATGTTAAGTAATAGTTTCATTCTAATACAGGTGGAGTTGAGTTTAGAGAATGAACTCAATCTTTATTTATCTTGCCCATTTGCTACATGCAAGTTGTTTTGCTTTCACAACACTCAATCAGATTCTTCCACTAACTGCACATTTGCAATAGTTATTGCACATGTGTAATAACCTAGTATTATAATTATACTTTTTAATGTTTACGATTGTACTAGGGGGAGGGGTAGTTGAAACTCCAATCGGTTTCTAGTCTTGCCAGCTTCTTGCTGCATACAATCTGGTTCAATTCTGTATCTTTTGGAAGCCACACCCACCCGGGGGTATAATTATTGGGCCTAAATGTTTTGGCGGGAAACCCTGGCAGGGTAAGTTGGGTAACTGTAGTTGCTCTCTGAGAAAGATCGGAGTTTGATAGTGTCTAGAAAGATAGATTTTATGGTTTCAGTGAAAATCTACAGAATTCAGCTTTCTTCAGCCTCTTGTAAGTATAAAAGTAAAATGAATTTTCAGAAAACGGCTCTATTTGTTTTCTCAAAATACATTGTACTTGGTGCACGCCATGATTGGTGGGCGTGGCTTTCGTGGTTTTGTACTTATTGCGATTGCAAAAATGGCGATTTTAACCATATTTCTTCAATTACAGGACAATATAAAGCTGATCAGAAGATATGAAGGTTGCTATTAGACCAGGTTAGAGTCATATTATATAATATTCTATTTTGAAAGTGATTGGAGTCGCATCCGCCCACTCCCTAGTACTACCTTAATCACATGACTGCTTTCGTGTGATTGGACTTGCCTTAAAAAAACTCGTACATATTATATTGATAGTCAACAACTGGCTGATTATTGATGTATCTTGATACAATACTTCACATAATTGTATTACTCATGTCATTTAAAAGTCTTTCTGAGTTAGTCTATTATTTAAATGTATTTATTTTCTTCCATTAGAACAATCTCAGTTCCTCAACGTACTGTACCTCCTCGTCAGTATCTCAGTTGGTTAGAGATAATGAGTACAAATCTTCCTCCTATTCTCCTCATGAGAGGGAACCAAACCTCTGTCTTGACATTTTACTCATAGTACTAGTGTGGATATTTACTGTGTGGTTTTAATTCAATAAATGCTCAAAGGGTGGTTACCCACACACTTACGCAGTTAGAAAATTGTCTGAGCGAATTGTCGTTCCATTGAGTATTGATCATTTTGTACAAGAGTTAGACAAAGAGTCTAGATGGTATGATCTTGGGATTTTTCTCGGTGTACCTACCAGTGAGTTAGTCTGGCAGGGTGCCGCCCACTTTGCATACGAGGAAGTGGTCTGGGGAAACTAGCATCACTCACTCGTACATGCTGCAACGTACAGTGCAGCCCAATCAGATTGCAGTATTCAATGACCTCCTCTAAGGACTCGCCTTGATAACGTGTGAGAAAGTTTCTGCTGCTGAAAGTGCTGCTAAATCTCTTGGATATACGAAACTTTAAGGACAAGCAAAGGGAAGTTGTAGTACACCTATGTTCAGGGAATGATATGTTCGCTGTGTTGCCGACAGGCTATGGGAAAAGCTTGTGTTACACCTGTCTTCCCAAAGCTTTTGACACACTGTTAAAAATGGAAGGATCCATCGTCATTGTTGTTGTTGCTTTGACGGTTCACTGTTTAAGTTCCTGCGATCAGACACTCTGTTAGTCACTTCTTCGCATGCAGCCGACACAATAGATCGAAGTCATGTTTTTACTTGCTTCTACTCGCTTCTACTCACACGTGGTTACACAATGAAAGCCGCACCTTTACATACTTGTCAGCCACTTGATAGACTACTCCTTTAAACCGAGCCTACATTCCAGTGTGTACGAGTGAGTAGTGCTAGTTTCCCCAGACCACTTCCTCATATGCAAAGTGGGCGGCACCACCAGACTACCAGTGAGTTAGACATTATTGAACAAAATTATCGATTAGAAGGTATCCAGAGATGTTTGATTGAACTCTTCAAATGCTTCCAGTCTCGTCGTAATGAACCAGTTTCTTGGAATAACATTGTTACTGCTCTCACAAAAATGCACAATAACAACCTTGCTGATCAGATATGCCACAAGTATGTTTGGAATGATCCATCTCAACATCCTCCATCACGTCACACCAGCGAGGGTCAAAGTTTAGTCACTGAATGTAATACACAAGTAAAGGACACTGGTAGTGTGAGTAAAACAAATGATGATATTTTACTTATTAATCCACGATTTGCCAAACATTTTAATAAAATAACTACCAGTTTTGCTAGCTTGGTTCTTGATATTAGAAATACATTGCAGAGAAAATTAATTCCAATTGACGAAATACAGGTTTTCTTTGCAATTTAAAGCCTCTTTCATCAGAAGTTGCCACTCTGGAAAGAGTTTACTCAAGATTGCATCAATACTATCGTTTCCTGAATTATCATGTTCTTATCTCCATAGTAGATAGGTTTCTTAGCAATTATATGCAATTAAAACAGGTCTTCAAAGACTACACCACACAATTACAAAAATTCAAAAAGCTAGCAAAGATGAAAGATCTCATGAGACTAATCAAAGAGCAACGAGAGTTACATGGTAGTCATAAAGTAGTGGAAATAAAGCTTCATAGTTTTTGGGATAAGATTACACTACAAAGATTTGAGAGGATTGCTAAGGTGGTATTTCTAGAATCATACAAGCTTCATGTTCAGATAAGAGTGGTTGACGGTTGTATGTGTGTTAGTTGGATACCTCCTGATGTATATAAATGTACAGGTGCATTACTCAATGACAAAAACTGGATGAGAACATTAGGCATCATTTCACTCAAGATAGGGGATAGTATAATTTATGAATGTCTAGATGAAGGTTGTAACGTACTTGAATCAGCATTCTTAAAAGCCTTTGAACTGGAGGACATTAGAGCAATGAAGCTTCTTCTAGCAGTGGGTTGTGATACTAATACACAAACATACACAGGTGAGATGGCAATTACTGCTTCAATGAAAATGAAAGACAAAAATGGTTTCACATTACTACATTATGCAAGCATGTATGGTCATGATGATACTCTACAAATACTGCTAGAAGGTGGTGCTTCTACTCTACTAAGTACCAACAATGGGGTCACCCCTCTTATGTTTGCTTGTAAATATGGCAATGCTGAAGTAGTCACTATGCTGCTTCATTTTGGTGCTGATCCTAATGTGAAGAAAAGCAATGGGTGGACTCTTCTTATAATAGCTTGTGAGAATGGTCACAGTGATGTTGTTGAGTTACTGCTAATGGCAAAGGTTGATGTTAATGCTTGTTTGGAAGATGGAGCAACAGCTGTTTACATAGCTTGTCAGAATGGCCACTCAGGTGTCGTTTCTACACTTCTTCAGTTTGGTGCTGATCCTAACATAAAGATAAGTGATGGGTGGACTACTATTATGATAGCTTGTCAGAATGGTCACAGTGATGTTGTGGAGCTGCTGTTGAATGCAAAGGTTGAAGTTAATGCTTGTTTGGAAAGTGGAGCAACAGCTATTTACATAGCTTGTCAGAACGGCCACTTATGTGTCATTTCTATACTTCTTCAGTTTGGTGCCATCCTAACCTACAGAAACGTAATGGGTGGACTCCTCTTATGAAAGCTTGTGAGAATGGCCACAGTGATGTTATTGGGCTACTGCTGAAGACAAATGTGGTATTATTGACTTAGCTCTCAAAAAGATCCCTTCTAAAACATAATCATTTCGTATTTATACTTAAATATAGAATAGCCGTCTATCTTACATACATTATAAGGGCTACTATAATTGGACAGACATACAAGATACTACAACCATTACAACAATACACTACAACAATTACAACAATATGAATGTCATATACAAATAATATTATATGCAAAACAATCATTACTAATTGTTATTGTAAGTCATATTCCACATCTCCCTTTTCAAGGAGGATATCCAAATCGATCTGGGGGATGAATTATAGTTCCTGTACGTGACCGAGTCATGATGATATTTGGGGAAGGAATGGTGTTGGAACTTTCGGATAAATGGCAGGTTTCAGGTACTTTGTTGAGGTGATGGCGATTCCTCCTGACCTGTCCACTGGATGTTTGCACTATGTATGATCTGGGTGTGTTAGCAGATGCATTTACTCTGCCAGAGATCGGTTGAGTGTCTCCTGTGATCCATACATCAGTGTCATCTAAGAGTACAGGAAGTGGTCTGGTCCTGTGACGACGGTCGTAGACTCTTTTCTGATTCTCTTTAACAGATATGTTGTTGTTTTTGAACTCCTCCAAAAACTCCCATTTTGGGACTAGCTGGTCTTTGATAAGAGGGATGTTTGATCGAATTCGTCTTCCCATCAATAGTTCGGCTGGGGAGAGATTACACCATGGGAACGGAGTGGAACGATATGTCAGTAGGGCCATGTGATGATCTGTAGAGTCTTTCAGAAGATTCTTCACTGTTTGTACAGTGCGTTCTGCTTGTCCATTGCTCTGTGGGAAGTAAGGACTACTGGTCACATGTGTGAAACCATATTCTTTTGCAAATTCAGCAAACTCTAGAGAAGAATACTGAGGGCCATTATCACTTACAAGAGTTTCTGGAACTCCGTGTCGAGAAAACATTGTCTTCAGAGCTTCAATGATACTGTATGAAGTTGTATTTGATAGTTTACAAATTTCAGGGTACCTGGAGAAATAATCAACTGCTAATATGTAGTTGGCTCCTTTGAAGTGGAATAAGTCTGATCCTACTCTTTGCCATGGGTAGACAGGTAACGGAGATGGAATCATTGGCTCCTTATGTGGTTTGTAGTCTCTGGCACAAGTAGAACACTGCTTAACCATGTTGTTGATTTCATTGAGAAGTCCAGGCCACCACACTGATGTGTTGCCACGTAGGCGACATCTTTGAATTCCCTGATGGCCTTGATGGATCTTCAATAGTGTTTGTCTTTGGAGTGCTTTGGGAACAACAATACGTTTGCCATAGAGCAAGAGGTTGTTATTGTCAAATGTCAGTTCACCACGAATGAGCCAGTATGGTCTAATATCTGGTTCAATTCTGTTCTTCTCTGGCCAACCGTGTCGGCAAAATTTTATAACAGAAGAGCAAATGGGATCTGTGGCTTGTGACTTCCTGTATTCATCTAGTCTCTCTTTGCTGGCTGGTAAATGACAAACACAGAGGTCCATCAGTGCATCAGTTTCCTCCTGCAATCTGCTATCATTTTCATTTGTAGGGACAGGTGCTCTCGACAACGTATCAGCAGTATAAAGGAGTTTTCCTGGCACATGTGTGATGTCGTAATCGTACCTTCCTAAACGTAAACGAAATCGAAGTATTCGTGGTGGTAGACTATCGAGATGTTTGGTTCCTAGAAGTGGTATCAGAGGTTTGTGGTCAGTTTCAATGAGGAACTTCATGCCCAAGATATATGTTGAGAACTTCTCGCATGCCCAAGTGATAGCCAGGGCTTCCTTCTCAATCTGGGCATACCGGCGTTCTGTCTCCGTCATTGTCCGGGATGCAAATGCTATGGGTGTCCAAGATGACTCTTGCTTTTGCATAATAACTGCTCCCAGACCATAGAAAGATGCATCTGCAGATATCTTTGTTGGTGCCTGTGGATTGTAAAGAGAAAGTATTGTTGGTTTAGACAACTCTATTTTTATATCAGAGAAGGATTTGTCTTGTGCAGGACCCCACATCCAGGTAGACTTTTTACTGAGGAGTTGACGAAGAGGTTGTGTGAGATCAGCCAGATTACTGGAAAACTTGCCCAGTTGGTTCACCATTCCCATGAAACGTCTGAGTTCTGAGATATTTGTTGGAGGCTTCATCTCCCTGATAGCTGACGTCTTGTCTGGATCTGCCTGGATCCCTCTTTGATCTATGAGATGACCAAGATATTTTAACTGACATTTGTTAAACTCACATTTGCTTGGGTTCAGGGTGACTCCAGCTGTTTGTATTTTTGTGAGGGCTGCAACCAATCTCTCGTCATGCTCTTTCTGACTCCTTCCAAATATGAGGACATCATCCATTAGGCACAGAACTCCTTGTAAGCCCGTAAGAATTTGACTAATCCTTTTCTGAAAGTGTTCAGGGGCGCTTGATATGCCAAAGGGCATTTTATTAAAGCAATACCGTCCGAATGGCGTAATGAAGGTAGTGAGGAGTCTTGACTTTTTGGCCAGAGGTATTTGCCAAAACCCACTATTAGCATCCAATTTGGAGAAAACTTTGCCTCCTGACATCTGTGCAAGTGTCTCATCCACCTTCGGTAGAGGATGTACTTCACGAAGTACATTTTGATTAAGAGGTTTCAAGTCTACGCAAATGCGGATAGCTCCTTCTTTCTTTGGCACCACCACCATTCCAGCACACCAGGGTGTAGGAACATCCACTTTAGAGATAACACCTATGGATTCCATTCTGTCAAGCTCTTCTTGAACTTTAGATCGAAGTGGCAGTGGCACATGTCTAGGGGTGAAGAGAGCATGTGGTGTAGCTCCTGGCTTTAAACGTATTTCATATTCCTCTCCAAGGTTACCCAGTCCTTGGAAGACGGATGGAAACTTGTCTAAGATTAATGATTTTGAATCAATTGTGGCATCTACTCTAGAAACAAGATCCATAGCTTTGATTGCAGGTAGTCCCAGAAGGTTCGTCTTCAGACCATCTATTACAAAAGTCAGCTGTTTTACTCTTTTGTTGTTGTGAGCAAACGTTCCCCAGAATTGTCCAATAACATTGAGTGGTTGTTGAGAAGGCCCATAAAGTCTCTTTTCAGGGGTGGCAAGCTGTGGCTCCCCCAGGCTCTGATGTGTTATCTTTGATATTGCTGTCACTTCTGCTCCTGTGTCAAGCTTAAAGGCAGTTTTACGTTCATTTAGATCAATTGAAGCAAACCATGCTGAGGTATCATTAGATAAAACTGTGTCCAGAAATGCCGTTTCCAGGTAGCTCTCGTTTGCCACCTCGGAAATTTGCTTTGTAAAGCATTGAGAGCTGTAGTGACCTATTTTGTGGCATCTATGACAGGTTACATCTTTTGCAGGACACTTGTCACGGGGATGTACGCCTTTCCCACAGCGAGTGCATGGTTTTGTCTTGGCTCTAGGGTTTCCATTGTAAACCGGTTTGCAGTATCTCCTGCCTTTTCTTGCAGTGTACTCCTGGCGGGGTTGGACAACTAGAGGCTGCAAAGTTTTGGAGTCTCCATTTGTCCCTCTTAGGACTTGTTGCTGTTCTTCTATTGCCTCTCTCTGGCGGATTTTTTTTTTGGCTGTTTCAAGAGTCAAATCAGCATCAAGTTGTAGGTGTCGGGATAAAACAGTGTCTCTTATACCTACCACCAGTCTGTCACGAATCATTTCGGTTTTCATATCACCATAGTTGCAATTTTCAGCTAGTTTGTACAGCTCCATGATATACTGTTCTGCTGATTCACCTTCAAGTTGATTTCTCCTATTGAATCTTGCTCGTTCAAAAATAATGTTCCTCCGAACCTTGAAGAAGGCATCAAGTTTCGCTATGACTGTGTCATAGACCTTCCTCTCATCTTCAGTTATATTTGTTGATATTAAGACTGCTTCAGCTTCTTCTCCTATACAGTAGAGTAGTGTGCTGATCTGTTTAGATGCGTCATCGTCAACTAGTCCAGATGCTACACGAAACTGTTCGAAGCGTCTCTTCCATCTCGGCCAATCATCCGGATTTCGGAAGTTAAATAATTCTGGAGGTTGTAAACGTAACTGGGCCATAGTACACCTCTGCCACCATGTGGTATTATTGACTTAGCTCTCAAAAAGATCCCTTCTAAAACATAATCATTTCGTATTTATACTTAAATATAGAATAGCCGTCTATCTTACATACATTATAAGGGCTACTATAATTGGACAGACATACAAGATACTACAACCATTACAACAATACACTACAACAATTACAACAATATGAATGTCATATACAAATAATATTATATGCAAAACAATCATTACTAATTGTTATTGTAAGTCATATTCCACAACAAAGGTTGATGTTAATGCTTGTAATGAGAATGGATCAACAGCTATTTACATATCTTGTCAGAACGGCCACTCAGGTGTTGTTTCTACACATCTTCGGTTTGGTGCTGATCCTACATTACAGAAGAATAATGGATGGTCTCCTCTTATGGCTGCTAGTGAGAATGGTCATATTATTATCGTAAATGTTCTGTTGAAGGCCCATTGTGATCCGAATCACTGTGCAAAAGATGGAATGACTGCTCTTTATCTAGCTAGTCAGAATCGTCATTCTGACATTGTTTCAACTCTTCTTGAATCTGGTGCGGATCCTAATTCAAGATGGATGAATAGTTGGACTCCTCTTATGGCAGCTAGCATAGATGGTTATATTGAAATAGTCGAACTACTGTTGCAAGCAAATGGTGATCCAAATGTCTGTTCAAAAGAAGGACAAACTCCATTATATCTTGCCAGTCAAAACGGTCACTCAGCTATTGTTGCTTTGCTTCTACAGTCTGGTGCTGATCCTCATTTACATACAAAACACCAAGAAATGAAACAATTGAAATACTCCTCTCACAACATATATTAGAGGATGCATGCATTTTTATCATCATTTAACATTTATTTACTGTGGTTTTATTAGCAAGGCGGCACATTACACATTAATTGGATTGGAAATATTCTTCACTTCTAGTTAATTAGTAAACAAAATATATACATTTCTTTACATCATTTCTATATTTTTTCGAAACCATACAGTTTGTTCAAGTATAAATATTCGCGGATTCAGTTTTAGAAAAGGTGTGTCTTTATTTAGAGGAACCCAGCTTTGTTAGAACTTGATCATGTCTGACGAAATAATTCATAAAATCAGAACTCATGAGTATTTGTCAATTGTAATGTATGTACTAAATAAATAGTTTTATTGTTATGATAAATGGATGATGACTTGAAGATCACATTTCTATCTAGTTACTCGGTCCAAGGCAAGAGTTCTCAATTATTAAGTCACTTAACTGGAATAACATTTATTTGTAATCTTGGACAATCTCATCTTCAAAATTAAAAATCTTTGAATCTTTTTTTTAAACATTGATTCCCAGTGACTACCAGCATTTTTCACTTTTCTTATAACTTACAGAATGTTATATCTTACAATGAATATTATCTAATGTATTATTTTCTCTATGATATGTAGTATTGATCATTATATCTTGCTCTATCATTGGATGAAGGAATAATTTAGACCAGATAACAATAAGACATAATTTTTAAGTTAGGATAATTATTACATGAACGCTCTAATGATAGCACTACAATCCTGCCATTCTGTGTACTCTGAATACTAGGGGTCTGTATAAAGGTCAGTGTAACACTAGTCTTTGTGCACAGATTCTTACTGTAACTGAAGTACACCTTCAAGATTCAAGCACTCTAGATCTAGTGATGCAAGTAATATACACATTATTTTTATTATAGTTATAGCCACCCTAACAAAACTAGGTGAAAATGATTATCTGTTAGGTTTGAAGAAAAACTTGTACATGTTAGTCATAGTGTCTGATTAGTGATGTAACTTGATAGAATGATTTATAAAATGAGGTTCTTACATATAGTATTCATGCACATGTTTCTATTTCAATGCGGTTTGATATGCTAGAACATTATCTATCACTTGAAACTTCCTAACAGGTAACTGTTTTTCTATTCCTCATGTGCATGTATTTATCCTTTTTTCTTCAATTCGTCAACATACTGTTCCTCCTCATCAATATCTCAGTTGTTGAAATATAAACATTCCCTCCTCTTGTCCACATGAATTAATCATCTGTCTTGACAATTTCTTCATCTAGTTGACTGTGTCATTCAGTTTTGACCTCCAAGCTGTTTTAACACTGAAAGGTAAAGTATGTTATACTAAAGCATGATTAATTTTGCAAACTATTGTCAAATGAAATAACTCTTTTGTTACATTTGAAGCATTCAACTCGCTTATTTGTACACAGAATGTTTACGGAAACCACCAGGCCCCTAGTAGAGATATATGCACTCGTTTCTCTGTTCTTGAGTACCTGAGATTTATATGTGGTGGTGGATTATATGAAGCTCCTTCATTGACGAGGTAGGTTACAAACATACAATTATGTCAAAGCTCTGAGGATCATTTCATTTTTTCAGTTGTGGCAGTGAACTTACGTATTGTCAATTCCAATGTATGTACTGACTATAGAACAACAGTTCATTTTGATGATAAATGAATCATGACTTGAAGATTGTATTTCTAGTCACACAGTTAAGAGCAATTATTAACAGTCACATGACTTGAATGACAACAATTTGTATTCTTTTTTCAATCTTATTTTCAGTATTAAAGATTTTTGAATAATCTTTCTTTTAAACATTATTTCATCATTCTATATACTCAATATTCAATTTGTCAATGCTCTATAGTCTGGCTGATCAACTCAGAGTCATAGTACCACAGAAGATGATGAATTAAAGATACATGAGGAACCAGATCTAGAGTAGTTGAGATCAATGGAACATTGAGACAAGTTAGTAATTTCATTAAACCTTCATAGCTACCTATTTAGTAATAGTACTGATAAACTAAGAAGCAAGTTTAGGAAGAGCTTGAAATGAGCATTTAATAGATGTATTCTATTCATGTGTGGCTATTTAGGTCTAGATAGTAGATTTTTTAAATCATGCAAAAAACATATACATTGTGCAATACATAAGACCTACAAGAATTCAGTGCTATGAATACATTATATGTACTTGATTGTATTAATGTGCAACTATTCTTTTTAGAAGAAGAGTTACCTTGTCATTCTTCTATTGTACATACTCCTGAAATTCCTGATATTGTATCCATACCATCAAGATTTGAGAAGAAACAAGAGATATATTAACTATGGGATAATGAAGGTGAGTAGTCAACACATAGTACCTAGTTTTATCTACCTATGATATGTATTAATCTATGTTCCTAGTTACCTGCTTTCTAATGAGCGCCATAGTGTGGACGTGACCTGCATTAGGCCTGAACACATTATACTCAGTTTTTTACCTATTATTCTTTTGGGCACAGCCTCAACACCTTACATATTATTCCTGCAAGTTTACTATTATTACCAGCATTATTAACTTCCAATTGACCATTTGCATTTATAATTTTAAAGAACACTGTATGTATTAATGTACAATGTGTGGTTCATGAATCATGTTAATTTTAATTAATTAATTTTGTCTAAACTTATATCAGCATATAATCTTCAATTCTTGTATCCACCACCTATTATAATTACGCTAGTATAATGTACTTATAATTAGGTTTAACCTGGATACAAGACTAAAGTTTGTCTCTGTTCACTTAGCATTTTATTATAATTATTAGATAATTAGGTCATTCTGGATATCTTGCCATTCAAAAATATATGGAGGAATGACTATTTCCAAAACTCAGAAATATTTAAGGCCTGAATGACTAGTCTAATCAGTCAACTAAATGGTTAAACCCTGCATGGAGCTGTCACATCGACTAGTTGTAATAATATTGTGCATGCACATTTCACTTTAATTTCATCACCACATGCTGTTTATTATTGTCAACTGTCAAGTCTTATCTGGCCAAGGCTGGATACACATTTAAAGAGGCAGATGGTCTATTGTTATAAAAGTACTTCGGTAACATTCTTCAGTGGATTAAAAGAAACAAGAAATCTAAATTTTTATAGCGATCAACTGAATCAATGTTCATATTCATGATTATCATAATCAATTTGTCAGGCAATGGCTTAAAATCCATATGCACATGACTATTAATTAGTTGACTGGAAACATCCAGTAGTTGTATGGCAACTTTATAGGTCTATATAGCAAAACAATTATTAGATACAAGTAAATGATATAACATACATTGTACAATACATTATGGCTACGTGACCATTATAAATATTTTAATTTACTACATGTAATGATGCTAGTTTGTTCTATTCTGTGAGGAATTATGTACTCAGCCTTTGATTATGTCATAAAAATTAATGTTCCATAAGTTTAGTTATCAAAGGTTCAAAAAAACGTATAGATATCACATGAATGTTATAAGTATTATACTTAATGAATTTTCTAAAAGTAAGGTTTATGTATATGTACTCATATCTTTGTAGTTCACTGCATTTCACCTTTTCAGTAAATTAACTGAAAACTATACTGAGCTAGTAGCTATTTATCTATTCCTTGTGTGTATTTATTCTTCCTTTTCTTCTTCCTTTAGAACAATCTCAGTATCTCAATGTACTGTACCTCCTCGTCAGTAGCTATCTCAGCTGGTTAGAGATAATGAATATGAATCTTCCGAGAGGGAACAAAACCTCTGTCTTGATATTTAAATCATAGTGTGGATAATTTTACTGTGTGTTTTAAATTAGCTGTGTCTAGAGTCCTGACAATGGTACCAGTATATTACCACCATCAATCACCATCCTCAGTACAATATATACAGTACATTGAAGAACTGTGATTTTTCTAATAAATACACAAGGAATATATAAATAGCTACTAGCTAGTTTCCAATCTTCTAGTGTCTTTGTGGTCTCACTTCCTGATGATCTTAAGAATATATATATCCATTTCAAATTATGGTTTGAAGTCCCATTGACAGAACTCTAAAAAAGAATATACTTGTCCCACTGCTACACTCTAGCTGTATACAGCTTTCATTGTAGATCAAATTTATAATTGTTGTGATGTTTTCTATAATAATTAATTGTGGTAAACTCATTTTTCCTGCTGATAAATGGATGTTAGTTTTGATAAAAACGAAAAGGATTTTAAATTATTGAAACCCTCTATTGTCTTACAAGGCCCCTCTTCCTCAGTTTCATTTTTCTTTTCTTCATAGATAGTAACCAGTATTTACCAAGACCATCTCTGGTGTTACAGTATGTGTTAATATTGATATTGGTAAGTATGTAATGGTATAAATATATAAATATATAAATATATATAATATACATATATATATATATATATATATATATATATATATATATATATATATATATATATATATATATATATAATGTATATTATATAGTATGCTAATAGGTCCTATATACAAAATATAGGACCTGATTTTGTGTCCGAGGATGTGATATAGCCTGAGTATATATGCATGAATGGTATATACATAAATATTACATTTTTGACTCTTGCACATGTACATGCAGAAATCTAGACCATATGTATACCCTTTATTACTTACTTCTGTCTGTGTTTAATACTCCATGGAGTGTTTGAATCTAAAATATAAAATTATTTTAAAACAATAATTTCTGGACGTAGCTGAAGTCTGTTCACATTCACAATAACCTTAAAATTAGGTTGTAATGACTTTATATGCACTGTAATATATAGTTTGATGTCATAAGGTTATTACGTAATTGAAATACTGAAAACACTGTAAAAATGAACCGGTTATTTTAACCCTTATTTAATTACAGGAGTTTCAATGCTGTATTGATAACAAAGTTATTTGTTGGCAAATTCCACGACTTTGTGTATATATATATAGATATATATAATTATGTATATATACACAAATGTTTTAAATCTATTTGCTATTTATTATTTATTATTTGTTATTATAAGTAAAAAGTCATGGAATTTGTCAACAAATAACTTTGTTTTCCACAGATAACTGAACGAGAATTTACAATTAAACCTCAGAGGCATAATATTTATGACTAATACTGCATTAAACTCCTGTAACCAAATAAGGGTTAAAATAACCGGTTTATTTTTACAGTGAACCATAGTGGTTGAATGCACAAAACAGAAATGTAACTAGAAGATAAAAACCAAGTATTTCATATTTGATAGTGGGGCATACTAAATTTATACACAGTATGCACAATGTCTAGCTATTAACTTTGGATCCACTATGGTGCCATTCCTTTACACTATCACTCGATAATGAAGCAATGGATTGAAATTTGAAAAACACACAAAACAAAGAAGAATGGGAAGGGAAATAAAACATTGCAAAAACAGAATTGTTAAAATAACAAATGTATTGGTTACTACATGAAGTTGCAAGGATTTAACAATTAGTTGGTTGTTCAGTATACATACATCTAATGCCATAGTTACATTTTACTAATTATATTAAAATACATAAAAGATATATATGTTCCAATTATAATCAATTATCATGCCTAATATCTCATATTAGATGCACTAAGAAGGTTTGGAAATCCAAAGTAATTTCATTAAAATATTTATCTGCTTCTTTGTATATCTATTAGACTAGATAGGGAAATTAAAATTGCAATTATTGGATTATAATAACATAAATATCACCATGCAGTCAACACGACTAATTAATATACAGTTTCTGTACTAACCAATAAATTAGTTATTTTAACAATTTTAGTTTTGCAGTGTATGAAACTTGGAAATTAATGTGAATGAACTTAGGAGCAATAATCTCAAAACACAAGCTGTTTTATTTGATATGCTGATAAGTAGCTAGGGTTAACATATAAAGATAAGAGAGAAACATCAACAAAACCTTTATAATAGGTATGGTCATAATGACACACCCAGTACATGGTAATCACATGATTGCCATATTTAGAGATTCATTTCTAGACAATCAAATTCGTGTACTCAATCAGAGTGGGTGAGTTACACCACTTTTTTAAAACACAGAATGTCTGAGCAAATTCCTTCTCCAACCATTGATCTATTTGTACAAGAATTAGACAAGGAGTCTAGATGGTATGATCTGGGTGTTTTTCTTGGTGTACTTACTAGTGAGCTGGACATTATTGGACAGAATTATCACCTGGAAGGAATCCAAAGATGTTTGATTGAGCTCTTTAAATGTTTCCAGTCTCATAGTAAACCAGTTTCTTGGAAAGATATTACCGATGCTCTAATAAAAATGCATAACAACCACCTTGCTGATCAAATACGCCTCAAGTATGTTTTGACAGATCCATCACAACATCCTCCATCATCACATAACACAAATATGGGTCGAAGTTCAGTGAGTGTTTCTAACCCTGGTAGTGTGAGTGAAACAGATGATGATATTTTATTTATTGATCCACGAATTGCCAATAATTTTAATAAACTAACTACCAGTTTTGCTAGCTTAGTTCTTGATATTAGAAATACATTGAAGAGAAAGTCAATTCCAATTGACGAAATGCAAATTTTCTTACAAGCACTTTGCAATCTAGAGCCTCTCTCATCAGAAGTTGCCACTCTGGGAAGAGTTTACTCAAGATTGCGTCAATATTATTGTTTCCTGAATTATCATGTTCTTATCTCCATAGTAGATAGGTTTCTTAGCAACGATATGCAATTAAAACAGGTCTTTAAAGATTATACCACGCAGTTAAAAAAGTTTAAAAAGTTAGCAAAGATGAAAGATCTCATGAGGTTAATCAAAGAAAAGCGAGAGCTACATGGTAGACATAAAGTGGTCGAGATAAAGCTTCGTACTTTCTGGGGTTGGATTAATATACAAAAGTTTGAAAGGGTTGCTAAGGTGGTATTTCTAGAATCATACAAGCTTCATGTTCAGATAAGAGTAGTTGATGGTTGTATGTGTGTTAGTTGGATAGTTCCTGATGTATATAAATGTACAGGTGCATTACTAAATGACAAAAATGTGATGAGAACATTAGGTATCATTTCACTCAAGATAGGGGATAGTATAATTTATGAATGTCTAGATGAAGGTTGTAGCGTACTTGAATCAGCATTCTTACAAGCCTTTGAATTGGAGGACATTAGAGCAATGGAACTACTTCTAGCTGTAGGTTGTGATGCTAATACACAAACATATGCGGGTGAGATGGCAATTACTTCAGCAATGAAAATGAAAGACAAAAATGGTTTCACATTAATACATTATGCAAGCATGAATGGTCATGATGATACTGTACAAATATTGCTAGAAGGTGGTGCTTCTACTCTAGTGAGGACCAAAAACGAGACCACCCCTCTTATGTTTGCTTGTGAATATGGAAATCATCAAGTAGTCAGTATTTTACTCCACTTTAGTGCTGATCCTAACGTAAAGACAAGTGATGGGTTGACTCCTCTTATGTTAGCTTGTCAGAATGGTCACAGTGATGTTGCGGAGCTACTGTTGAAGGGAAAAGTTGATGTTAATGCTTGTTTACAAAATGGAACAACAGCTATTTACATAGCTTGTCAGAATGACCACTCAGGTATCGTTTCTACACTTCTTCAGTTTAGTACTAATCCTAATGTAAAGACAAGTAATGGGTGGACTCCACTTATGGTAGCTTGTCGGAATGGTCACTGTGATGTTGTGGAGCTACTTCTAATGGCGAAGGTTGACATTAATGCTAGTTTAGAAGATGGATCAACAGCTATTTATATAGCCTGTGAGAGTGGCCACTCGGGTATTGTTTCTACACTTCATCAGTTTGGTGCTGACCCTAAAATAAAGAGAAGAAATGGGTGGAGTCCACTTATGGTAGCTTGTCGAAATGGTCACAGTGATGTTGTGGAGCTACTTCTAATGGCGAAGGTTGACATTAATGCTAGTTTAGAAGATGGATCAACAGCTATTTACATAGCTTGTCAGAATGGCCACTCAGGTATCGTTTCTACACTTCTTCACTTTGGTACTGATCCTACTTTACAGACGAGTAATGGATGGTCTCCTCTTATGGCTGCCAGTGAAAATGGTCATATTAATATCATAGATGTTCTTATAAAGGCTCATTGCAATCCGAATCTTTGTGCAAAGAATGGAATGACTGCTCTTTATCTAGCTTGTCAGAATGGTCACAGTGATGTTGTGGACCTACTGTTGAAAGCGAAGGTTGATGTTAATGCTTGTTCGGAAAAGGGAGCGACAGCTATTTACATAGCTTGTCAGAATGGCCACTCAGGTGTCGTTTCTACACTTCTTCAGTTTGGAGCTGATCCTAACGTAAAGAGAAGTAATGGGTGGAGTCCACTTATGGTAGCTTGTCAGAATGGTCACAATGAGGTTGTGGAGCTACTTCTAATGGCAAAGTTTGACATTAATGCTAGTTTAGAAGATGGATCAACAGCTATTTACATAGCTTGTCAGAATGGCCACTCAGGTATCGTTTCTACACTTCTTCAGTTTGGTACTAATCCTAATATAAAGACAAGTAATGGGTGGACTCCACTTATGGTAGCTTGTCGGAATGGTCACAGTGATGTTGTGGAGCTACTTCTAATGGCAAAGGTTAACATTAATGCTAGTTTAGAAGATGGATCAACAGCTATTTACATAGCTTGTCAGAATGGCCACTCGGGTATTGTTTCTACACTTCGTCAGTTTGGTGCTGATCCTACTTTACAGACGAGTAGTGGATGGTCTCCTCTTATGGCTGCCAGTGAGAATGGTCACAATAATATCGTAGATGTTCTTGTGAAGGCTCATTGCGATCCGAATCTCTGTGCAAAAGATGGAATGACTGCTATTTATCTAGCTAGTCAGAATCGTCATTCTGACATTGTTTCAACTCTTATTGAATTTGGTGCAGATCCTAATTCAAGATGGATGAATAGTTGGACTCCTCTTATGGCAGCTAGCATAGATGGTTATAGTGAAATAGTTGAGCTACTGTTGCAAGCCAATGGCGATCCAAATGTTTGTTCAAAAGAAGGACTATCTGCATTATATCTTGCCAGTCAAAATGGTCACTCAGCTATTGTCGCTTTGCTTCTACAGTCCGGTGCTGATCCTCATTTACATACAAAACACCAAGAAATGGAACAATTGAAATACACGTCTTACGACATATATTAGAGGAGGAACACATTTCTCATGATTTAACTGAATATTCACTTTATCTATGTTTTTATCATTATCTGCACATTATACAATAATTGGAAATATTCTTCACTTGTAGTTAGTAATCTAAATATATACATTTCTATTTTTATAAGATGCTATACATTTTTTAACAATTAAAGTATGTTCAAGTATAAATATTCACTATAAACAATTAAAATGTTGGAGAGGGTGGGTCTGAATTTGAACTAATCATGTCTGAGGAGTAATTCATAAAATCATAAATCATGAGTATTTGTCTGTTATAATTATTATATATTATAATTCAGTAGGTATTCTCAATTCTAATGTATGTATCGACTATATTAAAACAATGTTTATTCTGATGATAAATGATCATGACTTGATTGTATTTCTAGTCACACGGCAAAAGCAAAAGTTCTCAATTATTAACAGTCAGATGACTTGAATGAAAACTATTAGTAATTTTGTTTAATCTCTGATCTTCAATATCAAAGATCTATGAAGAATCTATAGTTTACATTGCTAGCCACACCTTCTATTCAATATTCAAATTTTCAAGACTCTAGTCTTTTTTGTTAAAGATGAAAATGAGGCGAAGACTCTCGCACTCCTGAGATATGATAACAGAAATGAGATGAAGACCTCCTCAGATATACTCAACATTATGTGAGTGGCAGCATAGTTATTGATGAGTTGGAGATGCATGACGAACCAGAACAATACTTTCCCATAGCTGTATTACTCATATCACTTAATAAAAGTCATTACCTGTACACCTCGTCAGTATCTCAGTTACATGGTTAGAGATAATGAGTACTAATCTTCCCCGTATTCTCTTCATGAGAAGAAACCAAACCTTTTACTTATAGTGTGTATACTTTTACTGTATTGATACGCTATTGCGTGGTTATGGGAGTCACCCCCACTTTCCCAATTTTAATTGTCTTAGCAAATCACCATTAATCAGTTTGTATACGAGAGTTAGACAAGGAGTCTGGATGGTATGATCTGAATACCTACCAGTGAGTTTGCTCATATTGAACATTCTTTTGGGTCCAGATCTGACAAAGGAATTCAGAGGTGCTTGATAGAATTGTTTGAGTGTTTCCAGTCTCATAGTAAACCAGATATTACTGATGCTCCAAAATAATAAAATTCATAACAACCACCTTGCTGATCAATTGCGTCTCAAGTATGTTTTGACAGATCCATCTCAACATCCTCTGTCGCCACATCACAGCATTGAGGGTCAAAGTTCAGTTAGTGAATCTAACCCAAACGTGAAGGACTCTGGTACAGTGAGTGAAACAAATGATATTTTATTATTGATCCACGAATTGCCAATAATTTTAATAAAATAACTACCAGTTTTGCTTGCTTGGTTCTTGATATTAGAAATACATTGCAGAGAAAGTCAATTCCAATTGATGAAATACAGTTTAAAGAAACAAGAGAATGGAGGGGAGTAGCCAACACATAGTAGCTAGGGTTACTTACCTATCATATTATACTATGTTCCCAGCTACCTGCTTTCTAATGAGTGCCATAGTGTGGACGTGACCTGCATTAGGCCTGAGCACATTATGCTCAGTTTTTTACCTATTATTCTTTTAAACAGTTTTATGCTAGCATAATGTACTTATAATTAGGCTTAACCTGGATACAAGACTAAAGTTTGTCTCTGTTTACTTAGCACTTTAGTATAATAGCATTCTGGATATCTTGCCATTCAAAAATATATGGAGGAATGACTATTTATGAAACTCGCGAATATTTAAGGCCTGAATGACTAGTCAACTAAATGGTTAAACCCTGCATGGAGCTGTAATAATATTGTGCATGCGCATTTCGCTTTCATCACCATATGCTGTTTATTATTGTCACGTCTCATCTGGCCAAGGCTGGCTACTCATTCAAAGTCTATTGTTATAAAAGTATTTCGGTAACATTCTTCAGTGGATTAAAGGAACAACAAATCTAAATTATTCTAGCAATCAGCTGTTCATATTCATGGTTATCATAATCAATTTGTCAGGCAGTGGCCTTAATCCATATGCACATGACTATTAATTAGTTGACTGGAGAAATCCACTAGTTGTAAGGCAACTTTGTAGGTCTAGATAGCAAAACAATTATTAGATACAAATAAATGATATAACATACAATGTACAATGCATTAGGGCTACACACAGGGGGAAAATTGGAATTTCCTGAATACGTGATTTACACAACATGTCCAGGACATTTAGGTGTCACATTTCCTTTACATTTCGTGGTGAAAATACATGAAATTTTGGAATAGATGTCCTGTATCCCTGTCATTTGTGATGTTCTTCACATTTACTACATCATTCCATATGACATGGCCAACAAATTTCCTGCACAGCCTTACACATGAAATATCCTGCACATTTGCTACATCATTCCATATGACACGACCAACGAATTTCCTGCATAGCCTTCCACATGAAATATCCTGTACATTTGCTACATCATTCCATATGACATGACCAACGAATTTCCTGCATAGCCTTCCACATGAAATATCCTGCACATTTGCTACATCATTCCATATGACATGGCCAACAAATTTTCTGCACAGCCTTCCACATGAAATATCCTGCACATTCGCTACATTTACTATATCATTTCATGACATGCATAAAAATTATAATTTTGACTGACTAATTATTATTTGTTATCGGTAGTATATCACTGTGCAAAAAGGATGTTATACTCCGTTATAGCAAATACAGTATATATTAGTGATAACCATGTTATGCTGAAGAGTAGTATTACTAAAATATACACTGTAGTGTATCACAAGTGTTTATACACTTAGCTTATACACCACTTCGTATAACTACAGTATAATAAATACCATATGGCATTACTTTCATGGTCAGTTCTCAAATATAATTGCAATTTTTCTAAAAATTAGTAAGTACATATATTCATAATTATTAAATGTTATTTTTATTATTCTTTATATATATAATATATATATATATATTCATAATTATAACTAGCAAGCTTCAGAAGTTTATTGTCACAATCACCGTTTCTGTTAGTAACATGTCACTGTAAAAACTGAAGTGTGTGAGGCACAGTAAAATTAATGTTAAGCACACCTCTGCAAAAGGTGTGTAATATACACTTCAGTTCGGAGCCACTGGACAAGTCAGAGTGTGTTCTCTACACACTGTGTGTTATTTAAAATACTTTCTCATACTAAATTAAGCCAAGCTGAAGTAATTAAAAGTTAAGTCTAGACACAGAATACTCACAGTTCAGATTTATCTGTTAACAGGAAACGAACACAATATATATATATATTACCAATTGGTAATAATTAATTATAAACATATAAAATGCCAGAACAAAAGATGTAATCAACATCTATTATCTTCCTGTGGATGTAAAACTACAGAGGTAATACAGTGAATGAAATAATTATAATAACAATTATAATTATAATAATTATTATCAGTCTACATGCATGCAGCTGTCATCTGACAAACCAATAAATGTATTCATAAACAAATAATTGACCACTATAATGCACACTAAATAATAGATATTTTTCAAAGCAACATTCATTCAGACATACTATGATTAGCATGATGTGTAGAACTTTGATCCCTGCCAAAGCTAATGGTGCAACAATCATACAAATATTTCCACTCATATACAGAAATTGCCCCCCAAAAAAGAAACAGGAGTAGATTATAAGATTGTTGAAATAGCCAGTGCTGGACTATACTTGTGTGACTGAGTGAAAAGCGTCACTGACCCCTCTAATGATTATGATTAACAAAAGTGGTTGTTTATGATAAAGACTCAGTTTACTATTTCAAAGAAGTTAAGCTTCTTATTCATCCTGTATTTCTGGTCACAATTCAGTGTTAGAGTGGAAAATTAGATGATCCGAAACACATTAGGTTATTCAAAGATCAGAATCACACAGTGATTCCTTTGCTACACAATACATGCACTTTCAAAAAGAGAATGAATTTTGTGTATTAATGTAATATTATATACTATACAATAATTAATATATATAATTAAATGCAATTACAGATCAAAACTCACACATTCTCCCCAATAGTCCCATGCATAATTAATTGGGTGTGGTAGATCTCCATTAAATTATTTTGATTGCTGACGTGAGTTATGGATACTGGCGGTTAACTTGACAGCTGTCATGAAGCGCTCTGGAAGGGCTCGCAGGACATTGTTTCAACAAAGGCCCATACAACCTCTTGAAAATTCTATTCAGTCTACATCGAGACAGGGAAAGGTCAGAAATTTCTATAGTAAAACTTCATCCCAAGGCAGTGCTTTTAGGACCAGCAATTGGCAGCCTGGTGAAGTCCTGCCCACTTCAGTTACCCAGACTTCCATTCCACTTAATGAATTCTCTGACAATGATTCTATTGATGAAGATCCTGGCTTATATGATGAACAACATCAGGAACAATATGAACAACAATTCAGTTGGGAGGACATAAAATCACTTTTTTTCTTCTGAATTTTTGAAATTTCATGAGGGTTTCAATAAACTCAGTGAACGTATTTGTGCTGTTGAAAATACTGTCCAGAACCTTGGAGCAACAACTCACAAACACCTCATCAGAAAGTTCCTCGTCATCTCCAAGTACAGGAAGTAGTACTGGTACTTCTATCAAAAGAAAGAGACGAACTCCACTTTCACTCCAGGTATATGTGTATTTACCACTATACTTATGCTACTATAATATTAATTTAATTACACAGAACCGAATCAGAGCAATACATAAAACATTTGATGAAGATGACAGCCTTCAACCATTTCAACCGTAAGTGCACATGACGCATTAGTTTCCACAAATTAAATACACTATATACGATATACATGCACAATTATAGTGATACAAAAATTCCTACTTATTACACTATTAATTAAGAAGTAAGTGTGCTACTATTATTAAGTACTGTAACATGTGACACTAATAAAGATGTGGAAGTGTTTGTTTGTATATATATATATATATATATATATACCTTACCCTTAAGGTGACTATTGTTTGCACGTACTTAATTTAGCAAATTTCATGATATCCACATTTGGCTGGTATTAATTTAGCGATTTTGCTGTGAACATGAATTTGTTTTTAGTTTTTGTGGATACAATTGAATTATAATTAACCTCTAACTAAGTATGTTAGAAGTCTGTGTTGAGTAAAATGTGGAAGTTATACAGGTAAGTAAGTGTGTGGGCATTGCCCTTTGGACTACAAAACTTTTAAGCACTCGCCTTGCTATCTTCCTGCTGATAGCAAAGCATAAATTTCACATCTATAGCTTTTTTAACAACTCTTCTTTTCAGCAAAGTAAGTCAGAAACTTTAGTTCTAGAAAATGGGATAGTTATAGAGGTGAAAAAAAGTTTGTTGCTATACGCTCTGGCCACGCATGTTAACCTATAATTTTTAAAATCGCTAAATTTAGTACACGTAAACAATAGTATACTCTTGCAATGTCACAATGTACCTCTTTCAAATCCCATTGCAAACTCTTGATGTGGAATTGCAGTCACTCTTAGAAGGCCTTATAGTAAAAATGGAATACATTATTACATCTTGATTGTGTCATTGAAGTGTGATTGAATTTTGTACATTTAAAATATATTCTAAATTCCTGGCAGAAGACTGATTTCATTTTATGACAAATACAAAAATTATCTGGATTGCTTATCAATCACATTGACACTTGTATAATTTATATAAATGTTCCACATGTTTCACGAATTATGGTTATAAAAGACTGTCTCGTCCCTTCATTTTAGAAATACAAAAACAGAATGTCTGCAGTTCAAAAAAATAAAAATTTGACTGAAGAGAGTGAGGCGATCCCAATACGTTGCTTGTATGTTTAACAAAATTGACCAGTATTCTAAATCAAGGAAATAATCACAGTCGCAAAGACAAACAAAGACTTGAATCAATGGAAGCAAGTCCACAAGACCATTTCCAAGTGGTACAATCCCAGAGTGGGCAATTGCCAAAAGTGATGACTAGCAAGTATACTATGAATATAGCTATATTTATTGTTTCATGATAATTATTGTAATTGTAATTCATATGTTTTTCCTATTGTGTCATATTTACAAAAACAAATATTTGGCACCTGTTAAATCAGGAAATGTAATGTAAATGTGGGATATGATATAGCATTATTGTTCAAATTTTAGCTAAAGTAAAAGAGATATGTTGGTACGAGGACTTTTGAAATAGCAGGCTCAGGAAATGATATATGGAATCAGAAATTGTTGGCGTCAGGAAATTTTCTCATCTTTTGAAATTCCAAGTGGAGGAAATATTACACAAAATCATAAATAGCTGGCATCAGGAAATTGTCCCAACTTTTGAAATTGCAGGTGCAGGAAATGTGACATGAAATCAGAGATAGTTTGCATCAGGAAATTGTCTCAACATATGAATTTTCAAGTAAAGGAAATGTTACTTAGAATTTGAAATGTTCTTCATCTGTCAGTTAAAGGAAATTAGCCCTGTGCTTTCCTATCCTGTACCAGAAAATGCATCCAAAATGTGGGGATTTCATGGAAATTCAGGCATAAGGAAACATAGCTGGAATATGGTATTTCATACAGACGTGCTGTACCAATCCTGTGTAAGGAAATGTCATTTTTTCCCCTGTGACATAACCATTATAAATATTTTAATTTGGTAATACTACATGTAATGATGCTAGTTTGTTCTATTCTATAAGGAATTATGTTCTTGGCCTTTGATTATGTCATTCCACAACTTAAGTTTCAAAAAAACCTATAGATATCACATGCATGTATTAATATACTTAATGAATTTTCTGAAAGTAAATTTTATGTATATGTACTCATATCTTTGTAGTTCACTGCATTTCACATTTTCAGTAAATTAACTGAAAACTAAACTAAGCTGTTAGCTATTTATCTATCCTTTGTGTATTTATTCTTCCTATTCTTCTTCCTTTAGAACAATCTCAGTTGCTCAACATACTGTACTCCTCATCAGTAGCTATCTCAGCTGGTTAGAGATAATGAATATAAATCTACCCCCTATTCTCATGAGAGGGAACAAAACCTCTGTCTTGACATTTTAATCATAGCGTGAATATTTTTACTGTGTGTTTTAATTTATGCTATGTCTAGAGTGCCAACAATGGATCAGTATATTATTCATTAGTGTCCCAGTATAGACCAAATCCACTGAACAATAGGGTCTCACATAGTTATTGTTCCAATTTGAAAAATGTTGATGCAGCATTTACCAAGACCATCTCTGGTGTTACAGTAATGTGTTAATATTGATATTGTTAAGTATACAATGGTATAATATATATATATATATATATATATATATACATAGCTATATTATATAGCTATATGTGAAGACTCATAGTAAACATATAGAGGAATAACTGTCAGTCTGATAGTGGGGCTAGTTTAGCACACATGTATGACATCATATTTCAGATTTTAATATGGAAGGTACTCAGTATAATAGTTTACTGATTCTGTAACAAAGTGATGAGTGGACACAAGCATCTTAAAATTAAAATTAAAGCAATATGAATGGTATGTATACACAGTATAATATATAAGAATATACTTGTACTTGAAGTGTATGAATGAATGGTATATATGTACATACCGGTATTATATTTTTGACTCTTGCATATGCAAAGATCTAGACCTTGCATAGGACAAGGCTTAATATTTTAATGCAATTAGTTTGGAAACCCAAAGTAATTTCATTAAAATATTTATCTGCTTCTTTGAGTATCTATTAGACTAGATAGGGGAATTAAAATTGCAATTATTGGATTATAATAACACATGTATCACCATGTAGTCAACACGACCAATTAAAATATAGTTCCTTGCAACTGTAATAACCAATAAATAGTTATTTTAACAATTTTATTTTTGCAGTGTATCAAATTTGGAAGAAATATTGTTGGTCATTCCAAACTAAATGAAGAAAATTTTTCTAAAATCATAGTGAATGTGAATGACCTTAGGAGCAATAAATTCAGAACATGAGCTGTTTGATTTGATACGCTGATAAGTAGCTAGGGTTAACGTAAAAATGTAACGGTAGATTGAGAGAAATATCAACAAAACCTTTATAATAGGTGTGGTTATAATGTCACACCCAGTATTGGTGTGGTAATCACATGATTGAGCTAATACCATATTTAGAAGAATAATGAGATTCATTTATAGACAATCAAATTCACGTGCTCAATCATAGTGGATGGGTTACACCACTTTTAAAAACACTTCTTTTAAAAATCAAAACACAGAATGTCTGAGCAAATTCCTACTCCAACCATCGATCAGTTTGTGCAAGAGTTAGACAAGGAGTCTAGATGGTATGATCTGGGTGTTTTTCTTGGTGTACTTACTAGGGAGCTGGACACTATTGGACAGAATTATCGCCTAGAAGGAATCCAGAGATGTTTGATTGAACTCTTTAAATGTTTCCAGTCTCGTAGTAAACCAGTTTCTTGGAAAGATATTACTGATGCTCTAATAAAAATGCATAACAACCACCTTGCTATTCAATTGCGCCTCAAGTATGTTTTGACAGATCCATCTCAACATCCTCACACCAGTGAGGGTCAAAGTTCAGTGAGTGAATCTAACACACAAGATAAAAACGCTGGTACTGTGAGTGAAACAAATGATGATATTGTATTTATTGATCCACGAATAGCCAATAATTTTAATAAAATAACTACCAATTTTGCTAGCTTGGTTCTTGATATTAGAAATACATTGCAGAGAAGGTCAATTTCAATTGATGAAATACAATTTTTCTTGCAAGATCTTCGCAACCTTGAGCCTCTTTCATCAGAAGTAGCTACTCTGGAGAGAATTTTCTCAAGATTGCGTCAATATTATTGTTTCCTGAATTATCATGTTCTTATCTCTATAGTAGATAGGTTTCTTAGCAACGATAGGCAATTAAAACGGGTCTTCAAAGATTATACCACACAATTACAGAAGTTTAAAAAGCTAGCAAAGATGAAAGATCTCATGAGGTTAATCAAAAAACAATGAGAGTTACATGGTAGTCATAAAGTAGTGGAAATAAAGCTTCATAGTTACTGGGATAAGATTACAATACAAAGATTTGAGAGGTTTGCTAGAGTGATATTTCTAGAATCATACAAGCTTCATGTTCAGATAAGAGTGGTAAATGGTTGTATGTGTGTTAGTTGGATAGTTCCTGATGTATATAGATGTACAGATGCATTATTAAATGACAAAAATGTGATGAGAACATTAGGCATCATTTCACTCAAGATAGCAGATAGTATAATGTATGAATGTCTAGATGAAGGTTGTAGCGTACTTGAATCAGCATTCTTACAAGCCCTTGAATTGGAGGACATTAAAGCAATGGAACTATTTCTAGCTATAGGTTGCGATACTAATACACAAACATACACAGGTGAGGTGGCAATTACTTCAGCAATGAAAATGAAAGACAAAAATGGTTTTACATTACTACATTATGCAAGCATATATGGTCATGATGACATTGTGAAGGCATTGCTAGTCGGTGGTGCTTCTACTCTAGTGAGTACCAAGAATGAGATCACCTCTCTTATGTTTGCTTGTGAATACGGAAATCATGAAGTAGTCAGCATTCTGCTTCACTTTGTGATCCTAACGTCAAGAAAAGTCATGGCTGGACTCCTCTAATGTTAGCTTGTCACAATGGTCACAGTGATGTTGTTGAGTTACTGCTGAATGCGATGGTTGATGTTAATGCTTGTTTAGAAGATGGAGCAATAGCTATTTACCTAGCTTGTCGGAATGGCCACTCAGGTGTCGTTTCTGCTCTTCTTCAGTTTGGAGCTGATCCTAACATAAAGAGAAGTAATGGGTGGACCCCTCTAATGATAGCTTGTCAGAATGGTCATAATAGTATTGTTGATATACTGCAGAAGGCCAAGGTTGACATTAATGCTTGTAACGAGAATGGATCAACTGCTATTTACATAGCTTGTCAGAATGGCCACTCAGGTATTGTTTCTACACTTCTTCAGTTTGGAGCTGACCCTAATGTAAAGAGAAGTAATGAGTGGACTCCTCTAATGATAGCTTGTCGGAATGGTCATAATAGTATTGTTGATCTACTGCAGATGGCCAAGGTTGACATTAATGCTTGTAGCGAGAATGGATCAACAGCTATTTACATAGCTTGTCAGAATGGCCATTCAAGTATTGTTTCTACACTTCTTCAGTTTGGAGCTGATCCTAATGTAAAGAGAAGTAATGGGTGGACTCCTCTAATGATAGCTTGTCAGAATGGCCACTCGGGTGTTGTTTCTACACTTCTTCAGTTTTGTGCTAATCCTACTTTACAGACAAGTATTGGATGGTCTCTTCTTATGGCTGCTAGTGAGAATGGTCATATTAATATCATAGATGTTCTTGTGAAGGCTCATTGCGATCCGAATCTCTGTGCAAAAGATGGAATGACTGCTCTTCATCTAGCTAGTCAGAATCGTCATTCTGACATTGTTTCAACTCTTCTTGAATTTGGTGCTGATCCTAATGCAAGATGGATAAATAATTGGACTCCTCTTATGGCAGCTAGCATAGATGGTTATAGTGAAATAGTCAAGCTACTGTTGCAAGCCAATGGTGATCCAAATTTTTTTTCAACGGAAGGACTAACTCCATTATATCTTGCCAGTCAAAATGGTCACTCAGCTATTGTCGCTTTGCTTCTAGAGTCTGGTGCTGATCCTCATTTACACACAAAACAGCAAGAAATGGAACAATTGTAAAACATCTCTTATGACATATATAAGAGGAGGAACACATTTTCATCATGATTAACTGAATATTCACTTTTACCACAGTTTTATTATCATGTGCACATTACACATTAATAGTTGCATTGGAATTTTTCTTCACTTCTAGTTAGTAAACTAAGTATGTTTCTTTTCACATCACTTCTATTTTTTTTCGAAGCTATACAATTTTTAGCAATTAAAGTCTGTTGAAGTATAAACAATTACAGTTATGAACAATTAAAATGTAGGAGAGGGTGGGTCTGAATTCGAACTTAAAAGCATCTCTGTAACAACTTAATCATGTCTGAGGTATAATTCATAAAATTATGAGTATTTGTTTGTTATAATAATTATAATTTATAATTCAGTAGGTATTCTCAATTCTAATGTATGTATCAACTATATTATAACAATGTATATTCTGATGATAAATGGATCATGACTTGAAGATCGTATTTCTATTCACACAACAAAAGCAAAAGTTGTCAATTATTAACAGTCAGATGACTTGAACGACAACTATTAGTAATCTTGTTTAATCTCATCTTCAATATTAAAGATCTATAAATAACCTATATTTTAAACATTGCTAGCTACACGTGCACTGTTCCACTCAATGCTCAAATATTCAAGACTCTAGTCTTCTTTGTTTAAGATGAAAATGAGATGAAGACTCTCGTACTCCTTTTAAGACCTCCTCAGATACATATACTCAACATGATGTGAGTGGCAGACAAAGTCCGCATAGTTATCATCATTTCAAAGAAGATGATGAGCTGGAGATACATGAGGAACTAGAACAATACTTTCTCATAATTGTATTACTCACACTGAGCTAGTCTATCATTTTTATATAAAATTTGTCTTCTTTTAGAACAATCGAATGTACCACCTTGTCAGTATCTCAGTTGCATAGTTAGAGATAATGAGTACAAATCCTCCCCGTATTCACCTCATGAGAGGGAACCAACCTCTGTCTTGATATTTTACTGGATATTTTTACTGTAGTGTGTAATATATTGATACGCCATTGAGTATTAGGGGAGTCACCCCCACTTCCCCAATTTTAAATGTCTGAGCAAATTTTGTTATGCATTTATTTTCTTGGAGCATCAGTATATCTTTCCAAGAAAGATATTACTGATGCTCCAAAATAATAAAAATGCGTAACAACCACATTGCTGCTCCAGTATGTTTTGACAGATACATCTCAACTTTTTCCATTGCCACATCACAATGAGGGGCAAAGTTCAGTTAGTGAGTCTAACTTACAAGTGAAGGACACTTGCACTGTGAGTGAAACAAATGATATTGTATTTATAGATCCACGAATTGCTAATCATTTTAATAACACGTTTTGCTAGCTTGGTTCTTGATATCAGAAATACATTGCAAAGAAAGTCAATTCCAATCGAAGAAATACAGTTTTTCTTGCAATTGGAATTCACTCAGATGCCACTCAGATGTCGTTTCTACACTTCTTCAGTTCGGGGTTGATCCTGAGAGAAGTGATAGGTGGACCCCTTTAATGATAGCTTGTCACAATGGTCATAGTGATGTTGTTCGGCTACTGCTAATGGCGACAATTGATGTCAATGCTTGTTTGGAAGATGGTACAACAGCTATTTACATAGCTTGTCAGAATAGCCACTCACGTGTCGTTTGTACACTTCTTCAGTTTGGTGCTGATCCTAATCTAAAGGAAGGTGATGGGTGGACACCTCTTACGGTAGCTTGTCAGAATGGTCACAGTGATGTTGTGCATGGAGCTACTTTTGAAGGCGAAGGTTGATGTTAATGCTCGTTTTGAAAAGGAAGCAACAGCTATTTACATAGCTTGTCTGAATGGCCACTCACATGTCGTTTCTACACTTCTTCAGTTTGGAGCTGATTCTAATCTAAAGAAAAGTGATGGGTGGACTCCTCTTAAAGTAGCTTGTCAGAATGGTCACGGTGATGTTGTGGAGCTACTGTTGAAGGCTCATTTGGAAAATGGAAGAACAGCTATTTACATAGCTTGTGAGAATGACCACTCAGGTATTGTTTCTACACTTCTTAAGTTTGCTGCTGATACTAACCTAAAGAGAAGTAGTGGGTGGACTCCTCTTATGGTAGCTTGTCGGAATGTCACGGTGATGTTGTGGAACTACTGTTGAAGGCAAAGGTGGATGTTAATGTTTATTTGGAAGATAAAACAACAGCCATTTACATAGCTTGTCGGAATGGCCACTCAGGTGTTATTTCTACACTTCTTCAGTTTGGTGCTGATCCTATTTTAGAGACACATAATGGATGGTCTCCTCTTATGGCTGCCAGTGAGAATGGTCATATTAATAACAAATTTCACATTTGTGTATAATATAGATTATAATTATGTATATATACACAAATATTTTTAAAAATCTATTTGTTATTTATTATTTGTTTATTTGTTATTTTGTTCTTTGTTATTTGTAAAACGTCATGGAATTTGTCAACAAATAACTTTGTTCTCCACAGATAGCTGAATGAGAATTTACAGTAATTTATACCTTAGAAGCATAATATTTATGATTAATACTGCATTGAAACTCCTGTAAACAAATAAGGGTTAAAATAACCGGTTCATTTTTACAGTGTAAGTGTAGTGGTTGAATGCACAAAACAGTAATGTATGCAGCAGATAAAAATCATATTTGGTAGTGGGGTATATAATGCAATATGCACAATGTCTAGCTATTAATTTAGGGTTAACTGGTGTCATTCAATTACACTATCACTCGATAATGAAGCAATGGATTGAAATTTGAAAAACACACAAAACAAAAAAGGAATGGGAAGGATAATAATACACTGCAAAAACAGAATTGTTAAAATAACAAATGTATTGGTTACTACATGAAGTTGCAAGGATTTAACAATTAGTTGGTTGTTCAGTATACATACATCTAATGCCATAGTACTAATTATATTAAAATACATAAAAGATATATATGTTCCAATTATAATCAATTATCATGCCTAATATCTCATATTAGATGCACTAAGAAGGTTTGGAAATCCAAAGTAATTTCATTAAAATATTTATCTGCTTCTTTGTATATCTATTAGACTAGATAGGGAAATTAAAATTGCAATTATTGGATTATAATAACATAAATATCACCATGCAGTCAACACGACTAATTAATATACAGTTTCTGTACTAACCAATAAATTAGTTATTTTAACAATTTTAGTTTTGCAGTGTATGAAACTTGGAAATTAATGTGAATGAACTTAGGAGCAATAATCTCAAAACACAAGCTGTTTTATTTGATATGCTGATAAGTAGCTAGGGTTAACATATAAAGGTAAGAGAGAAACATCAACAAAACCTTTATAATAGGTATGGTCATAATGACACACCCAGTACATGGTAATCACATGATTGCCATATTTAGAGATTCATTTCTAGACAATCAAATTCGTGTACTCAATCAGAGTGGGTGAGTTACACCACTTTTTTAAAACACAGAATGTCTGAGCAAATTCCTTCTCCAACCATTGATCTATTTGTACAAGAATTAGACAAGGAGTCTAGATGGTATGATCTGGGTGTTTTTCTTGGTGTACTTACTAGTGAGCTGGACATTATTGGACAGAATTATCACCTGGAAGGAATCCAAAGATGTTTGATTGAGCTCTTTAAATGTTTCCAGTCTCATAGTAAACCAGTTTCTTGGAAAGATATTACCGATGCTCTAATAAAAATGCATAACAACCACCTTGCTGATCAAATACGCCTCAAGTATGTTTTGACAGATCCATCACAACATCCTCCATCATCACATAACACAAATATGGGTCGAAGTTCAGTGAGTGTTTCTAACCCTGGTAGTGTGAGTGAAACAGATGATGATATTTATTTATTGATCCACAAATTGCCAATAATTTTAATAAACTAACTACCAGTTTTGCTAGCTTGGTTCTTGATATTAGTAATACATTGAAGAGAAAGTCAATTCCATCAGAAGTGGCCACACTGGAAAGAGTTTACTCAAGATTGCGTCAATATTATTGTTTCCTGAATTATCATGTTCTTGTCTCCATAGTAGATAGGTTTCTTAGCAACGATATGCAATTAAAACAGGTCTTTAAAGATTATACCACGCAGTTAAAAAAGTTTAAAAAGTTAGCAAAGATGAAAGATCTCATGAGGTTAATCAAAGAAAAGCGAGAGCTACATGGTAGACATAAAGTGGTCGAGATAAAGCTTCGTACTTTCTGGGGTAGAATTAATATACAAAAGTTTGAGAGGGTTGCTAAGGTAGTATTTATAGAATCATACAAACTTCATGTTCAGATAAGAGTAGTTGATGGTTGTATTTGTGTTAGTTGGACAGTTCCTGATGTATATAAATGTACAGGTGCATTACTAAATGACAAAAATGTGATGAGAACATTAGGTATCATTTCACTCAAGATAGGGGATAGTATAATTTATGAATGTCTTGATGAAGGTTGTAGCGTACTTGAATCAGCATTCTTACAAGCCTTTGAACTGGAGGACATTAAAGCAATGGAACTACTTCTAGCAGTGGGTTGTGATACTAATACACAAACATACACAGGTGAGGTGGCAATTACTTTAGCATTGAAAATGAAAGACAAAAATGGTTTCACATTACTACATTATGCAAGCATGAATGGTCATGATGATGTTGTGAAGGCATTGCTAGAGGGTGATGCTTCTACTCTAGTGAGTACGAAGAATGAGATCACCCCTCTTATGTTTGCTTGTGAATACGGAAATCACGAAGTAGTCAGTATTCTGCTCCAATTTGGTGCTGATCCTAACGTCAAGAAAAGTCATGGCTGGACTCCTCTGATGTTAGCTTGTCACAATGGTCACAGTGATGTTGTTGAGTTATTGTTTAAGGCGATGGTTGATGTTAAGGCTTGTTTAGAAGATGAAGCAACAGCTATTTACATAGCTTGTCAGAATGGCCACTCAGGTGTTGTTTCTATACTTCTTCAGTTTGGTGCTGATCCTAACCTAAAGGAAGGTGATGGGTGGACTCCTCTTATGATAGCTTGTCGGAATGGGACAAATTGATGTTGTGGAGCTACTGTTGAAGGCAAAGGTGGATGTTAATGCTTATTTGGAAGATGGAACAACAGCTATGTACATAGCTTGTCAGAATGGCCACTCAGGTGTTGTTTGTACACTTCTTCAGTTTGGTGCTGATCCTACTTTACAGACTAGTAATGGATGGTCTTCTCTTATGGCTGCCAGTGAGAATGGTCATATTAATATCATAGACGTTCTTGTGAAGGCCCATTGTGATCCGAATCACTGTGCAAACGATGGAATGACTGCTCTTTATGTAGCTAGTCAGAATCGTCATTCTGACATTGTTTAAACTCTCCTTCAATCTGGTGCGGATCCTAATTCAAGATGGATGAATAGTTGGACTCCTCTTATGGCAGCTAGCATAGATGGTTATAGTGAAATAGTCGAGCTACTGTTGCAAGCCAATGGCGATCCAAATGTCTGTTCAAAGGAAGGACTAACTCCATTATATCTTGCCAGTGAAAATGGTCACTCAGCTATTGTCGCTTTGCTTCTACAGTCCGGTGCTGATCCTCATTTACACACAAAACACCAAGAAATGGAATAATTGAAATACACATCTTACGACATATATTAGAGGAGGAACACATTTTCATCACCATTTAACTGAATATTCACTTTTACCGTGGTTTTATCATTATGTGCTCATTATATACATAGTAATTGCATTGGAAATATTCTTCACTAGTAGTTAGTAAACCATTTCTTTTCATATTACTACTATTTTTTTCGAAGCTATACATTTTTTAACAATTAAAGTTTGTTCAAATATAAACAATCACAGTTATGAACAATTAAAATGTTGGAGAGGGTGGGTCAGAACTTAAAAGAATCTCTGTTATAACTTAATCGTGTCTGAGGAATAATTCATAAAATCAGAACTCATGAGTATTTGTCTGTTATAATTATTTTATATTATAATTCAGTAGGTATTCTCAATTCTAATGTATGTATTGACAATATTAAAACAATGTTTATTCTGATGATAAATGATCATGACTTTAAGATCGTATTTCTAGTCATACGACAAAAGCAAAAATTCTCAATTATTAGCAGTCACATGACTTGAATGACAACTATTAGTAATCTTGTTTAATCTCATCTTCAATATTAAAGATCTATGAAGAATCTATATTTTAAATATTGCTAGCTACACCGTTCTACTCAATGCTCAAATTTTCAAGACTTTGTTTAAGATGATAATGAGATGAAGACTCTCGTACTCCTTTTAAGACCTCCTCATATACGTATATTAAACATGATGTGAGTAGCAGACAAAGGCCGCATAGTTATCATCATTTCACAGAAGATGATGAGTTGGAGATACATGAGGAACTAGAACAATACTTTCTCATAATTGCATTACTCATATCACTTAAAAGTCATTCTGAGCTAGTCTATTATTTTCATATATGAATTTATTTTCTTCTTTTCGAACAATTGACATACTGTACCACCTCGTCAGTATCTCATTTGCTAGAGTTAGAGATAATGAGTACAAATCGTCCCCCTATTTTCTTCATGAGAGGGAACCAAACCTCTGTCTAGACATTTTACTGGATATTTTCATTGTATAAAATTAGTGTGTAATATATTGATACGCCATTGCATGTTAGGGGAGTCACCCCCACTTCCCCAACTTTAAAAGTCTGAGCAAATTTTGTTATGTTATTTTAGAGCATCAGTAACATCTTTCCAAGAAAGATATTACTGATGCTCTAAAATAATAAAAATGCAAAACTACCTCTTTGCTGATCAATTGGGCCTCAAGTATGTCTTGGCAGATCCATCTCAACGTCCTCCTTCACCACATCACACCAATGAGGGTCAAAGTTTAGTTAGCGAATCTAACCCACAAGTGAAGGGCACTGGTACAGTGAGTGAAACAAATGATATTTTGTTTATTGATCCACGAATTGCCAATAATTGTAATAAACTAACTACCAGTTTTGCTAGCTTGCTTCTTGATATTAGAAACACATTGAAGAGAAAGTGAATTCCAATTATACAGTTCTTCTTGCAAGAACTTCGCAACCTTAAGCCTCTTTTGTCAGAAGTATAGATCCTCTGGAGAGAATTTTCTCGAGATAGCATCAATATTATCATTTTCTGAATTATGATGTTCTCATCTCCATAGTAGATAGGTTTCTTAGCAACAATATGCCTTTAAAACAGGTCTTCAAAGATTATACCACACATCTACAAGTTTTCAAAAAAGTTAGCAAAGATGAAAGAGATCAATCAAAGAGCAACGAGAGTTTCATGTTGGAAATAAAGCTTCATAGCTTTTGGGATGAGATAACAATACAAAAATTTGAGACAGTTGCTAGAGTGGTATTTCTGGAATCATATAAACTCATGTTCACATAAGAGTGGTTGATGGTTGTATGTGTGTTAGTTGGATAGTTCCTGATCTATACATGCATGCATTACTTTTAATGACAAACCAAAATCGCATAACTTCATGAGAACATTAGGCATCATTTCACTCAAGATAGGGGATAGTATAATTTAGAAAAGAAGGTTGTAGTGTACTTAATCGGCATTCTTACAAGCCCTTGAATTAGATTACAATGGAACTACTTTTAGCAGTAGGTTGTGATACTAATATGGTGAGCTGGCAATTACTACTGCAAATAAAATGAAAGACAAAAATGGTATCACATTACTGCATTATGCAATCATGAATGGTCATCATGATATCATGAGGGCATTTCTAGAAGGCATGTTTCTTCTACTGTAGTGAGTACCAAGAATGAGACCATCCCTTTTATGTTTGCTTCTACTGTAGTGAGTACCAAGAATGAGACCACCCTTCTTATGTTTGCTTGTGAATCCAGCAATAATGAAGTAGTCAATATGCTGCTCCACTTTGGTGCTGATCCTCATTTACACACAAAGCACCAAGAAATGGAACAATTGAAATATGCCTTATATATATATTAGAGGAGGAACACATTTTCGTCACGATTTAAATGCACTTTTATTGTGGTTTTATCATCATGTGCACATTACAAATTAATTGCATTGGAAATATTCTTCACTTGTAGTTAGTAAAGTAAGTAAGTATATATATACATTCCTTCTCACATCACTTCTATTTTTTTTTCAAAACTATACATTTTTAACAATTAAAGTTTGTTCTAGTATAAATATTCACAGATTTGAACAATCAAAATGTTGGCTAGGGTGAGCTAGTCTGAATTTAGATGAATTAACCTCTATTAGAACTTGGTGCCTGAGGAAGTAATTCAGAAATTCAAAACTCACTGATTCAGTAGGTATTGTCAATTGTAATGTATATACTGACTATAGAACAATGGTTCATTTTGATGATAAATGAATCATGACTTGAAACTTGTATTTCTAGTCACGCAGTCAAGAGCAAAGATCTCAATCACATGACTTGAATGACAACTATTTGGTAATCGTTTCAATCTTATCTTCAATATTAAAGATCTTTGAAGAATCTCTCTTTTAAACATTGCTTCATCATTCTATATACACATTATTCAATTTGTCAATACTCTAGTCTTCTTTGTAAAGTTGAAAAATGAGATGAAGACTCTCATGCTCCTCTCAAGACCTCCTCAGATGGCTGATCAACTCAGAGTCGTAGTACCACAGAAGATGAAGAATTAAAGATACATGAGGAACCAGATCTAGAGTAATAGAGATCAATGGATGCATATACAATAGCGATGGAACTTCGAGACAAGTTAGTAATTTCATTAAACCTTCATACCTATTTAGTAATACTACTGATAAACTAAAAAGCAAGTTAGGAAGAGTTTTAAATGAGCATTTAATAGATGTATTCTATTCATGTGTGGCTATTTACAAACCAAGAAATATTTTGATAGATAGTAGATTTTTTAAATCATGCAAAAAAACTTGTACATTGTACAATACACGAGACCTACATAAATTCAGTGATATGACTACATTGTATGTACTTGATTGTATTAATGTGTAATTATTTTTTTGAGTTTAATAGAAGAAGAGTTTTCTCATCATTCTTCTCTTGTATCTACTCCTGAAATTCCTGATATTGTATCCATACCATCAAGATTTGAGAAGATGTATTGAACTATGGGATAATGGAGGTGAGTAGCCAACACATAGTAACTAGTGTTATCTACTTTTGATATGTATTAATTGCTATGTCCCCAGCTACCTATGCTTTCAAATGAGTGCCATAGTGTGGACGTGACCTGCATTAGGCCTGAGCACATTATGCTCAGTTTATTATTCTTTTGAGCACTGCCTCAACACCTTTCGTATTATTCCTGCAAGTTTACTATTATTACCAGCATTATTAACTTCCAATTGACCATTTGCATTTATAATTTTAAAGAACCCGTATTATGTACAACGTGTAGTTCATGAATCATGTTAAGTTTAATTAATTAATTTTGTCTAAACTCTTTTCTATTATATCAGCATATAATGCTCAATTCTTGTATCCACCTATTATAATTATGCATTATGTATACGTACTTATAATTAGGCTTAACCTGGATACAAGACTAAAGCTCATTAAAGGCGAATGTTAATGTTAATGCTTGTTTGGAAGATGGAGCAACGGGTATTTACTTAGCTTGTCAAAATGACCACTCATGTGTTGTGTCTACACTTTTCAATTTGGAGCAGATCCTGGCGTAAAGAGAAGTGATGGGTGGACTCCTTTTATAATAGCGTATCATCATGGGCATAATGATGTTGTATCCTTACTGTTGAGCTACTCTGAAGGTTAACTTTAACACTAATGCTTAGCTGCCACCTACCAATCTGAGGGAAACCCCTCATAAGCTTTGTGGTTAAAACCACTATATATACACTCTCTTGTTTCTTCTCAAATTGAGATAGATTGCAATCAAGAATTTCAGAAGTAAGTAGGTTACACACACTCAAACACACATGCACAAGTACACATGCATATAACACAAATAGTCATATGTTGAGTTATTCACATTGCTTACAATGAGATAGTGCTAGTTCTATATTTACAAAGTCTGTTGAAACTTTCTTAACAGAGAAGCAATCCTAAAAGCCATGGTATGTCTATGTTTGTACACAATTGTGTTTCTATGTTTCTGATGTTAATATTCTTGAGATGTGGCTATGTATTGAATAGAAGATATAGTGAAGTGATAGCGATATTCAATAACTTAGATACGTCATGCACTGTAAAAATGAACTGGTTACTTCATTATTGCCATATTCACAAGCAAACAGGAGTGGTCTCACTGTTGTTATGCACTTTAGTAGAAGCACCACCTTCTAGCAATGCCCTCACGGTATCATCATTGTGTATGAATTGAATAACAAATTCTCATGATCTGTTGTATGTTTTCTATCTCATATGTATAGTATTATCTTGCTCTACCATTGGATGAAAGACTAATTTAGACCAGAAGACACAATCAGATATTAAGTTAGGATAATATTACATGAACAGTCTAGTGATGCTATAGACTCATTATAATGTGAGTGATTTAATGTATACATGCATAATATGATTTATCAATGATTAATTGATTAACAATCAATATTGAAATTCTTCTGATTATCAATTGTAAGTCTGTGATATTGATTATGCTAATTTAATCTAATGATTTATAAAATGAAGTTCTATTCATATGTTTAATGTGGTTTGATATGCTACACTGTAAAAATAGAATTGGTTAGTGCAGTTGCAAGGATTTAACAATTAGTTGGTTGTTCAGGATATATACATCTAACACCATAGCTACTCTGTATTAATTACATTTTAAAACGTGTAGAGTATAATATGTACCAATTATAATCACTTATCATGCCTAATATCTCATATTAGATGCATATTTGGAAAACTATGACGATTAATTAAAATATTTATTTTGCATCTTTGTACATCTATTAGACAGGATAAGGATATTGAAATTACAATTATTGGATTATATTTACATGTATATCCATAACAACTTACATGACCAATTAAATTACAATTTCCAATATTGCTTGCAACTGTACTAACTAATTAATCAGTTATTTTAACAATTTTATTTTTGCAGTATAGAAATGTATCTTGAAACTTACTAACCAGTAACTGTTTTTCTATTCCTCATGTGCATGTATTTATCCTTTTTTCTTCAGTTCGTAAACATACTGTTCCTCCTCATCAATATCTCAGTTGTTGAGTATGAACTTTCCCCCTGCTGTCCATAGAGAGGGACCAGTCATCTGTCTTGACATTCTACTCATACTGTAAATACTAAATTAACACAAAGCATTGTGGGACTTACTAATAAATTAAAATAGATCCTTACGTCCAAACCAAGTCAACCAACTAACCCTGCAATTCATTCATTGAAGCTCCAATTACTTTATTTGACTTTTTATAATGTACTGCAAAATTTAATTATCATGATTACATTATTGTGATGTCTTGTAATAATTTAACTGTAATGTACTATATCATTACTATATATAGAATTAGACTATCATTTTTTCAAAGGTCAAGTGGGAGGTGTCACTAGACTACCTCTGCTTAATCTGGTCTCCCTGCTTTAATCAGAATGTCTGAGCAAATTCCTATTCCAACCAGTGAACAGTTTGTACAAGAGTTAGACATGGAATCTGGATGGTATAAGCTTGGTTTTTTTCTTGGTGTACCTACCAGTGAATTGGACATTGTAAAACAGAATTATCACTTAGAAGGAACCCAGAGGTGTTTGATTGAATTGTACAAATGTTTCCAGTCTCGTAGTAAACCAGTTTCTTGGAATGATATTGCTGATGCTCTCGGAAAGATGCATAACAACTACCTTGCAGATCAAATATGTCACAAGTATGTCTGGATGGGTCCATCTCCACCTTCACCTCACAGTGGTTCAGTGAGTGAACCTAACATTGAATTGAAGGACACTGGTAATGTGAGTGATACAACTAATGATCCTATATTTGTTGATAAACAAATTATCAATGAGTTTAGTGAAATCACAAAAGCATTTGCAAATTTAGTACTAGATATTAAAATTGCATTGCAAAAGAAGTCCATTTCACTTTCCAACATGCAATGTTTCTTACAAGAGCTTTGTGAGCTAGAGCCTCTCTCGACAGAAGTAGCCACTCTTGATCTTGTTTTTTCAAGAATGCGTCAATATTATTGTTTTATCAACTATAAAAACCTTGCCTACCTTGTAGATAGGTTTTTGAGTAACGTAAAGCCTTTAAAAAAACAATTGCAAGAGTATTTAAAGAAACTAGAAAAGTTCAAGAAGTCAGCAAAGCTGAAAGATCTTATGAAACTAATTAAAGAAAAACGAGAGTTATATGGCAGTCATAAAGTAGTGGAGATAAAGCTTCATGGCATCTGGTTTAAGAGTACTGTACAAAGATTTGAGAGACTCGCGAAGGTAGTGTTTGAAGGCATATACCAACATTTAGTCCAGATTAGAGTAACTGAAGGTTGTGTGTGTGCTAGCTGGGTAATTCCTAAATCAATCCATGTTAAACCCAAATCGCATAACTTCATGAGAACATTAGGTATCATCTCACTCAAGATTGGTGATAATATAGTTTATGAATGTCTTGATGAAGGTTGTAGCACACTGGAATCAGCATTTTTACAAGCCTTTGAATTGGAGGACATTAGAGCAATGGAACTACTTCTAGCTATAGGTTGTGATCCTAATACACAAATATTTGCAGGGGAGGTGGCAATTACTTCAGCAATTAAAATGAAAGACAAAAATGGTTTCACATTACTACATTATGCAATCATATATGGTCATGATGATATCGTGAGGGCATTGTTAGAAGGTGGTGCTTCTACTCTAGTGAGTACCAAGAATGAGACCACCCCTCTTATGTTTGCTTGTAAATATGGCAATAATGAAGTAGTCCGTATTTTACTCCACTTTGGTGCTGATCCTAACGTCAAGAAAAGTCATGGCTGGACTCCTCTGATGTTAGCTTGTAACAATGGTCACAGTGATGTTGTCGAGTTATTGCTGAAGGCGATGGTTGATGTTAATGCTTGTTTACAAAATGGAGCAACAGCTATTTACATAGCTTGTCAGAATGGCCACTTAAGTGTCGTTTCTATACTTCTTCAGTTTGGTGCTGATCCTAACGTAAAGACAAGTGATGGGTTGACTCCTCTTATGTTAGCTTGTCAGAATGGTCACAGTGATATTGTGGAGCTACTGTTGCAGGGGAAAGTTGATGTTAATGCTTGTTTACAAAATGGAGCAACAGCTATTTACATAGCTTGTCAGAATGGCCACTCAGGTGTCGTTTCTACACTTCTTCAGTTTGGTACTGATCCTAACATAAAGACAAGTAATGGGTGGACTCCTCTTATGGTAGCTTGTCGGAATGGTCACAGTGATGTCATGGAACTACTTCTAAAGGCAAAGGTTGACATTAATGCTTCTTTAGAAGATGGAGCAACAGCTATTTACATAGCTTGTCAGAATGGCCACTTAAGTGTCGTTTCTATACTTCTTCAGTTTGGTGCTGATCCTAACGTAAAGACAAGTGATGGGTTGACTCCTCTTATGTTAGCTTGTCAGAATGGTCACAGTGATGTTGTGGAGCTACTGTTGAAGGGGAAAGTTGATGTTAATGCTTGTTTACAAAATGGAGCAACAGCTATTTACATAGCTTGTCGGAATGGCCACTCAGGTGTTGTTTCTACACTTCTTCAGTTTGGAGGTGATCCTAACGTAAAGAGAAGTAATGGGTGGACTCCTCTAATGATAGCTTGTCGGAATGGTCATAATAGTATTGTTGATCTACTGCAGAAGGCCAAGGTTGACATTAATGCTTGTAACAAGAATGGATCAACAGCTATTTACATAGCTTGTGAGAATGGCCACACAGCTGTCGTTTCTATACTTCTTCAGTTTGGTGCTGATCCTAACGTAAAGACAAGTGATGGGTTGACTCTTCTTATGTTAGCTTGTCAGAATGGTCACTGTGATATTGTGGAGCTACTTCTAATGGCAAACGTTGACATTAATGTTAGTTTAGAAGATGGATCAACAGCTATTTACATAGCTTGTCAGAATGGTCACTCTGGTGTTGTTTCTACACTTCTTCAGTTTGGTACTGATCCTACTTTACAGACGAGTAATGGATGGTCTCCTCTTATGGCTGCCAGTGAGAATGGTCATAATAATATTATAGATGTTCTTGTAAAGGCTCATTGCGATCCGAATCTCTGTGCAAAAGATGGAATGACTGCTCTTTATCTAGCTAGTCAGAATCGTCATTCTGACATTGTTTCAACTCTTCTTGAATTTGGTGCGGATCCTAATTCAAGATGGAATAATAGTTGGACTCCTCTTATGGCAGCTAGCATAGATGGTTATAGTGAAATAGTTGAGCTACTGTTGCAAGCCAATGGGGATCCAAATGTTTGTTCAAAGGAAGGACTAACTCCATTGTATCTTGCCAGTCAAAATGATCACTCAGCTATTGTCGCTTTGCTTCTACAATCTGGTGCTGATCCTCATTTACACACAAAACACCAAGAAATGAAACAATTGAAATACACATCTTATGACATATATTAGAAGAGGAACACATTTTCATCATGATTTAACTGAATATTCATTTTTACTACTGTTTTATCATTATGTGCTCATTATACATTGATTGCATTGGAAATATTCTTCACTTGTAGTTAGTAAGCTAAATATATACATTTCTTTTCTCATCATTTCTATTTTTTTTTCAAGTCTACGCATTTTTTTAACAAACATGTCTTCAAAGATTACGCCACACAGTTAAAAAGGTTTAAAAAGCTAGCAAAGATGAAAGATCTGATGAGTTTAATGAAAGAAAAGCGAGATCTACATGGTAGTCATAAAGTGGTCGAAATAAATCTTCATACTTTCTGGGGTAAGGTTAATATACAAAAGTTTGAGAGGTTTGCTAAGGTGGTATTCTTAGAATCATACAATTTTCATGTTCAGATAAGAGTAGTTGATGGTTGTATTTGTGTTAGTTGGATAGTTCCTGATCTATATAAATGTACAGATGCATTATTCAATGACAAAACCAAATCGCATAACATCATGAGAACATTAGGCATCATATTTTATCAATGTCTAGATGGAGGTTGAGCGTCCTTGAATCAGCATTCTTACAAGCCCCTGAATTAAAAGACATTAGAGCAATGGAACTATTTCTAGCAGTGGGTTATGATACGAACATACAAACATACACAGGTGCTTCGGCAATGAAATGAAAGAGAAATTTGGTTCCACAATAGTACATTATGCAAGCATGAATGGTCATGATGATACTGTGAGAACATTACTAGAAGGTGGTGCTTCTTCTGTAGTGAGTGCTTGTGCCTACAGCAATAATAATGTAGTTACTATGCTGCTTCACTTTGGTGCTGATCCAAACCAAAAGGAAAATGGTGGGTGGACTCCTTTTCCTACGAGTAATGGATGGTCTCCTCTTATGGCTGCCAGTGAGAATGGTCATATTAATATCATAGATGTTCTTGTAAAGGCTCATTGCGATCCGAATCTCTGTGCAAAAGATGGAATGACTGCTCTTTATCTAGCTTGTCAGAATCGTCATTCTGACATTGTTTCAAGTCTTCTTGAATTTGGTGCGGATCCTAATTCAAGATGGATGAATAGTTGGACTCCTCTTATGGCAGCTAGCATAGATGGTTATAGTGAAATAGTTGAGCTACTGTTGCAAGCCAATGGTGATCCAAATATCTGTTCAAAGGAAGGACTAACTTCATTATATCTTGCGAATCAAAATGGTCACTCAGCTATTGTCACTTTGCTTCTAGAGTCTGGTGCTGATCCTCATTTACACACAAAACACCAAGAAATGGAACAATTGAAATACACATCTTATGACAACATTAATGCTTGTTTAGAAGATGGATCAACAGCTATTTACATAGCTTGTCAGAATGGCTGCTCAGGTGTTGTTTCTATACTTCTTCAGTTTGGTGCTGATCCTACTTTACAGAGGAGGAACACATTTTCATCATCATTTAACTGAATATTCACTTTTACTGCAGTTTTATATTATTAATTTTGCACATTATACATTAATTGCATTGGAAATATTCTTCACTTGTAGGTAGTAAGCTACATATATACATTACTTTTCACATCATTCCTATTTTTTTCAAATCTATACATTATTTAACAAACATGTTTTCATAGATTACACTACATAGTTAAAAAAGTTTAAAAAGCTGGCAAAGATGAAAGATGTGATGAGGTTAATCAAAGAGAAGCGAGATCTACATGGTAGTCATAAAGGGGTCGAAATAAAGCTTCGTAGTTTCTGGGGTATAATTAATATACAAAAGTTTGAGAGGTTTACTAAGGTGGTATTCCTAGAATCATACAATTTTCATGTTCAGATACGAGTAGTTGATGGTTGTATTTCCGTTAGTTGGATAGTTCCTGATCTATATAAACGTACAGATGCATTACTCAATGACAAATCCAAATTGCATAACTTCATGAGAACATTAGGCATCATTTCACTCAAGATAGGGAATAGTACAATTTATCAATGTCTAGATGGAGGTTGTAGCGTCCTTGGGTCAGCATTCTTACAAGCCCTTGAATTAGAAGACATTAGAGCAATGGAACTATTTCCAGCAGTGGGTTGTGGTACAAACATACAAGCATACACAGGTGCTTCAGCAATGAAAATGAAAGACAAACATGGTTCCACATCAGTACATTATGCAAGGATGAATGGTCATGATGATACTGTAAGAATATTACTAGAAGGTAGTGAGTACCAACAATGGAAAAATCTCTCTTATGTTTGCTCGTGCCTACAGCAATAATAATGTAGTCACTATGCTGCTCTACTTTGGTGCTGATCCAAACAAAAAGGAAAATGGTGGTTGGACTCCTTTTCCTACAGCTTGTAAGAATGGTCATAAAGGGATTGTTCAGCTATTGGTGAATACAAAAGTTGATGTTAATGCTTGTTTAGAAGATGGATCAACGGGTATTTACTTCGCTAGTGGATGCAGCCACTCAGGTGTCGTTCCTACTCTTCTTCAGTTTGGTGCTGATGCTAACCTAAAGACAAATGATAGGTGGACACCTCTAATGATAGCTTGTCACAATTGTCAACTCAATGCTGTTGAGCTACTGCCGAAAGCCAAGGTTGATGTTAACCTTGTTTAGAAAATGGAGCAAACACAATTTACATTGCTTGTCAGAATGGCCACTCTGGTGTCGTTTCTAAACTTCTTCAGTTGGTGCTGATCCTAAACTTAACAAATGTAATGGATCGACTCCTTTTATAATAGCTAGTGAGAATGGTCATAATGATGTTGTTGAGCTACTACTAAATGCCAAGGTTGATGTTAATGCTTGTTGGGGAGATGGAGCAACTGGTATTTACATAGCTTGTCAAAATTACCACTCACGTGTTGCGTCTACACTTCTTCAATTTGGAGCAGATTGTAGCATAAAGAGAAGTGATGGGTGGACTCCTTTTATAATAACGTATCATCATGGGCATAATGATCTTACTATTGAGCTACTTCTGAAGTTTAGCGTTAACACGAATGCTTAGCTACCTACCTCTTTGAGGGAAGCTCCTCACAGGCTTTGTGGTTAAAACTACTGACCTCATCATCATACAACCACTATATATATATATATGCACTCTCTTGTTTCTTCTCAAATTCAGATATATATATCATACAATCAGGAATTTCATGAATAAGTAGGTTACACACACACACACAATGTGCAAATTCACACTCTCAAACACACATGCATATAAACACAAATAGTCAAATGTCTATATTCTTGAGTTATTCATTATTTAGTGCTAGTTCTATCTGTTGAAACTTTCTTAAAAGAGAAGCAATCCTAAAAGTCATGGTATGGCTACGTTTGTATACAATATGTGTTTCTAAGTTTCAGATGTAAATATTCTTGAGATTTGACTATGCACTGTAAAAATGAACCGGTTATTTTAATCCTCATTTGGTTAAACGGGTTTCAATGCAGTATTGATAATATGCTTCCCTTCTTACTATAAATTCTCATTCAATTATCTGTGGAGAACAAAGTTATTTGTTGAGAAATTCGACAACTTTGTACTTATAATAACAAATAACAAAATTAATAATAAATAGACAATTCTAAACATTTCTGTATATAGCATTTATATGAATTGAATAACAAATACTCATGAATACTATCCAATCTGTTGTATATTTTTATCTCATATGTATAGTATTGATCATTATCTTGCTCTACCATTGTATGAAAGACTAATTTAGACCAGAAGACACAATATAAGATATTAAGTTAGGATAACATTACATGAACAGTCTAGTACTAGTGATCATTATAATGTGAGTGATTTAATGTATACATAATATGATTAATTAACACTTAGAAGACTGATGTCACATATATGTGACATTTCACCCCTACGCGGTTCGGAGTGTGTTCCTAGCATTACGAAGCTCTCCAAATGCTTGTAATTGGTGTCAGGCACAAGCCCATGAAAAAGGTTGATGGTTTTTCGCGTGCCGTGCCCTTTGGCCTAAATAACGAGTATGAGGAAGTTTAAGGGGGGGTGTCCACACAAATTGTGGTTTCAGTGAAGCCGCCCACGTGCTCTGGTGGGTACCTGAGGCATTTCCTTTGCTGTAAAACCTGAAATCGTGGGTGTAGCTGGTGCCAACATGCAGTGTGGTCATTTTTTTGCCCTAGTTCCAGTCAAAGGAGAGAGAGAGCACTGCATTTGATTTAATCCTACAAAGCGCTTGGGGACTTTCGAGCAAGCTGGTAGTAGTACTCCATGTCAAAAAAGCACTGGAGCCAAGTTTGGGGTAAAGAAAGGGAACGGTGACCAAAATATATGCAATGGATTCGCCAGTGTTGGAAATAGAAATGCGGGGTAAACATTATTGTTTTATCAACTATAAAAATCTTGCCTACCTTGTAGATAGGTTTTTGAGTAACGTAAACCCTTTAAAATAGCATTTGCAAGAGTATTTCAAGAAACTAGAAAAGTTTAGAAAGTCAGCAAAGCTGAAAAGTCTTATGAAACTTATTAAAGAAAAACGAGAGTTATATGGCAGTCATAAAGTATTGGAGATAAAGCTTCATAGCCTCTGGTTTAAGAGTACTCTACAAAGATTCGAGAGGTTGGCTAAGGTAGTATTTGAAGAAACATACCAACATTTAGTCCAGATTAGAGTAACTAGAGGTTGTGTGTGTGCTAGCTGGATAATTCCTAAATCAATCCATGTTATACCCAAATCACATAACTTCATGAGAACGTTAGGAATAATATCACTCAAGATAGGAGATAGTATAATTTATGAATGTTTTGATGAAGGTTGTAGTGTACTTGAATCAGCATTCTTACAAGCCTTTGAGTTGCAGGACATTAGAGCAATGGAGCTTCTTTTAGCAGTAGGTTGTGATGCTAATACACAAACATTTGCGGGTGAGTTGGCAATTACTGCAGCAATGAAATTGAAAGACAAAAATGGTTTCACATTACTACATTATGCAAGCATGTATGGTCATGATGATACCTTGAGGGCATTGCTAGAAGGTGGTGCTTCTACTCAAGTGCATACCAACAGTGAGACCACTCCTCTTATGTTTGCTTGTGAATATGGAAGTTTGGGGGAGAGAAGTGAACAGTGGCCAAAATATATGCAGTAGAGACACCAGTGTTGGAAATGGGAAGAATTTTGAAAAACATGCTCAGTCTCCTTTAGGTGGATCCAGGTGTGGCAGACTGTGGCTTGAAAGTGAAATGGCGGCGGAAAACAGTAGTCTGAGCCACAAAAAAAAAAAGAAGTACAGCATAATTTATTTTCTTGTTTAAGGGAAAGTATACTTACTTGCTGTATAGCAGGAATATGATGAGTGAGTTCTGACTTTATGAATTATTTCCTCAAGCTGGTTCTAACAAAGGTTCCACTGAATTCAGATTCACCCTCTGCTCTCTCAAGACTCCCTCAATTTGAGTGGTAGCTTAATTCATAGTTATCATCGTATCATAGATGATGATGAATTAGAGATACATGAGGAACCAGAGGAGTCAAGATCAATGGACTCATATACAATAACATTGGAACATGGAGACAAGTTAGTAATTTCTTCATATAGCTACTGATAAAAACATTTCAAGTCTTTTTACTGATAAACTAAGAAGCAACTAGGTAGAACACGAAATGAGTGTTTAATAGAAGTATAACTTTAGTTTATTCAAGTATGCATCACTGCAGAAAAATAAATTATTATTTATATAGTTAGTAATTAAAAGTTGCAAGGAACATCATGAATTTCAATTCAGTTTGTCAATTGTCATAAACAATGCTGTGGATACATGCATGATGTTATTACATATTACAATATCTAGTAGTCTACAAACCTTACACATCAAACAAATGGCCTTAATAATACATCCTGTACACAGAAGTTCCAAACTAGGAAATCCACAGCATTGTTTATGACAATTGACAAAAATAATACACAAAGTTGATGGAACAGACACAGTTGTGGATTTTACAGGTATGCAGTCTTTGGCAGGTACATCACTACTCAGTGCATTTTCAATGGGTGTCAAGATGCTGCCTTAACTTCATGAAAAAAACTGACCATACTATATACAATGTAATTTTTTGAATCCCAGATCAGACTGGTGTCAAGGAAGTCTCGCATATAGTGCAAAAGCCCAGCTAGTAGACAGTTTTGATTCCCATCACTACTCCTAGCTTCCACAACAAACAGAGACAGGCATTGACACAGTTTATCTTTGTCAACTGGACTGTTGGATAAAATATTTCTGTCAGTAGAATTAATTGAAGCACTGTTACAAAATTCCACCCATGCCTCAAAAGTGTTGATACACTACTGAGTATGTATTCTTCAGAACAAAGCCTTTTGAAAAGTCAGCTAGTTCCTTATTCATTACAGTTTACAGAAAACGTTTCTTTTAAGTTGAGTTTTCTTTGCTCAGAAAGTGATAGTACTTTCTGCTTTTTGAAATGTTGAGGTTGACATTCATCAGCATGATTCTCTTAATCTCCTTCCCCTGCACTCTCTTGCTCATTCTCACCAGACTTGTTTCTCAATCTCAATGGTACAGCAACACTGCTGGAACTATAGCAACGATTTACGTCATTAAAAAAAGGATAAATAGCATTCATTGTAGCTACATAGCAGCTACTTGCATCAAGTAGCAACCAATCATGTGTAAGGCTTCTATAATAAAAACCATAATATATACCATCGACTATGTACAAGTAAACCCATCGGACTTTGCCCTTAGTGTTTACTTGTACCTACCCTCGTGTATATATTACAGCAGATGATAAAACGTGCCACAAGTAAAACATTTTCGTAATCTGCACATGCTGCTCTTCATGGTGTTGTAATTGCTTTTGAAATCTGACACACCTTTGCTGAGTTATAAGCTTTTATGTTGACTCATAATTACAAATACATTTTTGTTATTTGTGGCACGTTTTCTCATTGCGGTCACATATACCATGATATACAGTACACTAAAATAACTGTGGTTTGTCTATATAACATGTGCAACAAGTATTATAAGGTACACCAGAATAAAAAAATAATTATTATGTGTTTGTAGATTTAAAAACCTATTTGGTAGCCAGATAGAATTACATCTATAGTAGTTTAGCAGTAAACTTGTACTAAATTGTTGGCATGAAATATGAGTAGACAGCACCCTAAAATTATAGTGCTTCAACTAATTTGTTATAATTAGTACAAAGTAGCTATAGCATTAAATGTACATGTATGTATTCTGAACAACCAACTAATTGTGAAATCCTTGCAACCGTAATAACCAATAAATTGTTTTTGTAGTGTGACTATATATTTACAAACTATGGAATATTAAAGATCATAAAGCAATTAAATTTTTAATCTCAAGTGAATGATACTATGTAATTAAAATTAATGTTGTATCAAAGAGCTACAGTATATGAATTCAAGGCTATGACTATAACTATATATTTTAATGATTTAGTGATATAGTTTTAGTACCAGACTCTCATGCTAAAGACAAAAGCTATCTGGGCAAATGCTTCAGAATTTCTGAAGATGATGATGCTGCATTTAAGGGGTTTAAAATGCCAATTGGATCAGCATATATCACAAGACTAAGAATGACGTTTTGTTTTACTGGAAGTGTGAATATAATACCTTTAGTTCATAACCATCTTGTAACACTAATGGGGTATAGTATTATAATCACATATGTTTAATTCAAAATATATATATAAATGCAGATCATCAAATGCTTGTTGTAGTATCATATCCTAAAAATCATTCTTACTTTATTTTATTCTGTAATGAAATGATTTGTATTTATTTATTCTTAATAGAAGAAAAGTTACCTCATTTTACCATTCCTTCTCTCGCATCATCATTTATGGAGGAATTGTAAACTTCATATCTTTACTGCTGGTAGGGCTAGTTTGAGGTAATATTACCATTCACACCATACACACCACAGTTTCATCTAGATAGTTTCACATGGGGAGGGGCGACAATAGTGCATGTACCTGCATTCATGTATGGGATCTTGAGGTGTGGTCCGCCAGTTTTAAATACTCTGAGGTAGATTCTGAGACAAAAAAAATATCATAATTATTCTTAGAAACAAGTAATCTTTTAATAAATTAACTATATATAAATTAGCCTAATGTAATTGTTGTGTAAAAGCTGTAGCTTATTGATTGAATATTATCATTATATACACGTTCACATATTGTCTCAAACACCTCACATAAATTACAACACACACTCATCAGTGTTGTATCTCTTTTCTTTGTTTTTCAAATGGCTTCTTTGTTAAGAAAGTTTCGTATTAAATATTCAGATGTAATTGACTAATAATAGGATAGTAATTAATAATAACTACGTGTCATTACAAATATGTTGTTTTTCAAACGGTTGGCATCACTGATTGCTGAGAAGCGGGATCAGTTATATTCTAAAACTCTTGGTTGGCTACGTTGCTGCACTTCATTTGCCCTGCTTAGATCTTGTATCCAATGTATCCGTGGTGCTCGATCGTCTCTAAATAAAGCTGTTTATAATGTACCCGTAGACTTAGTAAATACTGAATCCGACATTAAAATTGCTCATTAATAAGTATTATTGTATTGTATTATTTCTTCTTTATTTTATTTTGTTCAATTGACATGTATTATTTTTTCTGACAGTGTCAGAGAATATTGTGAAATATTATATAATAAATTATTATTGTTATTATAGCACTAAAAAAAAAAAAAAAAAAAAAAAAATATGTTGTTTTCCTTTTCTGACAATAGAATTGATCAATATCTTACTCTACCATTAGATGAAGGAATAGATGAATCTAGTTTAGAAAAGAAGACACTAAGACATATTAGATTAGGAGAATTATTACATGAACATTCTAGTGATGCTAGACTCATTGTAATGCGATCTCAAGTCATGTGTTATAAATGTTAAGCACATCACACTAGACCATACATATTAGTCAACAACCAACTGATTATTGATGTATCTTGATACAATACTTTCTCATAATTGTTTTACTCATATCATTTAAAAGTCTTTCTGAGTTAGTCTATTAATTAAATGTATTTATTCTTCTTTTTTTACTTCCAATAGAACAATCTCAGTTCCTCAATATACTTTACCCCCTCGTCAGTATCTCACTTGGTTAGAGATAATGAGTACAAATCTTCCTCATATTCTCCTCATAAGAGGGAACCAAACCTCTGTCTTGATATTTTACTCATATTTACTGTGTGTTATGTAATGTAATGTAATAACTTATGTAATTATTGCTCAAAGGGGGGTTGCCCGCGCAGTTAGAAAAATGTCTGAGCGAATCGTCGTTCCATTGAGTATTGATCATTTTGTACAAGAGTTAGACAAAGAGTCTAGATGGTATGATCTTGGGATTTTTCTTGGTGTACCTACCAGTGAGTTAGACATTATTGAACAAAATTATCGATTAGAAGGGATCCAGAGATGTTTAATTGAATTGTTCAAATGTTTCCAGTCTCGTCGTAATGAACCAGTTTCTTGGAATAACATTGTTACTGCTCTCACAAAAATGCATAATAACAACCTTGCTGATCAAATATGCCACAAGTATGTTTTGACAGATCCATCTCAACATCCTCCATCACCACATCACACTGGTGAGTGTCAAATTTCAGTGAGTGAATGTAACACACAAGTGAAGGACACTAGTACTTTGAGTATAACAAATGATGATCTTTTACTGATAGATCCACGAATTGCCAAACATTTTAATAAAATAACTACTAGTTTTGCTAGCTTGGTTCTTGATATTAGAAATACATTGCAGAGAAAGTCAATTCCAATTGAAGAAATACAAATTTTCTTACAAGCGCTTTGCAATTTAGAGCCTCTGTCATCAGAAGTTGCCACTCTGGAAAAGGTTTACTCGAGATTGCATCAATATTATTGTTTCCTGAATTTTCATGTTCTTATCTCCATAGTAGATAGGTTTCTTAGCAATGATATGCATTTAAAACATGTCTTCAAAGATTATACCACACAGTTACAGAAGTTTAAAAAGTTAGCAAAGATGAAAGATCTCATGAGACTAATCAAAGAGCAACGAGAGTTACATGGTAGTCATAAAGTAGTGGAAATAAAGCTTCATAGTTTTTGGGATAAGATTACGATACAAAGATTTGAGAGGGTTGCTAAGGTGGTATTTCTTGAATCATACAAGCTTCATGTTCAGATAAGAGTGGTCGATGGTTGTATTTGTGTTAGTTGGATAGTTCCTGATGTATATAAATGTACAGATGCATTACTCAATGATAAAAGCCTGATGAGAACATTAGGCATCATTTCACTCAAGATAGGGGATAGTATAATTTATGAATGTCTAGATGAAGGTTGTAGTGTACTTGAATCAGCATTCTTACAAGCATTTGAGCTGGAGGACATTAGAGCAATGGAGCTTCTTCTAACAGTGGGTTGTGATACTAATACACAAACATTTGCTGGTAAGGTGGTAATTACTTCAGCAATGAAAATGAAAGACAAAAATGGTTTCACATTACTACATTATGCAAGCATGTATGGTCATGGTGATATCGTGAGGGCATTACTAGAAGGTGGTGCTTTGACACTAGAGAGTACCAAGAATGAGACCACCCCTTTTATGTTAGCTTGTGAATATGGCAATAATGAAGTAGTTGCTATGCTGCTCAACTTTGGTGCTGATCCTAATGTAAAGAAAAGAAATGGGTGCACTCCTCTTATAATAGCTTGTGAGAATGGTCACAGTGATGTTGTTGAGCTACTGCTAATGGCAAAGGTTGATGTTAATGCTTGTTTGGAAGATGGAGCAACAGCTATTTACATAGCTTGTCAGAATGGCCACTTGGGTGCCGTTTCTATAATTCTTCAGTTTGGTGTTGATCCTAACCTAAAGAATCGCAATGGGTGGTCTCCGCTTATGAAAGCTTGTCAGAATGGTCACAGTGATATTGTGGAGCTACTTTTGAAGGAGAAGGTTGATGTTATTGCTTGTAATGAGAATGGATCAACAGCTATTCACATGGCTTGTCAGAATGGCCACTCGGATGTCGTTTCTATGCTTCTTCAGTTTGGTACTGATCCTAACATAAAGACCAGTGATGGGTGGACTCCTCTTATGATAGCTTGTCAGAATGGTCAAAGTGGTGTTGTCGAGCTACTGCTGAAGGAAAATGTTGATGTTAATGCTTGTTTAGAAAATGGAACAACAGCTATTCTCATAGCTTGTCAGAATGGCCACTCGGGTGTCGTTTCTACACTTCTTCAGTTTGGTACTGATGCTAACCGAAAGACCAGTGATGGGTGGACTCCTCTTATGATAGCTAGTCAGAATGGTCGAAGTGGTGTTGTCGAGCTACTGCTGAAGGCAAAGGTTGATGTTAATGCTTGTTTAGAAGATGGATCAACAGCTATTCACATAGCTTGTCAGAATGGCCACTCAGGTGTCATTTTTACACTTCTTCAGTTTGGTACTGATGCTAACCAAAAAACAAGTGATGGGTGGGTTCCACTTATGTTAGCTTGTGAGAATGGTCAAAGTGGTGTTGTTGAGCTACTGCTGAAGGCAAAGGTTAATGTTAATGCTTGTTTAGAAGATGGAGCAAAAGCTATTCACATAGCTTGTCAGAATGGCCACTTGAGTGTCGTTTCATCACTTCTTCGGTTCGGTACTGATGCTAACCTAAAAACCAGTGATGGGCAGTCTCCATTTATGAAAGCTTGCGAGAATGGTCACAGTAATGTTGTTGAGCTACTACTAATGGCGAAGGTTGACATTAATGCTTGTTTAGAAGATGGATCAACAGCTATTCACCTAGCTTGTCAGAATGGTCACTCAGGCATCGTTTCTACACTTCTTCGGTTTGGTACTGATGCTAACCTGAAGACCAATGATGGCTGGACCCCTCTTATGATAGCTTGTCAGAATGGCCACTTGGGTGTCGTTTCTATACTTCTCCAGTGTGGTGCTGATCCTAACCTAAAGAAACGTAATGGGTGGTCTCCGTTAATGAAAGCTTGCGAGAATGGTCACAGTGATGTTGTTGAGCTACTGCTGAAGTCAAAGGTTGATGTTAATGCTTGTAACAAGAATGGTTCAACAGCTATTCACATAGCTTGTAAGAATGCCACTGCTAGCATAGATGGTTATAGTGAAATAGTTAAGCTACTGTTGCAAGCCAATGCCGATCCAAATGTCTGTTCAAAGGAAGGACTAACTCCATTATATCTTGCCAGTCAAAATAATCACTCAGCTCTCGTCGCTTTGCTTCTACAGTCCGGTGCTGATCCTCATTTACATATAAAACACAAAGAAATGGAACAATTTAAATACACATCTTACGACATATATTAGAGGAGGAACATATTTTCATCATGATTTAACTGAATATTCACTTTTACTGTAGTTTTATCTCTATGTGTGCACATTACACATTAATTGTATTGGAAGTATTCTTCACTTGTAGTTAGTAAACTAAATAATTATATACATTTCGTTTTACATCCCTTCTATTTTTTTTCAAAAGTATACATTTGTTAAAGTTTGTTCAAGTATAAATATTCACAGATATGAACTATTAAAATTTTGGAGAGGGTGAGTCTGAACTTATAAGAACCTCTGTTATGACTTAATCGTGCATGTCTGAGGAATAATTCATAAAATTAGAACTCATGAGTATTTGTCTGTTATAATATATATAATTCAGTAAGTATTCTCAATTCTACTGTATGTACTGACTATATTAATTAAAGCAATGTTTATTCAAATTGATCATCACTTCAAGATGATATTTCTAGTCACACGACAAGGGCAAGAGTTCTCAATTATTAACAGTCACATGATTTGAATGACAACTATTCGTAATCTTGTTTAATCTCATCTTGAGAACCTTTTCTTTAAACTATGCTACACCATTCTACTCAATATTTTTCAAGACTCTAGTCTGCTTTGTTAAGATGAAAATGAAATGAAGACTCTCATCCTTATCTCAAGACCTCCTCAGATATAGCTACTCAATATGATTTGAGAGGCACAGTAGATGATGAGTTGGAGATAAATGAGAACCAGAACAATATTTTTTCATAATTGTGTATTACTCATATCACTTATTAAAAGTCCATATTTTTTTCTACCTCGTCAGTATCTCATTTGGTTAGAGATAATGAGTACAAATCTTCCCCCTATTCTCTTCATGAAAGGGAACCAAACTTCTGTCTTGACATTATACTCATAGTGTGCAAACATGGATATTTGTTGTTGTGAGTTTTAATTTATTAGTGATGCAATGTTTTCTATAGCAGGGAGTCACCCTCATAATACACATCCACTTCCTGGTGTCATATAAATATAGGACCCCTCAAAGAAAGGTGTTTCAATAACCCCTTCAGTTTTATAAGGTTGTAATTTTACAACTTCCTGTCAGAAAGGAAATGTAACCAACTCACGTGATCTTGGATGTACCAGACCCCAAATTACTGTAGATTACGAGAGTATACCATGTGGTGGCCATTTGATTGAAGAAAAGTTTTATTATTGCATGACAGTATATACTAGTATAACAATAATTATTATTAAATTTTTCACTATTCAAATAAACATAATTATGAATGAAGGGAAAGATATATCTTCAGAACACAGAAATTCCGCAATTTCTGATGAAAGCAGTGTATTCTCTTGTGGAGACACAGAACTGGACTCACTAGTTGAAACTTGCAATTTTGATGGTAACTTCGTGTACCATTTTCCAAGAAGCTCAGGTAGTATGCCATACTCTTAAAATCAGAATTAATCCTCAGCTCATCTTCGCGCCACACAACGAAATCTCCCATATGCAAATTCACAGAATTTCATTTGTGCCTATATTTGGTAAAAATAAGTGTGATCTCTTCTGAGTCTGTACATACCATTGACAAGTTCAAGACAAAATCTTTGATCAGAAGTCGCTTCCAAAAATGTCTTATCAATGCATGAGAAAGGACATTTAATTTCTATCACATCCTGGCCACAACTTACTATGCCTCAGGTGAAGCACATGTGGATATTCTGTATGTAATACCAGGAGCCCATATAAAACTAGTTTTATGGGCTCCTGGTAATACTAATCCACTTAGTGAAAAAACTAACCCAATATGTGTTTTTTCAGCGTCATCAATGTAAGCATCTCGAGCATTTCATTCATGCTCACATCCCCAGGCTGTAGCTCTTGTTTTGAACAGGTGATTCTCAGGGTAGCTCCCTGGTACTCCTGGAAAGTTATTTGTTGACAAATTCCACAACTTTGCACTTATAATAACAAATAACAAATAACAAACAAATTTCACATTTGTGTATAAATATAGATATATATATAATTATGTATATATACACAAATATTTAAAAAAAATCTATTTGTTATTTATTATTTGTTTATTTGTTATTTTGTTCTTTGTTATTTGTTATTATAAGTAAAACGTTGTGGAATTTGTCAACAAATAACTTTGTTCTCCACAGATAGCTGAATGGGAATTTACAGTAATTTATACCTCAGAAGCATAATATTTATGATTAATACTGCATTGAAACTCCTGTAAACAAATAAGGGTTAAAATAACCGGTTCATTTTTACAGTGTAAGTGTAGTGGTTGAATGCACAAAACAGTAATGTATGCAGCAGATAAAAATCAAATATTTCATATTTGGTAGTGGGGTATATAATGCATTTTTTGCAATATGCACAATGTCTAGCTATTAATTTAGGTTCCACTGTGGTGTCATTCAATTACACTATCACTCAATAATGAAGCAATGGAATGAAATTTGAAAAACACAAACAAAAAAGAAATGGGAAGGATAATAATACACTGCAAAAACAGAATTGTTAAAATAACAAATGTATTGGTTAGTACATTAAGTTGCAAGGATTTAACAATTAGTTTGTTGTTCAATATACATACATCTAATGCCATAGCCATAGTTACATTTTACTAAAGATATATATGTTCAAATTATAATCAATTATCATGCCTAATATCTCATATTAGATGCACTAAGAAAGTTTGGAAATCCAAAGTAATTTCATTAAAATATTTATCTGCTTCTTTGTATATCTATTAGACTAGATAGGGAAATTAAAATTGCACTTATTGGATTATAATAACATAAATATCACCATGCAGTCAACACGACCAATTAATGTACCGTGTCCTTGCAACTGTACTAACCAATAAATTAGTTATTTTAACAATTTTATTTTTGCAGTGTATGAAACTTGGAAGAAATTAATGTGAATGAACTTAGGAGCAATAATCTTAAAACACAAGCTGTTTTATTTGATATGCTGATAAGTAGCTAGGGTTAACGTATAAAGGTAAGAGAGAAACATCAACAAAACCTTTATAATAGGTATGGTCATAATGACACACCCAGTATATACATGGTAATCACATGATTGCCATATTTAGAGATTCATTTCTAGACAATCAAATTCGTGTACTCAATCAGAGTGGGTGATTTACACCACTTTTTTAAAACACAGAATGTCTGAGCAAATTCCTTCTCCAACCATTGATCTATTTGTACAAGAGTTAGACAAGGAGTCTAGATGGTATGATCTGGGTGTTTTTCTCGGTGTACTTACTAGTGAGCTGGACATTATTGGACGGAATTATCACGTGGAAGGAATCCAAAGATGTTTGATTGAGCTTTTTAAATGTTTCCAGTCTCATAGTAAACCAGTTTCTTGGAAAGATATTACTGATGCTCTAATAAAAATGCATAACAACCATCTTGCTGATCAAATACGCCTCAAGTATGTTTTGACAGATCCATCTCAACATCCTCCATCATCACATCACACAAATATGGGTCGAAGTTCAGTGAGTGATTCTAACCCTGGTAGTGTGAGTGAAACAGATGATGATATTTTATTTATCGATCCACAAATTGCCAATAATTTTAATAAACTAACTACCAGTTTTGCTAGCTTAGTTCTTGATATTAGAAATACATTGAAGAGAAAGTCAATTCCAATTGACGAAATGCAAATTTTCTTACAAGCACTTTGTGATCTAGAGCCTCTGTCATCAGAAGTGGCCACACTGGAAAGTGTTTACTCACGATTGCATAAATATTATTGTTTCCTGAATTATCATGTTCTTATCTCCATAGTAGATAGGTTTCTTAGCAATGATATGCAATTAAAACAGGTCTTTAAAGATTATACCACGCAGTTACAAAAGTTTAAAAAGCTAGCAAAGATGAAAGATCTCATGAGGTTAATCAAAGAAAAGCGAGAGCTACATGGTAGACATAAAGTGGTCGAGATAAAGCTTCGTACTTTCTGGGGTAGGATTAATATACAAAAGTTTGAGAGGTTTGCTAAGGTGGTATTTCTTGAATCATACAAGCTTCATGTTCAGATAAGAGTAGTTGATGGTTGTATGTGTGTTAGTTGGATAGTTCCTGATCTATATAAATGTACAGATGCATTACTGAATGACAAACCCAAATCACATAACTTCATGAGAACATTAGGCATCATTTCACTCAAGATTGGAGATAGTATAATTTATGAATGTCTAGATGAAGGTTGTAGCATACTTGAATCAGCATTCTTACAAGCCTTTGAATTGAAGGACATTAAAGCAATGGAACTACTTCCAGCTATAGGCTGTCATACTAATACACAAACATACACAGGTGAGATGGCAATTACTTCAGCAATGAAAATGAAAGACAAGAATGGTTTCACATTACTACATTATGCAAGCATGAATGGTCATGATGATACTGCAAGGGTATTGCTAGAAGGTGGGGCTTCTACTCAAGTGCATACCAACAGTGGCACTACTCCTCTTATGTTTGCTTGTGAATATGGCAATAATGAAGTAGTCCGTATGCTGCTCCACTTTGGTGCTAATCCTGACATAAAGAAAAGAAATGCATACACTCCTCTTATAATAGCTTGCGAAAATGGTCACAGTGATGCTGTTGAGCTGTTGCTGAAGGCTAAGGCTGATGTTAATGCTTGTTTGGAAGATGGAACAACAGCTATTTACATTGCTTGCGAGAATGGCCACTCGGATATCGTTTCTACACTTCTTCAGTTTGGTGCTGATCCAAATCTAGAAGAAAGTGATGGGTGGACTCTGCTTATGACAGGTTGTCACAATGGTCACAGTGATGTTGCTGAGCTACTGCTAATGGCGAAGGTTGATGTTAATGCTTGTTTAGAAAATGGGTTAACAGCTATTTACATAGCTTGTCTGAATGGCTACTCAGGTGTCGTTTCTACTCTCCTTCAGTTTGGTGCTGATCCTAATCTAAAGACCAGTGATGGGTGGACTCCTCTTACGACAGCTTGTTACAAAGGTCACAGTGATGTGGTTGAGCTACTGCTAATGGAAAAGGTTGAAGTTAATGCTAGTTTGGAAAATGGAACAACAGCTCTTTACTTAGTCTGTGAGAATGGCCACTCGGGTATTGTTTCTACACTTCATCAGTTTGGTGCTGATCCTAACGTAAAGAGAAGTAATGGGTGGAGTCCACTTATGGTAGCTTGTCAGAATGGTCACAACGAGGTTGTGGAGCTACTTCTAATGGCAAAGGTTGCCATTAATGCTAGTTTAGAAGATGGATCAACAGCTATTTACATAGCTTGTCAGAACGGCCACTCGGGTGTCATTTCTACACTTCTTCAGTTTGGTACTGATCCTAACGTAAAGACAAGTGATGGGTGGAGTCCACTTATGGTAGCTTGTCAGAATGGTCACAATGAGGTTGTGGAGCTACTTCTAATGGCAAAGGTTGACGTTAATGCTAGTTTAGAAGATGGATCAACAGCTATTTACATAGCTTGTCAGAATGGCCACTCAGATATCGTTTCTACACTTCTTCAGTTTGGTACTGATCCTAACGTAAAGACAAGTAATGGGTGGACTCCACTTATGGTAACTTGTCAAAATGGTCACTGTGATGTTGTGGAGCTACTTCTAATGGCAAAGGTTGACATCAATGCTAGTTTAGAAGATGGATCAACAGCTATTTACATAGCTTGTGAGAATGGCCACTTAGGTATTGTTTCTAAACTTCTCCAGTTTGGTGCTGATCCCACTTTACAGACGAGTAGTGGATGGTCTCCTCTTATGGCTGCCAGTGAGAATGGTCGTAGTAATATCATAGATGTTCTTGTGAAGGCTCATTGCGATCCGAATCTCTGTGCAAATGATGGAATGACTGCTATTTATCTAGCTAGTCAGAATCGTCATTCTGACATTGTTTCAACTCTTCTTGAATTTGGTGCAGATCCTAATTCAAGATGGATGAATAGTTGGACTCCTCTTATGGCAGCTAGCATAGATGGTTATAGTGAAATAGTTGAGCTACTGTTGCAAGCCATTCAATATTCAAATTTTCAAGACTCTAGTCTTTATGTTAAAGATGAAAATGAGATGAAGACTCTCGTACTCCTGAGATATGATAACAGAAATGAGATGAAGACCTCCTCAGGTATACTCAACATTATGTGAGTGGCAGCATAGTTATTGATGTGTTGGAGATGCATGACGAACCAGAACAATACTTTCTCATAACTGTATTACTAATAAAAGTCGTTACCTGTACACCTCGTCAGTATCTCAGTTACATGGTTAGAGATAATGAGTACTAATCTTCCCCGTATTCTCTTCATGAGAAGGAACCAAACCTCTGTCTTGACATTTTACTCATAGTGCGTATACTTTTACTGTATGAAATTAGTGTGTAATATTGATACGCTATTGTGTGGTTATGGGAGTCACCTCCACTTTCCCAATTTTAAATGTCTCAGCAAATTCCTATTCCAACCATTAATCAGTTTGTATACAAGAGTTAGACAAGGAGTCTGGATGGTATATGATCTGTATACCTACCAGTGAGTTTGCTCATATTGAACAGTTTTTTGTGTCCAGATCTGACAAAGGAATTCAGAGGTGCTTGATAGAATTGTTTGAGTGTTTCCAGTCTCGTAGTAAACCAGATATTACTGATGCTCCAAAATAATAAAATGCGTAACAACCACCTTGCTGATCAATTGCGCCTCAAGTATGTTTTGACAGATCCATCTCAACATCCTCTGTCGCCACATCACACCATTGAGGGTCAAAGTTCAGTTAGTGAATCTAACCCAAACGTGAAGGACTCTGGTACAGTGAGTGAAACAAATGATATTTTATATATTGATCCACGAATTGCCAATAAAATAACTACCAGGTTTGCTAGCTTGGTTCTTGATATTAGAAATACATTGCAGAGAAAGTCAATTCCAATAATTGATGAAATACAGTTTTTCTTGCAAGATATTCACAACCTTGAGCCTCTTTTGTCAAAAGTAGCTACTCTGGAGAGAAATTTTCTCAAGATTGTGTCAATATTATTATTTCCTGAATTATGATGTTCTTATCTCCATAGTAGATAAGTTTCTTTAGCAATGATATGCATTTAAAACAGGTCTTCAAAATTATACCACACAGTTACAAGGGTTCAAAAAGCTAGCAAAGATGAAAGATCTCATAAGATTAATCAAAGAGCAATGAGAGTTACATGGTAGTCATAAAGTAGTGGAAACAAAGATTTGAGAGAGTTGCTAGAGTGGTATTTCTAGAATCATACAAGCTTCATGTTCAGATAAGAGTAGTTGATGGTTGTATGTGTGTTAGTTGGATAGTTCTTGATCTATATACATGTACAGATGCATTACGTACTCAATGACAAACCAATTGCAAATTGAAAAACTTCACGAGAACATTAGGTATCATTTCACTCAAGATGGGAGTTACAAGCCCTTGAATTAGATTACAATGGAACTACTTTTAGCAGTAGGTTGGAATACTAATACGGTGAGCTGGCAATTACTACAGCAATGAAAATGAAAGACAAAAATGGTATCACATTACTACATTATGCATTCATGAATGTTCATCATGATACCGTGAGGACATTTCTAGAAGGCATGTTTCTTCTACTGTAGTGAGTACCAAGAATGAGACCATCCCTTTTATGTTCGCTTCTACTGTAGTGAGTACCAAGAATGAGACCACCCCTCTTATGTTTGCTTGTGAATCCAGGTAGTCAATACGCTGCTTCATTTTGGTGCTGATCCTAATGTAAAGAAAAGAAATTGTTGCAGTCCTCTTCTTATAGTAGCTTGCAGTGATGTTGTTGAGCTATTGTTAATGGCTATAAGGTTGATGTTAATGCTTGTTTGGAAGATGGAACAACAGCTATTTACATGGCTTGTGGGAATGGCTACTCAGGTGTCATTTCTACTATTCTTCAGTTTGGTGCTGGTGCTAACCTAAAGACCAGTGATGGAAGAAGCACTGCTAAGAGTATTACCCTTGCGATTAATGCTGTGTGAACTAATGACATATATAATTATATGTACCTAATCCTTTTTCTTCAAATTCAGACTCAACTACAACTATTGTATCCGGAGTTAAAGGAAGAAGGACTGCTTAGAATATTACCCCTGTGATTAACGGTGTGAAGTAATAAAATAATTCCAAAACCTATACAATTATATAATATTTGTATGTAGTGGTCAACGGAAACAAGTTGTCAGGTAGTACTATTAATGCAGCACAGACTCTTCTGGAATATCAATATCCACTAATATCAGGATTACAAAACACTTTATTGGGACAGAAAATGAAGTTTGATTCCATTTTAGTTCAAAGTGGAAAAGATTTTGTTGTACAGATATTGTATACTGGTAGGTGCTGTAACTACATGAATGAAAATTTCATATTCATTCTTAAACTGTAGGTGGTAACCACTGGATTTGTACCTGTTCTAATGAATTGGGTGTTGTAAAAGTATTGGACAGCTTATCGTCGTCTGAAGGACAAATTGCTGATGAAACTGTTTTACAAATTTGCAATATTTATACTTTGCCAGACAGAATTGAGATACGAGACTTAAAGTGCAACAACAGATAGGTTCCCTTGATTGTGGACTATTTGCAATTGCCTTTGCTACCGAATTGTGTGAAATATTAGGATCTCTTGACCTTGAAAAAGTAAGTTTTAAGCAAAGTATGATGAGACAACATTTGGAACATTGCATTAGAGAGAACAGGATGGAAGTCTTCCCCAATCACATTTTTGCTTTAAACGACTTACCTGTTCCAGATACATTCCACATGGAATTATTGTTCTTCTATGTGCATTGTTGCCATCCATGCCCATGTAATTCATGCATATGATATTAATAATTCCATTTGTCTATCATGCTAATTTGCATATTGTTTGTTCTCTCTCCCAGAGAACTCTACTTGCTACCTACCTATCCATCTATCCACTCTCTCTCTACCTCATCGCATCTATACTTCAATAAGAGGTAAGTTATGTCTCCACACTCTTTTCTATATTGTATACTTTCTTCTTAAATATTATTTTATTGTGAACAGTGTATTTATTATTTTTCCTTCCTGCACAGGTCTGTTTCTGATGATTTCGAGGTTGTTTTTTTTAAAATCATTATCATTGCTACCATACATGCATCCTTTGGCGAAGAATGTTTTCCTAAAACCCGAAGTTGAAACACTTCAACTGCATTTTGTTTGTCAGAATGGCTACTCAGGTATCGTTTGTATGCTTATTCAGTTTGGTGCTGATCCTAACATAAAGAAACATAACGAGTGGACTCCTCTTATGATAGCTACACAGAAGAGTCATTATGATGCTCTCGCGCTATTACTAAGGACAGCTGAAAGTTGACTTAAATCTTTCCATGGATGATGGCACTACAGCATTTATCTTGCTTGTCTGAATGATCAGTATGATATTGCATTTTTACTTACGAATTCTGGTGCTGTACCTTACAGAAGAGTAATGGATGGTCTCCTCTTATGGCTGCTATTGAAAATGATCATATTCATATCATAGATGTTCTGTTGAAGGCCCATTGTATGTGATCTGAATCACTGTGCAAAAGATGGAATAACTACTCTTTATCTAGCTTGTCAGAATCGTCATTCTGACATTGTTTCAACTCTTCTTGGATCTGGTGCAAATCCTAAATTCAAGATGTATGAATAATTGGACTCCTTTTATGGCAGCTAGCATAGATGGTTATAGTGAAGTAGTTGAGCTGCTGTTGCAAGCCAATTGTGATCCAAAATGGTCACTCAGCTATTGTCACTTTGCTTCTACAGGCTGATGCTGATCCTTATTTACACACAAAACACCGAGAAATGAAAAAATTAACTGAAAGTTCTCCTTCTTGGTACGTAGCCAATGATATCTAAGATTATAACATCAAATATTTAATTTTTATGACAAATGTCAAATTTCATGTTTGTATTAGTTTACAATTTAAACATTTTACAGTAAATGTCAAATTCCTAATTTTACTAATGGCATATTTATTTTTCATTCAAAAACGAATTCGTTATCAGGTCACTTTGAATGAAATATGTATTAATGAAAAAATGTAGAGCCTCTGAAAATAGTGTATGATCACTATTATATATTCCATCAAAAATTGGCTCAATTGTGATATTCATAAGAACTAATTTCATAAAGGTTCTTTGATTGCTTAGTTTTCAATTTCATGGTGGAGTTTTCTTGAATGTTAACCTAAGCTGAAGAAGGCCCTTGTGCTGAAACGTTCTTTTCAATTGTGTTCTATTAAGTTCAAGTAAACTCCACTATGAATACGTACCAAGTTTTTCTGAATAATTATAGTCTATCCAATTCAAATGCATGAGGTTGTGTTAATCTTCTAATGAACAACTGCGCCAATATTTTAACACTTATCTTTTGACATGAGAAGATATAGTATACCATTGACTTCTCTTGTATGAAAACTATATATAACAAATCATAAATAAATGTTTGAAACCATGGTTGTTACATACATGAGTTCAGAAATGTTTGAATATACCAACATTCATTACATTGACATTTAGCTAAATTTCTAAACACAGGGGCTAAAATAAGGGTCTAGATTAGTCACAAAAGGCTACCTGAGTTGTCACAGGTTAAAGGAGGTCAGCAAATCAATTATGAAGTTTTACTAACACACTGTTAATAATGATCACTGTAGTTTATATTATGCAAAAATGGAGTTTTTAGTGTGAACTACTGGCCATTAGAGACAGTACGTTAGCATTATGCTAATGTGCTGCATGACAAACTGGGGGGGTCTGGGGGTGCGGAGCCCCCCCCCCCCAGTTTAGGCCCTGGGATTGTTAGGGTTATCATCCATGTTGTTTGTGGTACATTAGCATAGATTATATACCGTATACTTGGTCCGTTCACATGCTAACGTACTGTCTCTAATGGCGCTTGTGTGAACTCCTATTAATGCATTGTTTATAGTAAACAGTTATTCTTTGTGAAAGACATTCAGTAAACTGAAAGTGTGTGTTTTTATATACAAATGTATTATATATTTTTGTTGGACTATATAGTATATGTTAATTTATAATAAAGAGTGTTTTCACTTATCAATGTTTACGTTGTACCATGAAAAAGGCTGTTGATTGTCTACACTAGCTACTAAGATCAAGCAAGGGCTTCCAAAATTTATGTTTCACTTGAAAAACTCAACCTGTGAAACTAAGTTTTTAACAGTGCAAGTGTTTTAATAATGAAATTCATTACAATTTTAAATTCATTGCAATTAAAATACACCAGAGTGGGCGAGTCACTGCTCTTTCTCCACATAATGTCTCCTATTCCAACTATTGATCAGTTTGTGCAAGAGTTAGACAAGGAATCTAGATGGTATGACCTGGGTGTTTTTCTCGGTGTACCTACCAGTGAGTTGGACATTATTGGACAGAATTATCGATTAGAAGGTATCCAGAGATGTTTGATTGAATTGTTCAAATGTTTACAATCTCGTAGTAAACCAGTTTCTTGGAATGATATTATCGAGGCTCTCATTAAAATGCATAACAACCACCTTGCCAATCAGATATGTCACAAGTTTCTTCCTTCTCAATACCTTCCATCACCTCACAGTGAGGGGGAAGCTTTAGTGAGCGAATCTAACACACAAATGAGGGACACTGGTGATGTGAATGAAACAAAGGATGAAAGTATATATGTTGATGACAAAATTATAAAAGCATTTAATAATCTAATTACCAGTTTTGCCTGCTTAGTATTACATATTAAAAACAGTTTACAAAGAAGGTCAGTTTCAATTCATGATCTACAGGTTTTCTTACAAGCACTTTGCAATCTAGAGCCTATCTCACCAGATGTAGTCACTATGGAGAAGATTTTCTCAAGATTGCATCGATATTATTGTTTTCTTAATTATCACGTTCTTATCTCAATAGTTGATACATTTCTTTGCAATGATAAGCCACTAAAACAGCTTATCAAAGGATATGCTTCAAAGTTAAGAACTTTTAAAAAGTCAGCAAAGATGAAAGACCTTGTTGGAGTGATCAAAGAAAAGCGAGCGCTATATGATTCTCATAATGTAGTGGAGATAAAGCTTCATAGTTTCTGGGACAGGATTAATATACATAGGTTTGAGAGGATGGCTATGGTAGTATTTAAAGAATCATACAATCTTCATGTTCACATAAAAGTAATGGATGGCTGCATATGTGTTAGCTGGATAATTCCTAATATATATCCATATCGGTTAATTCCTGATTCACATGGCTTCATGAGAAGATTAGGCATTATATCAATCAAGATAGGGGATAATATAATTTATGAATGCCTTGATGAAAGTTGTAGTGTACTTGAATCGACATTTTTACAAGCCTTTGAATTGGAGGACATTGGAGCAATGGAACTACTTTTAGCAGTGGGTTGTGATACGAACACACAAACATACACAGGTGAGGTGGTAATTACTTCTGCAATGAACATGAAAGACCACAAGGGTTTCACATTACTACATTATGCAAGCATGAATGGTCATGATGATGTTGTTAGACTGCTACTGAATGCTGATTTTGATGTTAATGCTTCTCTAGAAGATGGATCGACTCCCATTTATATTGCTAGTTGGTATGGCTATTTAGATGTCATTTGTACACTGCTTGAATTTGGTGCTGATCCTAACCGAAAGAAAAGTGCTGGGTGGACTCCACTTATGATAGCTATTCAGAATGGTCACAGTGATGTTGTTGAGCTACTACTGAAAACCAAGGTCGATGTTAGTTCCTGTAACAAAAATGGTTCAACAGCTATCGATATTGCTAGTCGGAATGGCAATTTGACTGTTGTTTCTACACTGCTTCAGTTTGGTGCTGATCCTAATGTGAAGGAAATTAATGGGTGGACACCTCTTATGAAAGCTACTGCAAATGGCCATGACAATGTTGTGGAAGTATTGTTGAAGGCAAAGGTCGATGCTAATGCTCCTTTAAAAAATGGATCAACTGCTCTTCATATTGCCAGTCAGAATGGGTATGCCGATGTGGTTTTTACACTGCTTAAATTTTGTGCCAATCCTAGCCAAAAGCAAAGTGATGGGTGGACTCCTCTTATGAAAGCTACAGAGAACGGTCATTACAAGGTTGTTGAAGTACTATTGAAAGCAGAAGTTAACGTTAATGCTTCTTTAGAAGATGGATCAACAGCTCTTCATATTGCTAGTCAAAATGGGCATTTAGTTGTTATTTCTATGCTTCTTCAGTTTGGTGCTGATCCTGATATAAAGAGAAATGATGGGGTGACTCCTCTTATAATAGCTAGTTATGCTGGTAATAATGATATTGTTGAGCTACTGTTGCAGACCAACAAGGTTGATGTCAATGCTTGTAATGCAAATGGAGCAACAGCGCTGTATATTGCTTGTCACAATGGACATTTATGTGTCGTTTCTACTCTTCTTCGATCTGGTGCCAATCCTAACCTAAAGGATAATAATTGGTGGACTCCGCTTATGATAGCTAGTCAAAAGTCTCACAGCGATATTGTGAAACTACTATTGCAAGCCAATGGTGATCCAAATATCTCTTCAAAAGATGGACTAACTGCTTTGTATCTTGCCTGTCAGAATGGTCACTCAGCTATTGCTTTATTGCTTCTGATGTCCGGTGCTTATTCATACTTGCACAAGAAACATCAAGTAATGGAACATTCGAAAGATATGAAGCGTTTTAGTACAGAAAATTTGAATGTCCTTTTTTATGAGGTTTGATTGGAAAGTTTCTTTACTCATATACTGGCACTAAACATTTACACACTAGCATACTCATTACATATTGTTTTTCATATCGTACAAAATTACATATACATGTGAGTGTTAAATATTGTTTACACCAGTCAAGTATCTTCACAACATTTTCAAATTGTATATACCTTTTAAATGGTCTAAGAAAGTCATTTTTTTCAGTGTTGTATAATAATTTATATTTTAGTCTAATAATTCTTTCTCTGTCTGCGTAATATATTACGTTCCTTAACACAAATTGAAGATATTATTTTAAATAGTATTAATTGCCTAGTTTTATTTAAACATTTATTATGTGTATGCAACATAAACTGGGAAACCATTGAGCAAATCTTTCTGAAAATAATATCCAGTGACTTTAAAACATAGCCCAAGTTTCGCATTGCATGCAAAAGAGGAATATTTCCAGGTTTGGAGTTGTAGCTGCATGTTGACTGTTTTTGAGAAACAACCAGACAAACACAAAAATTGTAGATTAATTCTCCCACAAGCTTAAGTATCTTTTGATTGGCACACCTTGTTGATTCTTATTAAAAATATTGATGATAATTATTTCTAATACTGCAAAATAATTGAAATATCAACGCATGCTTCAGAACATATATATGGTACTATAATATACTACATTACTATGATAGAAACCCTAACCCTGCCTATTGTAGTACCATATATACTCAAATTATTTCATATTGGTATATATAGTAAAATAAAAAAGTAACGTAACAATATTAACCATTTGCCTTAAGACATTCCAAAAATTTATGTAATGGATTCACCAATACTTTAGCCACTGACATCCTTTACTACAACTCAGATACTTTATAATCAAGTATTAATTCTGCTTTTATACAGTATGATATATTATACAGACGTTGTTTAAACTAGGTCCTACCAAAACTCAGGTATCAATGGGATTATTGGGTCATCACTGAATCCACTCTGCTGTCTGTTAATACACCATTTCCTTCGTTCTTTCTATTTCTTTATTAACTTATTAGTTAGAAGATAGAGAAGTGGAGGTAACTACATTTTTCTCTATGTAATCTCTGCATATATATTTATTATGTATGTATCAGGGATGTTGTAATTGTAATTAGTAATTGTAATTAATTACAATTAATTACTTTTCCCCAAATAATTGTAATCATAGTTGAAATTGAGATATTTTAAGGTGAAGTAATCGGTAATTGTAATTTAAATATCGTAATTGTTGTTTGTTATGTGCATACAAGTCAGTTGTGCTCACTGAAAATGTTAATTTTATCACCATGTGATGCTCAATGAAGTGTTTGCTGCCAAATAACTTTGAGAACCTTGTATTTTTAAAAGTTAATGAACACATGGTCTAGAATTCTACATTGTAAATCTTTTTTTTTTGTAATTGTAATTATTAGTAATTGATTACATTTTAAAAGTAATGATTACAATTTTTGCCACTAAAATCAATTAGTAATTGCAATTGTAATCATTACAAGAAATTTCACAAAGTAATTGAGTTGTAATGATTACATTTGCAAATGTAATTACAACATCCCTGGTATGTATCAATATCACGTTTATTGAGCTGCTATATTAAGCACACCTACTACATATCGATTAAAATAACTTACCTAAGTCAGCTGGGACCTTGTGCATATGATATAATATGTAATTACGTTTACCTTAGACATTAATTGCTACATGTATGTGACTAAAGGACACCACAATTCATTATGCTATAAACCTAGCTGCATTATAATTGTATATGCTAGCTCTAGAGTTTAAAAGTTTCAGTTTACTTACCTTTTCTACGAACAATATTAAAAATGCCCTAAGGCATCTCAAAAATTTTTTAAGGTGACATTATAACACATCAATATAAGCAAAGATTATTGAAGCATGAATAGCCTTTTATAGTCAGAGAGGGATCATGCTATTGTGGGTTTATATTTTAAATCATATTCATTAATATGTGGTCAGTAACAGGAAATCATACATAATTGTCACTTGAGGACTAAAGACATATTCAGTACAGATATTTCACTAAGATAACAAATGAACGGTAGTAAACATTTAAAAACTCAATATTCAGCCATTTAGTACAAGAAGACAATGAAATTTCAAAATTGGTATTCGATTGAGTGATTCAAATTATATTTTTTAAAAACTGTAACATGAGCTCTGGTTGTTTAAATACAATCTTGCATGAATGATGATGAGAATTTAGTGTTGTCGAATACTCATTTCAGAAATCCTAGAAGATCATTGCTGTGTAGACTAATGTACGTTATGAGAATAAAACAGGTTTATTACCTGTAGCTGCGGTAGATTCATCAAATACAATCAACTCTGTGTGTAGAAGTCAGCAAGCAACCAAGAAGCTTCTTCTATAAGCAGAATTTTGTCAGCACGTTTTAAAAGTTGTTGTAGCTACTCACGAAATCCTAATTACCACTGTGCCACCTTAACTAACACAATTAACACAGATCTCATGGGAGTAGTGTTATAATATAACATACGTATAGAGGAAATTTACTTGCAAAACAGAAGTACTTGAATTAGTTGACGTGTCTTTTGAAGATGGCTCTTACTACATAAAAGAGAGAAAACCACAAGTATAGTCAACAAGAATAGTTATTAGGATGAAGGTTCCTTATTGTGTTTTCTTATCCATTAGAGTAGGTTGTAATATTATTATAATTAATTATAATGTAATAAATATTCACCATTAATACTACTACTAAGGCATCCATTTACATTGAGTAATTAATTCCTAAAAGGTGGAACTACTTGGCAAACATTTCCCAACTTTGCCTGCTTTTTTACTCCTACCAGATAGACTCAGAATGAGAGTGTGAACAAAGACTCTAGCATGAAGTTAAAGCAGTTTTAATGTCTCACAATTATTGTTGTTGTTGGAGGGTTACAGATGAGACATTGGGTTTAAAAGAAGTACAGGTCAACAGATAGTCGTTCTTAGTGTAACATTACAAATGAAAATGATAACCACATCCATTTGCATGCATGCATATGGTAACATCCATTTCTACCTTTAATTAATCATGTGTAATCATTATTTCCTCAAATAGAAACAAGTCAATAACAAATAAACTATTAAAGATAAGTACAGCTGATTTAATTAATTACTAATGAATGTCATGAATGTCATGTTGCACAGAGAAGTAAATAATACATCAAATCAAACCAACAACAACATGATTTAAATATACACATGATCTATTAATTTACCATGCCACAGTGGTGATGGTTCTGTGCAGCAAGGTGTTGATCATAAATGGGAATCATAAATGGCAATCATAATCATAAAGTCAATGCAGGGAAGGTTCAATTTGGTTAACAGATGGGTAACTCCAGATCTATGCGTAATTATGTGGATACCCAGACTGCCAAATTAACATTCAGTATTTATACAATAGAAAACACATGGAATAAAAGTCAAAATGTAAGTCATTTCCTCTCTTGCAGAATGTGAGGAATCGATCTCATTACAGATACAGTACACTGCAAAAACAATATTGTTATAAAATAACTAGTTTGTACAGTTGCAAAGATTTAACAATTAGTTGGTTATTCAGATTGTTATTGATTCACACATTCTTAATGCCATAGCTACTTTGTACTAATTATAATCAAATATATGAATCAGTATAATTTTAGGGTGCTGTCTATACTCATATTTCATACCAAGAATTTACTTAATTTACCATTTAAAGTGATTGTATTTATCAGATGTATCTAGTATTGTTTGGCCAACAAATAGTTTGGAAACCTGTAAAAACATAATTTAATTTATTCTAGTGTACATTTTTATATTTGGTGCACATAATGTCATAGTAACATCATGCATGTACCCACTACAACCTGTATGACAAACTAGATGGAAATTCATGCTTTTTTGCAACTGTACTAACCAATAAATTGGTTATTTCAACAATTTAATTTTTGCAGTGTACATCAAGGAACAGATGTCATCATTCTGAAAATATGTAAGTAATAGATAGTATCATAATTATATTCTTACATCACATATACATTGTATACATCTGTAGTTAAGAAAGTCAGTCAAGTTGAAGTTATTTCATTCCAAGTAGGAGTGCTAAACCTACAATGGAGAGAAAGATTACTAAATAAGTAAAAACCATTCACTTGGTTACATGACAATTTTCATGTTACATTATATCTTCTTTACTCCTGATGTGCAGTGTGGTATCATAGTATGAGTCAGCATGGAATGTTATCAGTTAATTCTTATGTAATAACTAGTGGAGAAGTGCTGACATATAAACTATATATGTAATCCTAATTTTGAAAGCTGTTAGGTATCATTAGTGACAACTCCTTGAAATGACAACCATCCTTCATGACATGATTTTCAACTGTTGGGTACATAGCTACATATAGATTTTCTTGCAGGTTAGACTGAAACATGTTCCAAATGTTTTTATAAAAAAGAAAAATGAAAAAAAAAGAAGCCCACAGAACATTTCGGCCTTATTTTTATTCTTCAGAAATTGTTAGTCATCCTCCACTATCAGTTTTCTTATTTAGTCATTATGAATACTAGTAACAATTAATAATTTATTGTAAGATTAAGAACACAGCTTAACTATACACTTGAGCAATTATTAATGATGCAATTAAATGAGACACTATGCATTGTTATTTATGTTAACATGCAACTGAGATAATCAAATGATTGGTTGAAAGAGCCCAAACCATTTTTAGTGTTTATGCATTAATGATTAAATATGAAAAATCCATACATTTTTCTAGTAATTACCTCCACTATCATATAACTGCCATATGTCAATATTTATCTATCATCTCTTGTCATACAATGTCAGGAATTTTAGGAGTATAGATATCAGGTAACAAAAGAAGTGTTTCATTTACTACTTATAGTGATAGGAACAAATGTAATCCTACATATGCAGTCCATGCATGCTGGTGTTTTTTTTAATACTCAGTCTTCCCATTTTCTATTTGTAATCGTACATACATACATGTTATTACACTGCAAAAATTAAATTGTCTATTGATTGATTAATACAGTTGCAAGAAATAGTGGAAATTGTAATTTAATTGGTAGTGTAAATTGTTATGACCGAATGGTGACATACATGTAATTATAATCCGCAATTTCAATTATCCTTATACTGTCTATTAGATATATATATACAAAGAAGCAGAATAACATTTTAATTAAATCAATGTTCTGGTTAGAAACAACCTGAGTAGCATGTGATGAATACCTTTTTTGCATCAGCCTTGGTATTCTTGTAACAATTCAGCAATATCGTTATACCCAATATCATTAGCTATCGCAACACAAGTCCACCCATCAATTTTCTTCAAGTTAGGATTAGCACCAAATCGGAGGAGGGTAGAAGCAACATACGAATTGCCATTCTGGCAAGCGACATAAATAGGTGTTGTTCCATCGTTTGAACAAGCATTAATTTCAACATCGGCACTCAGTAATTGATCAACGACTTTAGTATGACCCTTCTGAATAGCGATCATGAGAGGAGTCCATCCATCTCGTTTCGTGACATTAGGATCAGCACCAAATCTAAGTAGTGTAGAGACAACAGCAAACTGGCCATTCTTACTAGCAATATAAATAGCTGTTGATCCCTCCTTGTTACAAGCATTAACATCAACCTTGGCATTTAGTAGTAACTCAACAACATCATTATGACCATTCGCACTAGCTATCATAAGAGGTGTCCACAAATTCTTTTTTTTTAGATTAGGATCAGCACCAGATTGAAGAAGTTTCTGAACGACATCCAAATGGCCATTACAACTAGCTACATAAATAGCTGTTAATCCCTTCTTGTTACAAGCATTAGCATCAACCTTGCCATTTAGTAGTAGTTCAACAACATCACTATGACCATTCATACTAGCTATCATAGGAGGAGTCCAGCCATCACTTCTCTTTATGTTAGGATCAGCACCAAATTGAAGAAGCATATCAACTACACCTAAACGACCATTCTGGGAGGCAACATAAATAGCTGTTGATCCATTCTCATTACAAGCATTAACATCAGCAGGTGATGCACCACTTTTTAGTAATGTCCTCACAGTATCATCATGACCATTCATGCTTGCATAATGCAGTATTGTAAAGCCATTACTGTCTTTCATTCTCATTGCCGAAGTAATAGCCACCTCACCTGTGTATGTTCGTGTATTAAAATCACAACCTACTGCTAGAAGTAGCTCCATTGCATGGACATGTGCTAATTCAAAGGCTTGTAAAAATGCTGATTCCAGTACACTACAACCTTCATCAAGACACTCATAAACTATTTCATCCCCAATCTTGACTGATATTATACCCACTGCTTTCATGAATTTGAAGTTAATTGATTTGGTTTTGATATGCATTAATGCACTTGTATCAGGAACTACCCAGCTAACACACATACAACCGTCTGATACTCTTATCTGAACGAGAAGCTTGTATGATTCTAGAAATACCACCCTAGCCATCCTTTCGAACCTTTGTATACTAATATTTTCCCAGTAGTTATAAAGCTTCAACTCCACTACTCTATGCCCACCATAAAAATCTCGTTTTTCTTTGATCATACCCATAAGTTGTTTCATTTCTGTCGACTCCTTAAATGATTTTAGCTTCGAGTTGTAATTTGCAATACTTTTTTTCAGAAGCATATTTTTGCCAAGAAATGTGTCCACTATGGAGATAAGAACATGATAATTGAGAAAACAATAGTGGTTATGCAATCTTGAGAAAACCTTCTCCATCGTGACCATATCTGGTGAGAAAGGCTCTAGGTCGCATTTAGCTTGTAAGAAAATCTGTACATCGTGAATTGAAACTGACTCTTTCTGCAACATGATTTTAATATGTAATACTAACCTGGCGAAACTGGTAGTTAATGTATTGAATGCCTTGATGATCTGTTTGTTAACAAATACACTATCATCGTTCCCGTCATTGGGATGTTCAGTGTTTTTTACTTGTGTGTTAGATTCACTTACCGAACTTTTTCCTTCAATTGAAGGTGATGGAAATGGATTAATCCAAACATACTTGTGGCGTAGCTGATTAGCAAGGTCGTTGTTATGCATCTTTGTAAGAGCCTCGGCAATATCATTCCAAGAAACTGGTTTACTACGAGACTGGAAACATTTGAACAATTCTATCAAACGCCTCTGGATTCCTTCTGAGCGATACATCTGTCCAATAATGTCCAACTCACTGGTAGGTACACCAAGAAAAACACCTAGATCATACCATCTAGACACTTTGTCTAACTCTTCTACAAACTGATCGATAGGAATTTGCTTGGACATTTTAATTATATACAGTGTAATTGTACTGACCAACTTTGGAGGAATGAGGTAGGTATGTACGTATCATATCTCGCTAGCCCGCCCATCCTCAAGCAGCGCCGGCGCCAGCAGTTCCGTTGACACAATTAATTATTCCGTTCCGTAACCACACCCTCCATATAAAATTATGTACGAGGGCGTAGTTACGAAACGGAATAATGGAACTGAAATCCTCGTGCAGTGAGTCCAACTGTCCAAAGAAGATTTCACGTGATCAATCAGCATAATGGCATAGATAGTAGAGTAGTAGAGCAGAAGGAAACTTCTCTTCCTTCTATTCTACTATCTGTGATAATGGATAACACAGAAATGTACATAAATACTATTTCTGGAAATACTCTGTATTAGTTTGAGTTACACTTGATAATAACTTTGTGGTTACTTTGGCTAATTGAGAACAAACCAGGAATGTAACAACTTCACGAAATGCATCAAGGGTGCATGTGAGGTAGGGTTTGGCGATATTAAAAATTATGTTTTGTGATTATTGTATAAAGGTGACTTGCAATTACTCATTGATCAGTACTAAAAATAGGCTCATTTTTTAAAAGATGACACTTCTGATCCTTGTTTTGAGAGTATATGGCTCAAGATTAAGTGTTATAGTATTTTTCAACTGCATATATATTTAAACTATATTTTAATTCTATTAAGACAATATTTTGCCATTGTGATAATATTGGTAGACCAAATTATGCGATATGATTGTTGCAATGGAATAATTTTGCAGTATATGTGATATATTGAATTATTGCCTGACCCTAATATGAAGTGTATAGAAACAGCTGCCAAACATTAAAAACAGATCTATGGAAGTTATCTGAATGTTCGTATTTGTTAGGCATCCATATCTCTATAATTTACAACTGTGTTGAATCTCTCATAATTGAAATGAAACTAAACCTACAAAAAAATATATCACTCAAATTTGTACATTCGTTGTAGCTAAATGTACATTTGTACACTGTATATGACATTAGAATTGTCTCACACATAATTATGCAGCAACAACAATCTCACTACAATGAAAATAATAAATAATTAACTCCTCATACTCTATAGTTACTTTTGTATTTTAGATAAAATGTATTGAAAGGTCCCCTTGTCCTGTACCTTCTTCGAAAATTCATTCTCCAAAAGGATATTCATAACTTGTCCAATAGTCACCTTGGCGTCATACATGGCTTTGATAAATGTTGTCTGTTGTTCACAAAACTTTTGATCACGAAATGTGTAGTACAAAACCTTACGACCAGCTTGAGTGCCTGCCATCCACTGTAAAACTGTTTTTAGTTCCTTATTGCCACCAAAGGCACCACATCCCCAATTACCAGTTGCCACAGGAACACAACTCTTACCGCCAGCTGTATCACCAGGTACTTGAAAGCTAAACCCACAAAATGCTTTACAAACTTCACGAAGAACAGCATCTTTTGCGTACTGGTATGAAGAGCCTCCAGGAAGCCATGCAGCAGGTATAGCATCAATAGCTACTATACTCACTGAACACCTATTATCAGGGTCCACTGGATTGTCATCTGTATAGGGTCCTGTGTATGTGAAATTTCCCCCATATCCGCTATAAGTTGAGAACTGTTCGGCACCTGTTATTAAGATTGATTCATCAGTAGCCATTGATTCACAGTATAGGATTGAGACTAGACATTCCGGGTTGATGACAAATCGAATTTCCTCCTGTTGAAAAACATGAAATAGTGCATGTAAGAACAAAGTTGATCTACATTTTCATATCCAGAGGCTATAAGTAATAATTTGAAGTGGGAGGTACAATTACAACTGTATCATATAAACTTTTTTTTAACAACCTGCATTATTTCCATCAGATAGACATTAAAGCACAATGTATAACAATTATTATAATTGTGACCAGGCTATGGAAATCAGTACTTACATTATTCAATTTTGGGGGCCCTTTCTCTAAATGTTCATTATTCATTTTTTTGTACAGGTAGAAAATGTACGAACATTTAAACATAAGGCATAGAGTCATGGATTGAATAAGGAAAGTATCGATTTTCATATGAACTAACCTACCTGTACATTCCCTTGTTGTAACACACCTCCACCAATGTACTCATTAGCAAAATCAGCTTGTAAACATCCATGAGAAGACTCTATTAGACCTTCACTTTTAGGCTCAAATTCGCAAAGAGGTAGTTCACTTTTAGTCCAAAATTCTGCTTTTCTCTTCTCTGAATCCAAAACTTTCCTTTCTATAGTGATGCAGCGTTTAAGATACTTCTCATCACCAGCTACTTCTGCTTTCCAAAGACGTTCGAAGTATCCAATAAGACACAGACATTTGCTTTGTTGACTCTTAAAAAATCCGTACTCCAATATATCCACCAAATTGAGTTGTTGGTAGCGAGTTCCATGTTTAGATGGTTTGTTGAAGAGGAAGAAGAAAGCTAAAGCCAAAATACATGAGGCTTGGGAACGGGTTATTGTAACACCTTCACTTATACCACTTATAAGAAGCTACAGAATGTAAATGTGTATATAAATAAATTCATCACAATGATAGAAGTCAGTACTATACTAAATAATCCTCTTTTGTACTATAATAACTCATTTGCAGAACAAGAAATAGCTGTTGGTCAATAGACATTTTTTGACTATTTTAAACCTATGTCCAAACATTTAGAGCTATTATAATATTATATATAGTGCATTGTACGGCTGAACAAAATCAGCAATGTCCTAGAAAATTTGAAACTTTATTTCATGCTCTGCATTTGTACATGTACATCATATTCTAAGCTTTTTATGGCCCGTAGGGCCATCCCTATAATTGCTTTCCACGGTGGTTTAATGTGTATATATATATAATTATATATATATATATATATATATATATATATATATATATATATATATATATATATATATATATATATATATATATATATATATATATATATATATATATATATATATATATATATATATATATATATATATATATGTATATATATATGTATGTATATATATATTAGTGTTGTTTTAGTTACATTGTAACTATAACTATAATTAACTAAATAAAAATTGCCCAAAAATGGGAACTTTTAGTTAGTTAACTAAAACTAAAACCCTTTTAGTAAACCTAATATTATTTTAGTTAATTAACTATAACTATAACTAAAATTGTGATAAACTAGACATACTATAACTATAACTAAAAGTGGCATTATTGTCATACTAAAACAACACTAATATATATATGTTTATGTTTGTCACTTACGTGACCATGTGTTGTATATGTAGTTAAGGAAATTGTGTCATTCAGGAGGGGGGGGGCTCGGCTCGGTCAATTAATGCGTGCGGTGCTCTATAGACCAGCGCTATAGATAGAAACTGAAACTAATAGCTGTACAATATATTTATTTCTAAAGTTCTACAAGAACCTCTAAAAAGTAAGAGTAAAGTAATTAATAACTATAATAGAATGTTGTGTTTCATACTTGAGAAAGTCAGCCATGATTACCGAATGTTGGACACCACAAAGCAATCATAAGGATACCTTTTTCTCTATATATCTTGTTTTCCTCTCAAAATGCTTAGAAATATAGTTATTACAGTTTTGCACTTTGCTAATATATGGCATAACTATACCACTATGAAATGTTTGAAGTATACTGTAAACAGATGTAATATATAATGAATTTCCGTTATCAAGCCAAGTCTCAACTGAATGTGAAAGTACTTTAATTATCTTTATATTATCTGTTGATGATGGTGGTTTTTTGTATGCTACAACTCAATCAAGCTACAATATATCTCCAGCTAACACTAATACTGCACTTAACTTTAGCTCATCAGACTACAAAATGCTGTATAGTAATTGTTCATGGTCCTGTCCTTAAATAATTTTAATTAATCAAGTAAAAAGGCAGGTTATTTAATAATAGTAAATTGTCATAATTGTATTTTGTCGTAATTGCTATGAATATTTAATAAACATTTGAGGGCAGCCCTGTTACCCAATGTATTATACTGTATTTACAAAGTTGAGTTTATAGAAGTTGAAGTTATATAATATACTGCAAAATGAAGGGAAACTTTAAGCAGTTTCATAAACCAACAAATACGATTATAAATACAAATACACTTTGTTCAGCCTCAGATTACCCTCAAGATGGATGATGGATGCTATGATACAGAAATGCACGGGAAATTGATTTCCATCCAATACTTCTATGGTATTCAAGGGTGTGGCTAATCAAACTACAAAATTCATGCTTGTAGTTTTGCTCTTGACTCAATTTAAAAAAAAGAATATAAAATAAATTGATCATACAGGATATGCGACTCCACAAATGAGGTTGTTTTTGATCTTAGGGGTACACACCCACTTGATCGATCCTAGGTGCTAGGATGGGAACACGTCCCTCAAAACACGATTAAATCTGAACAAATTATTTCATTATGTTTATAAGGGGCATCTCCAAACTGAATTTTGTACACCTAACGTCATAGTGACACGAAGTGGGATGGGGGCTTATCACATGATGCTAAACACTGAATGCATGTGAAACATTATCGCAAAGAGGCAAACCACTCTTTTTGGTGAACTGCTGCCTTTAAAAGGAAACATTGTATATATATATATATATATATATAACCACTCAACTGATGCCTATCAAAAATTTGTTAAGTCTATGCCAACATAAATGCAAAATCCAAAACAAAGGAACCTGTTTTTAAGGAAGTACAGGTTAGTATGATACACTGGAGTAATTTAGTTCATGATGTTAAGAGGAGGAGCGGGTCTTTCAGTAGTGTTACTGTGACGTTAAGCGTACAAGCTTCAGTTCAACAGTAACCCTCCACTCCACGTACCTAGTACCTACGCGGGCGAGGGTTAATAAAAGAATCAGCTATACCACAAAAAAAAACAAGATATTATTTTTATTAATCATTATCATTATTATAATAACATTGTGGTCTAACCTGTATTGTTTTGCTTGGAAATAAACTTTCTACAGCTAATGCTCTGCTGGCAATATATGGTAGAATATCATTACAAAACTGTTCTTCATTGTAGAATTTACCATCACCAAGCGCCTTCTTTAAAACGTTTAGCATTGGAATGGTATCGACTGTCCAGTAAGGGCTGAGAGATATGGCTTCAGCTAGAGCAAGCAGACCAGTCTCTTTCTTATCTGCGATATTCTTTAACTTTTCTTTCACTTTAGTCCATTCCTTATGACTATGTGGAAGATCATACGTAGAAACAGTCGACGAGGCCATTGCTAATCAAAGGGCGTGACCTTTGACTGGACGATGATATTAATAGATGAGCAATGTGTTGAAATTTGACACTCACAAACCAAGAATAATTATATAAAATTGGTACAGGTAAAAAGATCATTGGTCATTCCAAACTAACATATTTTTGAGGTCACGGTGAATGTTAATGTCCTTTAGTTATTACAGTATTATCAGGAGCCCATTTCTGGTCAACGTCATTATGGGCTCCTGGTATTATATATTAACCTTGTAAACCTAATGAGCGTGGGCGTTAGTCTCGATTTCTTTTTTTACTGCAGAATTCAATTCTACATTTCAGAAAAAGTGTTTGTCTAAATATACTTTCTATCAAATTTGTGTTTAGTTTTTGAGTTATTTGCAAAAGAAGTTTCCGATGTTGCAAACTTTGAAGTGTTTAGTTTTTGAGTTATTTGCAAAAGAAGTTTCCGATGTTGCAAACTTTGAAGTGTAAGGAGACTTGACATCAACTGCTAAAACTAATTGTAATTATCACATTCTTCAGTTCAATTAAAGGTGTAACTTCATAATAAAATTAATAAAATAAATAAAAAGACAAAGAATGATTATTGCATATACATCTATTCAAAAATGAATTGTACATTATAATATTCTTCCCATTATCTACTATACAAACTCTTCATCCATTCAGTTGCTCTTAGTGTTATATTCAGTGCAGCATGTATGGGTTGCACCTGATGATGTCCTATAAGTGAGAGCCCACATAATCCAAGATAAGAATGCAAAGGATCTGCAATATGAAAGAGAAAATAAATTAGTTTTTGTATGTAATTTTTACTCCTACATGTATAAAAAGTATATCCCACCTGCTAAAAAAAACAGTCTTTAACAAAAGTTACATTGTATAATAGTGAGTTTACCTTAAGCCTATATACTATTAATCGGGTCTACTAAAGTTAGTAATTTTTAAATACTCAGATTTAGCATGCATTAATTTTAGCAAATGTCTGATGTGCCTAATATGCCTAATAAAATGATCATGAAATATATTTTTTAGCGTGTACTAATTTCAGCGATTATTAATTACGTTAGTCACTAAAATTAATACGTGCAATTAAAAGTAAATAGTTATTTTAAAGTTAACATTTATTATGTAAAGTTCTATTTTATCCTGTTTATCCTGTTTATCCTGTCTATATCATACGTCAAATTACTAGTTTCAAAAAGTTTGTTCACAAAATATAAATCTGACAAAAATCTGATTTTTATTATCAATTGTTGCAGCACATCCCACCACTCACATGAATTAACAAGCTCTCATATGATACATACATGTATATATGCAACTGAGACTGAATTAGGTATACTGGATAAACAGCAATAAATTAATGCAGATTAAAATACCAACCACACCACTCTAAATATCCTTGGCAGTACTTTTAGTAATAGTCTTTACAAATACATGTAGGTACGTTTAATCTCTTAATTGTTAAAAATTATTACTATAATTACCTGTATGTGCATCTGGCCATTTTGAAAACCCTCCTGTATACTGTCCCTCGGTTGACAGGATAAATGCTGTATTGAGATCTCTATCAATTAGTTCTGATGACCCAAGCAACTGACGAACAAAAGAGAAAGATAAATGACATTTAAATTATAAAATATATAACGCAATGTGTTGTATACACTACCTGACTTTATTAACTTTACTATATATGATGGGAGCTACACTCTACACTTTAATAAGGTGATGAGTATACTGGTATAGCATAGTAATGTGTAAATTCCCTTTACATTTGTATGTGATAACATATAATACTATGTAGTACATGTTCATTCAGGTATTGTAATTGTGTATGTAGAAAATCAATTTTTGTCACTTTAAGCCTCGTAAATTAAAAATATATATATATAATTATAATAAACCGAAATGTGGACATGGTGGTGTGTGGTACATGTATATTTACTGTATTATATGAAATAGATACCAATTATTATTCAATAATTATGATAGAAAATTAGAAATATTGGTAGTATTAATTATTAACTCTTTTATAACACAACTATACTGTTATGAAGGGGTTAATATCCGTATCGTATAGGGATAAAAATACATGTACATCGGTATCACTGGTATTAGCCACCAAAATACATGATATCATATCAGTTAAAAGTTTTGGTTATCATCTACCACTACTAATAGGTCATGTGATCAATAGTGACAGGTGATACTGTTGAAAGACTTTGAGTATAATACTTCATGTAGTACATTGATTAGTAATGATATCAAAGTACAATACTATATCTGAAATTTTATCATGGTATTCCAAGTATTGATAATGACACTGATACTATTTAATCTGACGCACCCATTTAACAGATAAAGGAATTAATTTTGCATTAAATTTGAAGTTAATGTACAGTACCAGACATTATTAAGTTTACATACATGTACTATCACTATACTTCCATTAACTACAGTGTACTTTGTGATTGAAGTACACTATACTTCAAATGTACTACATAGTATTACACCTTAGCACTATGCTATCACATACAAATGTAAAGGGAATTCACACATTACTATCACTACAGTACAAAGTAGTACTATAGTACTACTTGGAAGTACAGTTGACTATCACCTTATTAAAGTGTAGTTCCCATCATAGAATGTAAACTTAATAATGTCAGGTACTGTAAATACGCACATAATCAAGTACTGGTATGAGTGGTATCATTACATATCATAATCCAATGATACTGATTCCCAAACTATCATATTGATATTACCCATCACTATAATAATATTGCATATTTACATGTACTATTCCAATTCTCCCTCCAGTGGTCCACAATCATAAATTAGTGATAGATGATTCAATAACAAAGTATTCGATACTTCGATACCACATCTAAAATTTTTGGCATTGAGTAATGTCCAAGTGTTGATATTGACACTAATACTAGTCTACCACACCTCTATTTTAACTGACACACCCATTTAACAGATAAATTTGCACGTTTTTACATTTATCTACCCAAGTGCATTATCAAGTATCAGTATTATCAAGTATCAGTATCATACTCAATACCATCAATACTGATTCTCAAACTACTTGGTATCGTATCGTCCACCACTATTATAATTACATGTATTATGCCTCTTTAAACCAAACATTTTGGTTGCTTGAAACATAAAACAATCATCGAGGCTTTTAAAGTAAGCTGAAGAGGACATTATTGTATATTTTATAATCATATTCATAATTGTTGTTATATGGTATATACTACTGTGTTGCATTAGTAATGACCACTTTTAATTATAGCCCAATTTTGTATTGGGGCAAACCTGAGTGAGCCCACACTAGGGAGTAGGTACTGACATTGTTATATACATGTATGTATTGTATGTAGCTAGTACTGTATGCTCTATTTAGCCACATACTTGGTAATATTATATGTTCTATTTGGCCATATACTTGTTATATGCTCCATTTAGCCACATACTTGTAGGTAATATTATATGCTCTATTTAGCCACATACTTGGTAATATTATATGTTCTATTTAGCTACATAATTGTTATATGCTCCATTTAGCCACATACTTGTAGGTAATATTATATGTTCTATTCAGCCACATACTTGTTATATGCTCTATTTAGCCACATACTTGTAGGTAATATTATATGCTCTATTTAGCCACATACTTGTTATATGCTCCATTTAGCCACATACTTGTAGGTAATATTATATGTTCTATTTAGCCACATACTTGTTATATGCTCCATTTAGCCACATACTTGTAGGTAATATTATATGCTCTATTTAGCCACATACTTGGTAATATTATATGTTCTATTCAGCCACATACTTGTTATATGCTCCATTTAGCCACATACATTTACTTGTAGGTAATATTATATGCTCTATTCAGCCACATACTTGTTATATGCTCCATTTAGCCACATACTTGTAGGTAATAATTATATGCTCTATTTAGCCACATACTTGGTAATATTATATGTTCTATTTAGCCACATACTTGTTATATGCTCCATTTAGCCACATACTTGTTATATGCTCCATTTAGCCACATACTTGGTAATATTATATGCTCTATTTAGTCACATACTTGGTAATATTATATGTTCTATTTAGCCACATACTTGTTATATGCTCCATTTAGCCACATACTTGGTAATATTATATGCTCTATTTAGCCACATACTTGGTAATATTATATGTTCTATTTAGCCACATACTTGTTATATGCTCCATTTAGCCACATACTTGTAGGTAATATTATATGTTCTATTCAGCCACATACTTGTTATATGCTCTATTTAGCCACATACTTGTAGGTAATATTATATGCTCTATTCAGCCACATACTTGGTAATATTATATGTTCTATTCAGCCACATACTCGTTATATGCTCCATTTAGCCACATACTTGTAGGTAATATTATACGCTCTATTTAGCCACATACTTGGTAAAATTATATGTTCTATTTAGCCACATACTTGTTATATGCTCCATTTAGCCACATACATGTACTTGTAGGTAATATTATACGCTCTATTTAGCCACATACTTGGTAATATTATATGTTCTATTCAGTCATATACTTGTTATATGCTCCATTTAGCCACATACTTGTAGGTAATATTATATGTTCTATTCAGCCACATACTTGTTATATGCTCCATTTAGCCACATACTTGTAGGTAATATTATATGCTCTATTTAGCCACATACTTGGTAATATTATATGCTCTATTTAGCCATATACATGTACATGTACAGCATGTAGGTACATGTAATACTAAATAATCCAAATTAGTGGTTGCCCCTGAAACAAAATGACTCTACAATCATTCAGGACTATAACATTATAGTAACTAAAAGCTGTAACTATTGGTTCTTAAGCAAACATGTAATTTAGTTATACAAGTAACTATAGACACTGTACCTTATTGTATGATAATACATATTGACACTGTACCTTATTGTATGATAATACATATTGACACTGTACTGTATTGTATGATAATACATATAGACACTGTACTGTATTGTATGATAATATGATGTTGTTTAATAATTCACCTCTAAACTAGCTCCTACCCAAAAGCTATAGCAGGTATCAACAGGTTTGTTGGGTCTTCCCTGAAATCCACTTTGTTGTCTGTTAATACACCATTTCTTTATTCTTTCTATATCTTTATTGGAAAATGTCGTGTGCAGTCTCTCCATTAATACAAGAGAGGCAATTGCACAAAATGTGGAACCACCTGTGGAGAGAGAGAGAGAGAGAGAGAGAGAGAGAGAGAGAGAGAGAGAGAGAGAGAGAGAGAGAGAGAGAGAGAGAGAGAGAGAGAGAGAGAGAGAGAGAGAGACATGTACATACGTTATTGCACCATAAGTCTATAAGTGCAAGTTCCAAGCACATCATACTGTAATGTATGGTGATTGTTCAGTATTTAATATGTCAATGAAATGTACATTAGAGACTATTAAGTACTGTTTGTAGGCTTTCTTTTATTATACACATACGTGTATTAATGAACTCACCATGTGATTCTAAGTTAGGACCTTGAGCAATACCAAAATCATAGGACTACACAATATGATATAAATGTAATTATATAAAGAAATACATATATCATGAATGTGAAATGAATTACAAAAAATCTTTTATGGAATTTATAATTGGTGGAATCTATTGTGTAGTTTAGAAATACAATTGATGAGTGTGTGTTTATAAAGAACACTATTCATTACAGATAACATTTTTCATTTTGAGATCCAGCTAAAAAATAATCAGTGTTTTTATCTAGGGGGGGAATCTTCCCTCCCTTCAAGTCTCTTCCCCTCCCCCACAACCACAGAGAAAGTAAAATCCAATTTTTTGTTCTGGAGGTATTTGGAATACCTCAGACCCCCTTACTTTGCTGTGGTTCATAGAAGCACGAGTTGCCTCTCTTCCCCCTAATCTTCTCCCATTTAAAATATTGCTAGATAAAACCCTAGCTGTTAATTGTCAAAGAGCTATATGTAGGTAATGATGTGAAATCATATACTTACCACACTGTTTCTGATATATTCTGAAGCTTTGTCTTTATTAACTCCAGACCAGTCATTTAACATATAGCATACACTACAGGCACAATATACAAATCTCATATCTGTCTCAGTACCCTCAATAGTTGAACAAAAACTATGTTATTAAGAGATGTAGATTATGTAAAAACATTACATACAGTGAAATCTGGTCTGTCCTATCTATTTGATTCACAATGTAAGGTTAGGCAATTGTGATATTTAGTTTAAACTATTGTTATATTGCAGTGTGTTCCCCAGGATTATTATTAAAAGCAGAGGAGTACACCAGTGGTACACGATGTTTGATCAACAATGGTCAGTGTTGTAGAACAGTGTTTTTCATCATAAACTTTAAAATTAAAGGGTAGAGGAGGAACATTAAAAACTAATTTATTCTCCTCCTAACAGACAGGATCAATAGTGTGTATGAAAGCTAATTACGTGTTAAATGTGTATATTATACCTGGAGCTTATGAGTGACACAAAGGAACATCAAGCTTTAGCAATTTCCATTTATTGTCAAACAACACATTATTCAAATATCCTTAAATACAATTACCTTTCAAGCTTGTGATTATATCCATGTTAGTATATGGCAATAATACACTGTTTTGCAATATTGTGATATTCTAATTAAGGTGGTGATACGATTAAGGAAAGCAATTGTTTAAGATACATGTAGGCATGTTGTCGGAATTATTTTTCAGGAAAAGGTCCTTTTTCCAAAATTACATGCAGGTTACACTTATTGTTGTGAGCAATATTCTTTATTGAACAGGAATTGATATTAACAAGCATAGTGTTTGTTATTGGTTTATAACACACATCTAATACATAATGAATATTAGTTATAAGCATTTTATCTGAGATGGTACAGCTAATATGTATATTGTTCTATACAGTCCAAATGAGGGGTGTGGACTTAATTGTATAGCCTCCCCTTAGACACTCACACATTCCCAACTTGAATAAGTTGAACACTGCTGTATATGAAATAGTCTTATAAGTATACAATTATATACATATACACAGGGGGTCATATACACAGGGGGTCTCACTAAAATCAGGAACATTTTTATTAATACATCTAATTCAAGATTCTTCTGGTATATACACTCATAGAATAGCAAAGGGGTCAGCTGCAAAAATACATGTACATGTAACAGTAATGAAATGGGCGTGTGATTTTATGAACAGTGATGTGCTTGCCCATTCTAGTTATGTAATCACTTACCTTCCATCAGGTTGTTGTAATGCTTGTAGTCCCTTCATTAAAGCAGGCTTGTTGATTCTACTGAAGTCATCTCCCAGTATTAGAAGAGAAGCTAAAGCCGTGTAGGTCATAGCAATGTGGCTGCAATCATATGGGTATAGTTGAGGTGACTAAAGTTTAATGTATTGTGTGTGTGTGTGTCAGAGAGAGATAGAAAGGGTGGGTGGAGGGAGGGAGGGAGAGAGGAAGGAAGGAAGGGAGAGAGAGAGAACAGAGAGATAATATCATGAAGAATATTTGCATATACACATGTATTACTATATAAATGTTTGTTTGGATACAAAATGTATTGTTCCATACTTTCATTACGAATATGAGATGGATTTTAGCTTATAGTATGTGAAAGTGTATGGCTTAACAACTATTGTTCCCCCAGTAGTTGCCATTGGTTACCCACAAACTACATGTATTTGGTATCAGAAGAGTCGCCCAGGTTGGTTTGAGTAGAGTGTTAGTATCAGTTCAAATGTATTATGTGCATTTTGTGTATGTGGATTATCAAACTACTCAGTATTGTATCAAAAAGTATATTCTGGTATTGCCCATCACTTTATAACAAATACCTCAATTTAGGGGCATATTAATTGACAACAGACCAATTAACTTAATCATAATTATATTACATGTTAGCACTGTCAAGTACTCAATACTGATTCTCTAAATACTTGGCACCATATTGAATTTTTATGGCCCATAGGGCCATCCCTATGATTGCTTTCCCACGGGTTCGAACTATATATATATATAATTATATTATATGTTTGTGTCACTTGTGCGAGTATGCGTTGTATACGTAGCTAAGGAAGTTACATCATTCCCGGGGGGCTCGGTCAATTAATGGGCGTGGCGCATAAAAGAACGAGCGCTCAAGCTCTACAGACCAGCAGAAAGAAAGCTGTGTAGCTTACGTAGAAACTGGAACTAATAGCTAACTATTCTACCTGAAATATATTCCTAAAGTTCTACAAGGTTCTTTAAAAGGTAAAGAGAGTGGATAATCAAAATATTAACTATAATAGGCTGTTGTGTTTCAAGCATGATAAAGTTAGCCATGATTACTAATTACTGAATGCTGGACACCATAAAGCAATTATAGGGATACTTTTTTTCTCTATATACACTTGTTTGTATCACACATACCGATACCGATACCAAAATATCGATATCACTGATACCAACCTCATCCCCTCAGATATCGATATTCTTTGAAAAGTAATTTCGATCTGATACTAGTCTGTCACACCTCTATTTCAATCTGACACACCCATTTAACATATTAGCGCTTCCACATTTTCAACAGAATTTGTATAAAATTTGACATTTATCTAAAAATGTCCTACTCAATACCAATGATACTAAAATTACAGGTATCACCCACCACTAATGCCCACAGGGCATCTCAAAAATTCTTTTTTATCATCTGAGTTAAGTGACACCAGGTTGTGATACTGGTTTCTTGCTGTATGGCAAACTCAATGGGGCTTTATATAGTCAGGGAGTGATCATGTTATTGTGGGTTTATATTTTAATCATATTCATTACAATAACAGGAAGTATCATTGACTTCATTACTATATTCATGATTGTATCTGTATGAATAAAAAGATTGACTATTGGAGACAATCTTCTAAGAACATACATGAATATGACAATGAATACCAACAATATTCCCAACAGAGATCTGCATTGTACTGGAAAAACTTAAATTTGAGGAATAAATGCAGAATGCAACTGAGGGGAGTCTTAAATCATGAGTATTTACAAGTTATAAGTCCAGATACGTATCTAGAGAAGGTTATTGATTATACAATGTGTATATAGGTGTGTGTATCATTATGTAATAAATATACATGTGTACATGTACATTATAAATTTACAACAAATATATTTGTACAACCACTGTGACTGCAACTGCAGATGACAGCTGTTGTTGTTGTCTGGACTACCACCAGAGTATTGTAACCCTCCTACCTACATGTACATAGCAAGGGTTGACTGCAACTGCTGTTGTTGTTGTCTGGACTACCACCAAAACACAAACAGAGTATTGTAACTCTCCTACCTACATTGTGTACATAGCAAGGGTTGATAGCTAAACAGTGAAGAGTATTGGTGGGCAATATTATTATTGAGATTATCGATATTACCAACATTTGTATTATATTGAATCATATCGATGTTAATTTTTATGGCCCGTAGGGCCATCCCTATGATTGCTTTCCCACGGGTTCGATGTATGTTTATATATATATATATATGCTTTTGTCACCTACGCGAGTATGGGTTGTATACGTAGTTAAGGAAGTTACATCATTCCCGGGGGCTCGGTCAATTAATGGGCGTGGCGCGTAAAAGAACGCGCGATCAAGCTCTACACACCAGCAGAAAGAAAGCTGTTGAGCTTACGTAGAAACTGTAACTAATAGCTAGCTATTCTGCCTGAAATATATTCCTAAAGTTCTACAAGGTCCTTTGAAAGGTCAGGAGAGTAGATAATGAAAATAATAACTATAATAAGCTGTTGTCTTTCATGCTTGATAAAGTCAGCCATGATTACTGAATTCTGGACACCACAAAGCAGTCATAAGGATACTTTTATCTTCACTTAAATTTGTAAAGCAATCATAGGGATGTTTTTTTCTCTATATACACTTGTTTAAAAGCAGTAATTCGACATGTTAACCACACCCATTTACACCTACACCACACCAATATTTAGGGTAATTTAATTTGTCTAAATTTTGACGAGCATGTCATAGTCTCCTTATTCTCTTTGTTTTAATGGTTCATTGATTTGAGGCAGTTATGTTGTTACATGTAGTCTGTCAGGCAATGGAGTATTCTTTCAAGTGTGTCTAGCAAACTGGCACTAGCTATTAGCCATGTACCATGGATTCAAGATTAGTCACATGAGCAAGCATGTGTTCAGTAAAGATTTAATAAAACTTAATAATTTACTGGTATCTAATAGTATCGATACTGTTCACCACATTACTCAGTATATCACATTGATACCAAATTTGTGCATCCACTAGTCTGGAGAATAATCAAATTAACTCAGTGATTTAACTGCCTTAAATTAAGTTAAGGCATTTCAAAAATTGAAAGGATAATCGAAGATTTATTTCCCCTTAGTCAAAAAAGAAACTGTTGGAACCACTAAACAGGGTTTGGGTTTTATAGTCAGGGAGTGTTCATGTTATTGTGGGTTTATATATTAAATCATATTCATACTGGAAACAGGATGTGACTATACTAACTACATTAGTGATTGTATATACCTCAAGAACAAAAGCCTTGCTAACTAGATATTCATGCAAGGTAATGAAGTTACAAAATGTACATGTATACAATAATTGTACAAGGTCTCATAAAGTGATGGGAGAAAGGGAGGGAGGGAGGGAGGGAGGGTAATTTTTTTTAAAAAGTACAAGTCTTATACAATATACATCTACATATAGCTGTGTGTATCATTTTCTCTCTAAATTATGTTATAACTACACTTGTGGTATATAATATTACTAACAAGAGATTTCAAGGTTTTTCGGTATTTATAGCCTGCTCTTCTATTTTCTCTTGAAATCAACACTGACTTTATTGTTTTAAGATGATAGTTAGGACACACAAAAATGAATTTTACATGTAACTAGTCTATTTACTGTATAATAAATTTTAAATGAAGGTTAATTGGATAGGATATATATGTATGTATAGAATATGTTACCATGGTTACCAGTTTCCTCACATTAATTTCATCAAGTCATTCGGTTACAGTTATTAGGGATGGGCCTATTATGCTCAAAGTTTTAGTTTCTGGCAATTCTTCAAAAAGTTGCCTATAATTCCCACATTTGTTAAAAAAATTATCAAATATCAAACAAGATATAATTATAGAGAAAAAAAGTATCCCTTTGACTGCTTTGTTGTGTCTAGCATGCAGTATCATGGCTGATTGCCTGAAACACAACAGCCTATTATAGTTATTATCTTGGTTATCTACCTCTCCTTACCTTTTAAAGGACCTTGTGGAACTTTACAAATATATTTGTGTTTCAGGTAGAATAGCTAGCTATTAGTTCCAGTTTCTATGGTAATATACAAGCAGCTTTCTTTCTGCTGGTCTATAGAGCTCGAGCGTGCGTTCTATTATGTACCACGCCCACTAATTGACCAAATCCCCCGGAAGAAATTAACTTCCTTAACTACATATACAACACATACTCGTTTAAGTGACACAAGAATACATATACATTGTATATACATTAAACCCTGTGAAAAGCAGTTATAGGGATGCAACTACGGGACATAAAAATAACCACCTAAAACCCCATATTTTTGCAGATTCTTCTTGTTATGCCTCAATGTAATCTTGTAAGCAGTTCATAATCCCAAGCTCAATTAACAAATCACTCTGATTCACTCAGCTGCAAATCTGCCATGTGCTTAATGAGGAGGGTGTGGTTAACCACACTATTTCAAAATTTCTCTCTCATAATTCTCAATTTTTTTTTCTATCTCAAAATTATGGGGATATCACGTGTTTTGAGGATTAACTTGATTTGTATATAGGCTTCTATCGGCAAACCTTTTGATACTGAGTCTTGCGCTATTAAAAGGGTGAGAAGAAAGTCGGTTGTATATTCTCTACATGACTTAAACCAAACAAGATGTCTTGTGCCTCTGCCACTGTTGATAGGTAGTCACTGTGATTTGGTTCCTGTAGCTAATAAATGATGGTTTGGAAGCAAGTACTTCTGTTGTTATATTTAAGATACAATTAATTTTTTTGTACACACCCCCGATCACATGATGAAGACATCATCCTGCCCCAAAATATTAGCCGCTGTTACCAGATGCTCTACCGAGTTTAGAGGGGGTGCAGCTGGGAACAATACTAACAAGTAACAAAGAGCTAGACAACAATAAATAAAGAACAGGACATCATACACTAGACAAGCAGATAGACCTATGATACATGTACATGTAAATTAATGTAAAGAAAACAATGGCCATAACAAACTAGATTACCACACCTGTTTTATTATTGTCAGTTTAGAAAAGTTCACTATTTTTTCACCAGTCATCAGTATTGCCCTTCATAATAATTATTATAACATGTGTTCATACATTATTTAGAAAGATGAGAGGCTTTTCAGGAAACTAAAGATAGCCTCCTGTTCTGTCAATAAATATATATCATGTTTAGTTTTGTAATCTGTACACACTTCATAAACATTATAGACCAAAATGATGTGTTTTATAATAAACTTTACTGCCAAACACATTATAATAAATACATTAGTACAACCATTGGTACTGACAACTAGTGCTGTTTGGACTAAGTACTGTAAACCCTCCCAATCACATACACAACAAGAGATGATAACAAAACATCAATACAAAATACATCACTGATTTATAAATGTAACTGCCTTAAATTAAATTAAGGCATCTCAAAAATTTGTGCAAATTCCAAAAGTTCCAGTTCCCAAAAGGATGTCTTCCTGCAGCACATGGTCATGGCTTTATAGTCAGGGAGTGTTCATGTTATTGTGGGTTTATACATTAAATCATATTCATACTGGAAGCAGGATGTGGCTATACTATACATCATTGTTGTACATGTATGATTGCACATATTTACATGTACCACAAGAACAAAGGCCTTGCTAAAGAGGTATTCACACAAGGAAACGAATTTTCTAAGAACATACATTGTACAAAATGTACATGTATATAATGCATGTAAAAGGTGTCAAGGTCTCATACAGAGATCAGGGAGGAGGGAGGGGGTCTAAAATCATGAGAATTTTATAAGTACATGTCTATAATGGCTGTGTGTATCATTTTGTAAATTTTAAATTTATATTCAAGATATACATGTATACATTACTAACAAAAGATCTCACATAATAAATCTGATCTAGATATCACCTACATGTACATGTATGATCAAGGTTAATTGCACAGGATATATTGTAGGTATAAAATATGTAACCATGGTTACCAGCTTTACTCTATTTTGATAGAATACGGGTAAATCACAAGACAGTTTTCTCACTTTTGATTATACAATGTGTTTATAGGTGTGTGTCAGTGTTCTCGTTAGGCCTTTTTGTGGTGGTGTTGCACCACCTATATTACTGTCTGCACTACCAACAGAGGTTCAAATTTCAATTTTGCACCACCAAGCATTGTTATACTTAATTACCATGAAACCACATGATATTATTATCCAACCTACAAACCACATTGTTCAAACAATCAAGTAAACTCCAACTTTGAAGTTATATATTCAAAAACGTGGGTGGGACCACCAAATATGGAAATCCTGGCAAGAACACTGGTGTGTGTATCATTATGTAATAAATATGCATTATACATTAAATACATTTATACAACCACTGTGACTGCAACTTCTGTTGTTTTTGTTGTCTGGACTATATACCATAAACACAAACAGAGTACTGTAACCCTACATACATGTAGCAAGGGTTGATAGCTAAACAGTGTGGTGGGCAATATTATTATTGAGATTATCGATATTACCAACATTTGTATTATATTGAATCATATCGATGTTGATTTTTTAAAAGCAGTAATTCAATACATTAAGCATACCCATTTACACCTACACCACACCCATATTTAGGGTAATTATGTCTAAATTTTGATGAGCATGTCATAATTATTATCACCGAAACTTCATAGTCTCCTTATTCTCTGTTTTAATGGTTCATTGATTTGAGGCAGTTATGTTGTTACATGTAGTCTGTCAGGCTATGGAGTGTTCTTTCAAGTGTGTCTAGCAAACTGGCACTAGCTATTAGCCATGTACCATGGATTCAAGATTAGTCCCATGAGCAAGCATGTGTTCAGTAAAGACTTATTAGTATCATAAATTATGAAAAATAATATTAATATCACCAATAATGTTCACCACATTGCTCAGTATATCACATTGATACCTAATTTGTGCATCCACTAGTCTAGAGAATAATCAAATTAACTCAGTGATTTAACTGCCTTAAATTAAGTTAAGGCATTTCAAAAATTGGGAAGATTTATTCCACCTGATAAGCAAGGTAATACCATCTGTTGACCAGGGTTTGGGTTTTATAGTCAGGGAGTGTTCATGTTATTGTGGGTTTATATATTAAATCATATTCATACTGGAAACAGGATGTGACTAAATGTGATTGGACATACATACCTCAGAAACAAGGGCAAGGTAGTGAAATTACAAAATGTACATGTATACAATACATGTACAAGGTCTCACAAAGTAATGGGAGGGAGGTGTCTAAAATTTTTAAAAGGTACAAGTCTTATCAGAGAGTACGCTAGTACTCTCTATGTAGGGATGGCACTGAAAAATATGGCTGCCTATACATTTCAATTGCAAGTGGTGAGTTGAAATCTCTGCCAAAATTATGGAGACAAGTCTTAATACACACATACCTTTTGATATCTAGTACATGTACATGTTTTTATGACTAACAACATCTTCTAGAAAGCTGGCAAGTAGCAAAACTAGCAAAATCTTCATCATAATAATATTATTTTCCAGACAAATAATGTTTTTGTATGTTAAACTATCACAATGATTCTAGCACCATTCAAATGGGATTCATCGTAAAATTCGGGTCTGCAAGTATGGAGATGATATCTGCAGGTACTGTGAAATAAAGAGAGTCTGAAAGACTGCATAGATTTGATTTCGTATTGGACGCCATTTCGATAAGCGATCAACCCACGTGGAATTTAATTGTACATGCACATATGTGTCTTCGTGATCGCATCAGATATTGGGGTCACTCTGTGAAAGGAAAGTGCTGGTTATGTTGGATCAGGAGTCCATGATAGAAAAAACGTAAGAGGGAAGGAATGTGAATCGCCCACGTTGTAACGAGATTTTGTATCAGCGATGTCTCGCTAGCGGATATACTATTTTTAGAAAGATGCTTGGCCACGTGGGCCAGAATTGACCACACCTCCACGAAAACAAGGCTTTTGTTTCAACTCCACGAAGGTCACCTAGATTGGCTGCTATTCGTTCTACTTCTATCACAGTAGCAAACACAACCACTCCAATTAGAGATCGTTTACGAGAGGCGACAAGAAGTACCCCTATTTTAGGAGAAACGAAGCGTTTTATCGATCTTGTATCTTGGAGGTGCAGTCATTCTGCTGGCCATACACTTTCTAAAAATAGTATATCCGCTAGCAAGACATTGCTGATACAAAATCTCGTTACAACGTGGGCGATTCACACTCCTTCCCTCTTACGTTTTTTCTATAATGGACTCCTGGTTGGATCATAACCATATTGAAAACATTTACCAGATGCCCTCCTAAGTTTAGAGGGGGTGTAGCTGGGAACAAGACTAACAAGTAACAAAGAGCTAGACAACAATAAAGAACAGGACATCATACACTAGACAAGCAAGTAGACAAGCAAGTAGACCTACATGTATGATACATTGTACATGTAAATTAGTGTGAAGAAAACAATGGCCATAACAAACTAGATTACCACACCTGTGTTTGTCAGTTCAGAAAAGTTCACCATTTTTCATCAGTCATCAGTATTACCCTTCATATAATAACTATTAATTTTATAACATGTGTTCATACATTATTTAGAAAGATGAGAGGCTTTTCAGGAAACTAAAGATAGCCTCCTGTTCTGTCAATAAATATACACATGTATATCATGTTTAGTTCTGTAATCTATACACACTTCATAAACATTACATTGTGGCTGCTGGAGAAGAAGGGTCATAGAAGGAGAACGTCCCGTTAGAACTGGAAGAGCCAATGAGGAAGAAACGTCGAAAATCACCAACTTTTATCTGGAACTGACGAGCCAAAGTTTGGCGAAAGCACATGTAAATTAAAAAAAGCAACAGCCATAACACCCCTACCTTTTCCGACTTTTGGTGTCCTTAAACACTGTGTTGTCAACATCAATTATGGTACTGAAGATAGTCTCCTGTTCCGTCAATATACGTTCTATACAAATACACTTTGCTGCCAAACAACTTAGTGACTGATTGTCCTTTACTTATAATATGTCCAAAACAGAAAAGAAGTGCTGTAAAAACCTGCCAACACAACAAGTGTTAAAACATCAATACAAAATACCTCTGAGTCACTTATTTAACTGCCTTAAATTACAATTAAGGCATCTCAAAAATTAGTAACATGTAATATGTTTGAAAGAGTATACTATTGTAGCTGCTAGCAAATTATCAGGCTTTTATAGTCAGGGAGTGTTCATGTTATTGTGGGTTTATATATCAAATCATATTCATAATGGAAACAGGATGTGACTATGTTAACTACATTGTGTGTAAATTAGTGATTGGACATACTACAAGAACAAAGGCCTTGCTAAATAGGTATTCACACAAGGTAATGAAGATTTACGATGTACATGTACAAGGTCTTATAAAGTGATGGGAGGAAGGGGGTCTAAAATCATGAAAACAAGTCAGGATATTATAGATTAATATCCTGACTTGTAATGTGTATATAAATATACATGTACATGTGTATGTTGCTATATGTATCATTTTGTAAATTCTAGATTTCACATGCATGTAACAAACTTGATCTACATGTAGATATCACTCATGATCAAGGTTAACTGCATGGAATATACATTATATTATAAGCCAGGGCAAGAAATAGCTACTGGTCATTGGACAATTCCAACCAAATGTCCGACCATTTTGAGCTTATATCACATACACAATACAATACCTGACTGATCAATAATCATTAATGTTCGAAAGAAATTTTAGACCTTGTTTCTTATTAGGTTTAGAATATGTAACCATGGTCACCTGCTTTACTTTGGAATACTAGTAAATCACAAGAAAGTTTGCTCCCTTTTAACAGAAGTTATTTTAAACTACTTTATTTGGCAAGCAACTGATTTGATCAAAATTATTTTGTTGGAAAGTGCCCCTTTTTGAAAATTAGGTCACATGCACTTACAGTAAAAGAGATATCAAAATTTCCTGCTTTTTATGGCCCATAGGGCCGGGCCGTCACTATAAATGCTTTTTCACAAGTTTGAACTATATATACATTATTATATATGTTTGTGTCATTTACATATATGTGAGTATGCATTGTATACGTAGTTAAGGAATGTTGTGTCTTTCTAGGGGGCTCAGTTAATAATTGGGGGTGGCACACAGAAGAACACGCTCTCGAGCTCTACAGACCAGCAGAAAGGTGTGTAGCTTTTTTAGAAACTGGAACTAGTAGCTAGCTATTATCGGTGTCAATACTTGAGCATTATGCAATGTAGTGTATACACTACAGTACGTAATGCTCAAGTATTGACACCGATATTACAATACAATACCCTGTATTAATAAAATCATGTCTCTTTGCATAGTACATGTAGCTACCAATTATAAAAAAGAATATGAAAGTCTCACTTTAAAATTTAAAACAATGTAGCAATAATAAAAAAGTACATGTATCTCAAAAAATGAAGTAAACACGTCATTGCAACTTATCAAGTGTATGGGTAATTTTGGTATAGTACTCAATACTATACAGTCATGTACATGTATACATGTACCTCCCAAACTATTGCATATCACTAGTTTGGTTTTCTGCATAGTTAATGTATAATGCTATTTAAAACATCAGGTGACTGGTCCAAGATTGCCATCAAAAACTAGGATCACTTTGATACTGATTGAACCCTAACCACAAGGGAACCCTAACCCTACCCTAAATGAACCACATAATGATATTCATGAGATTTTGATGGCAATGTAATAAGGTGACTAGTATATAATAATCTGATTGGCTCAATGTCATCATACATGTAATTACTAAAATTAAATAAGTTCTAGTGATGGGCAATATACCGATATTTTATTGATACTTGCGATATTTACAGTATCGTTAGGGATTATAATTTTGTCTTACCAATACAATAACCACGCCAAGTTACACCCACTAGTTGTAACCACGCCCATACACTTACACATGTAGTTTGCACTGGAAAGGCTTTACGAAAATACAAACTCAACCAAAACAAATGTAACAACAATAATTTGATTTTGGAGAATTTGTATCTGGTGAGAAAGAAGCTATTTGTGCATAATTTATATCATTAAATTTTTTAAACAATGATAGCCATGCCTTGCACATTCATTTAAAATGGGTGTGGTTATCATATCAATAAGTATCAATACAAATTCATACAAGTGATATTTGATGACGATATTGTTTCTCAGTATTGCAAACTATCACTCATCACTAATAAGTTCAACAATTATAGTCATCAATATTATATTACATAAATCATTTTGCCAAAGGCATTTCACAAATTTATTGTCACTAATACTGGATACTTCAAAACTCTTACAGTATATAGTCAGCTATAGTCAGTCATACTAATCTCAAGACTGGTAAGATTATTATTTTGCTATAAATGAGTGCGCATATATAAATATTGGTGACTATAGAATAATATATGCGCGATTGTAAGAGTGATCAAGAAAGAAATGGTCATATTGAGGCAATAGTTAAGAACATACATGTTGTATTTGCAAAATGGATGAATAATCTTCACCAATACCTACATGTAATGATGTACATGGTGTTGTACATTAAATATTAATTTTGGTACATGTACATGATGTTATCAGAGATGTAGAAAGAAAGAAAGAAAGACACCTGAGGCAATGGAAAAATGAAAATGAGAGTTGCCTCAGGTGGGATTCGAACCCACGACACTCTGTACTCCAGACAGATGCTCTACCAACTGAGCTACCAAGGCAGCCCAGCTGGCAGGGTCCGAATCAACATGTACATGTACATGGTAGTTTTGCAACAGTTAATAGATACATGTAGATAGTCTCCTGTTCTGTCAATATATGTTCTGTACACACTTGAAAAAGTCATAGACCAAAATGTCGTGTTTTCTAATAAACTTTGCTGCCAAACAACTTTGTGATTCATTATCTAGTAACTTATACTTGTACAACCTCTGTTGTCTGCACTACCATCAAAACACAAGGTGACTCTCCCACCCACATACACAACAAAGGTTGATAACAAAATCACTGATTGAATTGCCAAATGCCAAGTTAAGGCATCTCAAAAATTGCAGAATAAACTGAGAAAAATTTTGAAGTGCATCTGTAATAAATGGTCTGGGCTTTATAGTCAGGGAGTGTTCATGTTATTGTGGGTTTATAAATTAAATCGTATTCATACTAGAAACAGGATATGACTATGCTAACTAAATTAGTGATTGGACATACCTCAAGAACAAAGGCCTTGCTAAAGAGGTATTCACACAAGGTAGTGAAGTTACAAAATGTACATGTACAAGGTCTCATACAGAGATGGGAGGAGGGAGGGGGTCTAAAATCATGAGAATTATAAAAGTACAAGTCAGAATATTAATGTCTTATACATTGTACATCTGCTATGTGCATCATTTTGTCTAATTTATGTTACAATTATATATATGATATGTTACCATGTGATATGTTACCATGGTTATCACCTATAGAATACTAGTGAATCACAATAAAGTTTTGTCACTTTTAACAGATGTAAACCAGTTATTTTAACAGATTAACCGCCAACATCGCCTATAGGCGACGCTAAAGTTATACACTGTAAATACAAACATCGCTTCGATGCAACGATTCGGTAACGCCTACCTTTAACGATCATAACTTGATGAGAAAGGCGAGTCTGGACCTGGGATTTTTCAAAACAGAGTCTCATTCCTGTTCTTGAACTTTCATGTACTGAGTAACGAGGGTTTCCATAACAAAAAAACGAAAAAAAATTCACGTGGAATATTTAAGCCACTTGGGTACAAAGGAAATACTCTATATTCCTTAGAACTCTGTACTATATATACATGTACAGTATGCAAAGAGCATCATCAGTATTCTTGTTGTACTGGTGACAGTTTAGTACCCATACTATACACATGTAGAGAAGGTGACTTACAAAGAATTTGATTTATAACTTGCAGAAGCTAATGCACTACATAGTATCTGCAATTCCAATAGTGATAACTTGGATGAAACCTTTTGTATAAAAATCACTACTTAATATTATACAAAGCACAACTCTTAAATACTAAGAGGCTCCTGCATAGACAAAGGTGAGGGCATATATCAATAGATACATGTACAAAGGAAAGGACAAGTACATGTATAAGAAGTAACTAGTCTTGTCCCCAGTCACACCCCCTCCAAACTCCAAAGAGCATCTGGCAACAGTGGCATTTTGGCAATAATGTTACATCAAAATCTCATGAATATCATTATGTGGTTCATTTAGGGTAGGTTAGGGGTAGGTTAGGATTGTCTTATGGTTAGGGTATCAAAGTAATCTTAGCAAATTTGGACATCACTCCTAACCATAAGAGAACCCTAACCCTATCCTAAATGAACAACAATGATATTCATGGGATTTTGATGGAGGTTGCAGCTGGGAACTACATGTAGACTAACAAGTAACAAAGAGACAACAATAAAGCACAGGACATCATACAGTAGAGAACCCAAAAGGTAGACCTATGATACATGGAAATTAGTGTAAAGAAAGCAACGTCCCTAACATATCATAGAACTACATGTAGATAACCACACCTATGTTTGCTTAGTTCATAAAAGTACACCATTAATTAAATCAATATTGCCCTATAATAATTATAACATGTGTTCAATTGTTCATAAAATTTATTATTTTTAAAGATGGGAGTCTTTTTGAGAAAGATCATAGTTACTTATTGTCCATTAAATACATTAGTACAATCACTGTTACTGACAACCATTGTTGTTTGGATCACCTTCCACCACACAACAAGAGTGGATTACACAACAGTCAATACTTTACTAATTTAACTGCCTTAAAACTGAGTTAAGGCATCTCAAAAATTTGCACATGTATGGTAAAGTTATGTAAGGTGATTGATTACCTTGGCTTTTATAGTCAGGGAGTGTTCATGTTATTGTGGGTTTATATAATCAATCATATTCATACAGGAAACAAAATATGGCAAAGTGATTGAGTACCTTGGGTTTAAAAAGTCAGGTAGTGTTCATGTTATTGTGGGTTTATATATTAAATCATATTCATACTGGAAACAGGATGTGACTATGTTAACTACCAAATTAGTGATTGGACATACCACAAGAACAAAGGCTTTGCTAAATAGGTATTCACACAAGGTAATGAAGATCTAAGAACATACACAATGTACATGTACAAGGTCTTATAAAGTTACGGGAGGAGGGAGGGGGTCTAAAATCGTGAAAACAAGTCAGGATATTAATGTCTTACAGATTAATATCCTGACTTGTAATGTGTATATACATGTATATCAAGGGCGTATTCCGGAAGAATAAATAGCTAAACGAAAATGGCATGCGTAGTGCGTCGAAAATTTTAGCTAATTAATTATTCATTATGGGTGTGGTCAATTAATAATACAACAATTGACTAACCGAATAGAATCAAAAGTTGTCTGGAAAACAATTATATTTTAACATAATTATCATTATTATTTATACTGTAAGTATATAATTTATTTTAATTTTATTATATACAATATTTTGAGAAGTAATTAAGAAATAAGTTCAAAATCTCAGGGTAGGCTAAAGCCTACCCTAGCCTACTGCTAGCTACACCCTTGATGTATATGTTGCTATATGTATCATTTTGTAAATTCTAGATTTCACATGCATGTAACAAACTTGATCTACATGTAGATATCACTCATGATCAAGGTTAACTGCATGGGAAATACATTATATTATAAGCCAGGGCAAGAAATAGCTACTGGTCATTGGACAATTCCAACCATTTTAAACAAATGTCTGACCATTTTGAGCTTATATCACATACACAATACATTATATGACCGATCAAAAATCATTAATGTCCGAAGGAAATTTTAGACCTTGTTTCTTATTAGGTATAGAATATGTAACCATGGTTACCTGCTTTACTTTGGAATACTGCTAAATCACAAGAAAGTTTTCTCACTTTTAACAGAAGTTATTTTAAACTACTTTATTGGCAAGCAACTGATTTGATCAAAATTATTTGTGGGAAAGTGTCCCTTTTTGAAAATTAGGTCACATACACTTTACAGTATAAGAGATATCAATTTTATGGCCCATAGGGCCATCTCTATACAGTGTTCTGCCCACACTGGTCGGCACTGGTCGGGAATAACCACCTCTCAGATAAATTAACCTCCCAAACTATTGTATATCACTAGTTTGCTTTTCTGCATAGTTAATACATAATGCTATTTAAAACATCAGGTGACTAGTATATAATAATTTGATTGACTCAATGTCATGATACATGTAATTACTAAAATTAAATACACATGTAAGTTCTAGCAGGAGCTTATGAGCGCCGCGAAGCGGCACGAAGGAGCGTCAAACTGCAGTACCCATCTATTGTCGAATCACACTTTTAGCAAAACTCCAAATATGGTCAAAAGGATGAGTTTAAGATAAGTGTTCCAAAGTGGGTGGGCAATTATTAGAATCCAGTCAATGTTGAACGAACTCGTGCAGAAGAACAGTCAAGCCACAGTCCTAAGCAGAAGCATTGTTTAGTAGAGATGAAATAGCGATCAAAAGAACCGATGCACAGATTTCTGGGATGGAACATTTCAAATAGGACACTTCAAACTAACTGGAAGCCAGAAACGCAAGTTCTACAAGCCAAGAAACTCGAGAAGAAAGCTTGAATACAAGGCTGTTTCAAATCCTGCACCAGGTAACAAACTAATCATCATGCACTTATTTCATTAGAGATATCGCTTTTGTTGTTGTCTATTAATAGTCCTTTTGTACACCCTGTAGAATCAACAAACTGACAGCACTTTGACACTTTTGTCACAGAGTTTGGTAGCACCTATCCTTTGCTGACTATATTAGTATCGTTTCTGTCTGGAAAGAAGTGGGGGATTATACAGACTCATCTTGTCAGACGCACACGATAGTCGATTTATATTTTTATAATAATTTAAATAAATTTAATAAACAATTATCACGCCTACTTAAATCACTTACGCAGTTTACAGAGGTTTTACATATAAGGCAGTTTGCAAAGGTGTGATTTGATAACAGATGGGTTTGCAAAACATATTGAAGTTTCACGCTCCTTCGCGCCGCTCATAAGCTCCTGGTTCTAGTGATGGGCGATATACCGATATTTTATTGATACTTGCGATATTTACAGTATCATTAGGGATTATAATTTTGTCTTACCAATACAATAACCACGCCAATTTACACCCACTAGTTGTAACCACGCCCATACACTTACACATGCAGTTTGCACTGGAAAGGCTTTATGAAAATACAAATTCGATCTAAAACAAATGTAACAACAATAATTTGATTTTGGAGAATTTGTATCTGGTGAGAAAGAAGCTATTTGTGCATAATTTACATCATTAAATTTTTATGGCCCGTAGGGCCATCCCTATGATTGCTTTCCCACGGGTTCGAACTATATGTATATATATTCTTGTGTCACCTACACGAGTATGCGTTGTATACGTTGTATACGTAGTTAAGGAAGTTACATCATTCCCGGGGGCTCGGTCAATTAATGGGCGTGGCGCGTAAAAGAACGCACGATCAAGCTCTACAAACCAGCAGAAGAAAAACTGTGTAGCTTACGTAGAAACTGGAACAAATAGTAGCTATTCTACATGAAATATATTCTTTAAGTTCTACAAGGTTCTTAAAAGGTAAACAGAGTAGATAATCAAAATAATAACTATAAAGGCTGATGTGTTTCAGGCTTCATAAAGTTAGCCATGATTACTGAATGATGGACACCACAAAGCAGTCATAGGGATGTTTTTTTCTTTATATACACTTGTTTAAACAATGATAGCCATGCCTTGCACATTCATTTAAAATGGGTGTGGTTATCATATCAATAAGTATCAATACAACTTCATACAAGTGATATTTGATGACGATATTGTTTATCAGTATTGCAAACTATCACTCATCACTAATAAGTTCAACAATTATAGTCATCAATATTATATTACATAAATCATTTTGCCAAAGTGCATTTCAAAAATTTGTTGTCACTAACACTGATACAACACTGATACTTCAAAACTCTAACTCAAACTTACAGTATATTGTAGTCAGCCATACTAATCTCAAAAATGGTAAGATTATAAATGAATGTGTATATTATATAAATAAGGGTGACTATATTCATGATTATAAGAATGATCAAGAAAGAAATGGTCATATTGAGGCAATAGTTAAGAACATATTTGCAGATGGACTGAATAATCTTCACCAATACTTACATGTAATGATGTACATTAAATATTAATTTTGGTACATGTACATGTACATGGTAGTTTTGCAACAGTTAATAGATACATGTAGATAGTCTCCTGTTCTGTCAATAATGTTCTGTACACACTTGAAAACGTCATAGACCAAAATGTTATGTTTTCTAATAAACTTTGCTGCCAAACAACTTAGTGATTCATTATCTAGTAACATATACTTGTACAACCTATGTTGTCTGGACTACCATCAAAACACAAACGAAGTACTGTGACTCTCCCACCCACACACACAACAAAGGTTGATAACAAAATCACTGATTGAATTGCCAAATGCCAAGTTGAGGCATCTCAAAAATTGCAGAATAATTGCAGAATAAACAGAAAAATTTTGGTAGGTGCATCTGTGCAGCAAATGATCTGGGCTTTATAGTCAGAGAGTGTTCATGTTATTGTGGGTTTATATATTAAATCATATTCATACTGGAAACAGGATGTGACTATACTAACCTACCTCAAGAACAAAGGCCTTGCTAAATTGATATTCACACAAGGTAGTGAAGTTACAAAATCTACATGTATACAATACACGTACAAGGTCTCATAAAGTGATGGGAGGGAGGGGTCTAAAATGTTTAAAAGTACAAGTCTTATCAGAGTACGTTAGTACTCTCTAGTCTCTATGTAGAGATGGCACCAAAAAAATGGCCACCTATACATTTTAATTACAAGTGGTGAGTTGAAATCTCTACCAAAATTATGGAAACAAGTCTTAATACACACATACCTTTTGATATCTAGTACGTGTTTTTATGACACTAACAACATCTTCTAGAAACCTGGCAAGTAGCAAAACTAGCAAAATCTTCATCATAATAATATTATTACTATTTTCAGACAAATAATTTTTTTGTTTGTTAAACTATCACAATGATTCTAGCACCATTCAAATGGGATTCATCGTAAAATTCTGGTCTGCAAGTATGGAGATGATATCTGCAGGTACTATGCAAAAAAGAGAGTCTGAACGACTAACAAAGTCTGAACTAAGTAACAAAGAGCTAGACAACAATAAATAAAGCACAGGACATCATACACTAGACAAGCAAGTAGACCTATGATACATGTAATTAATGACAATGGCCATAACAAACTAGATTACCACACCTGTGTTTGTCAGTTTAGAAAAGTTCACCATTTTTCACCAGTCATCAGTATTACCCTTCATATAATAACTATTAATTTTATAACATGTGTTCATACATTATTTAGAAAGATGAGAGGCTTTTCAAGAAACTAAAGATAGCCTCCTGTTCTGTCAATAAATATATATCATGTTTAGTTCTGTAATCTGTACACACTTCACACACATTATAATAAATACATTAGTACAACCATTGGTACTGACAACTAGTGCTGTTTGGACTAAGTACTGTAAACCCTCCCAATCACATACACAGCAAGAGATGATAACAAAACATCAATACAAAATACATCACTGATTTACAAATGTAACTGCCTTAAATTAAGTTAAGGCATCTCAAAAATTGCGATTACCACAGTTCCAGTTCCAGTTCCAGTTCCAAAGGATGTCTTCCTACACACCATGGTCATGGCTTTATAGTCAGGAAGATTTCATGTTATTGTGGGTTTATACATTAAATCATATTCATATTGGAAACAGGATGTGACTATCTAATACATGTATGATTACACATATTTACATGTACATGTACCACAAGAACAAAGGCCTTGTTAAAGAGGTGTTCACACAAAGAAACGAATTTCTAAGAGCATACATTGTACAAAATGTACATGTATATAATACATGTACAAGGTCTCATACAGAGATCAGGGGGGAGAGAGGGGGTCTAAAATCATGAAAATTTTAAAAGTACAAGTCAGAATATTAATGTCTTATACATCTGCTATGTGCATCATTTTGTGTAATTTATGTTACAATTATACTTGTGATATATATGATATGTTACCATGTGATATGTTACCATGGTTATCAGCTATAGAATACTAGTGAATCACAATAAAGTTTTCTCACTGTTAACAGATTTAAACAAGTTATTTTAACAGATTAACCGCCAACGTAACCTGTAGGTGACGCTAAATTTACACTGTAAATGCCAACATCGCCTCAATGCAATGATTTGGTAATGCCTACCTTAAAAGATCATAACTCACTGTAAAAGGTGAGTCTGGACCCGGGAAGTCTTCAAAAACAGAGTCTCATTCCTGTTCTTCAACTTTCATGTGCTGAATAACGGGGGTTTCCATAACAAAAAAAACGAAAAAAATCCACGTGGAATATTTAAGCCACTTGAAATACTCTATATTCCTTAGAACTCTGTACTACATTGCATATATACATGTACATGTACAGTATGCAAAGAGCATCATCAGTATTCTTGTTGTACTGTTGACAGTTTAGTACCCATACTATACACATGTAGTAAGTGACTTACAAAGAATTTGATTTATACCTTGCAGAAGCCAATGCACTACACAGTATCTGCAATTCCAATAGTGATATCTTATATGAAGCCTTTTGTATAAAAATCACTACTAATAATATACACAACACAACTTTTAAATATATACTAAGAGGCTCCTGCATAGACAAAGGTGAGGACATATATCAATAGATACAAAGGAAAGGACAAGTATAACAAGTAACTATTCTTGTCCCCAGTGGTACACCCTCTAAACTCCAGAGAGCATCTAGCAACAGTGGCATTTTGGCAATAATGTCCAAGTTTGCCACATCAAAATCTCATGAATATCAATATGTGGTTCATTTAGGGTAGTGGGTAGGGGTAGGTTAGGGTTCAATCAGTATCAAAGTAATCTTAGCCTTTGATGGCAAATTTGGACATCACTTGCTGGAAATGATTGCTTTCCACAGGGGGGGGGGGGGGGGGGGGGGGTTTAATGTATATATATATATATATATTCTTGTGTCCACTTGCGTGAGTATGCGTTGTATACGTAGTTAAGGAAGTTGCGTCATTCCTGGGGGCTCAGTCAATTGAAGGGCGTGGCGCGTAAAAGAACGCGCGCTCGAGCTCTACAGACCAGCAGGAAGAAAGCTAAGTTGCTTATGTAGAAACTGGAACTAATAGCTAGCTATTCTGCCTGAAATATATTCCTAAAGTTCTACAAGGTCCTTTAAAAGGTAAGGAGAGTAGATAATGAAAATAATAACTATAATAGGCTGTTGTGTTTCAGTCATGATTACTGAATGCTGGACACCACAAAGCAATCATAGGGATACTTTTTTTCTCTACATGTGTATATACACTTGTTTTTAAAGATGATAGTCTTTTTGAGAAACTGATGAAAGTTTCTTGAAAGGTCATAGTTACTTATCGTCCATTAAATACATTAGTACAATCACTGTTACTGACAACCATTGTTGTTTGGATCACCTTCCACCACTCCACATACACAACAGGAGTTGATTACACAACAGTCAATACTTCACTGATTTAGCTGCCTTAAACTGAGTTAAGGCATCTCACAAAATTTTCACATTTATGGTAAGTACTAAGACTCCAAGTTACATAAGGTGATTGATTACCTTGGGTTTTATAGTCAGAGAATGTTCATGTTATTGTGGGTTTATATATTCAATCATATTCATACTGGAAACAGGATGTGACAAAGTGATTGATTACCTTGGGTTTAAAAAGTCAGGTAGTGTTCATGTTATTGTGGGTTTATATATTCAATCATATTCATACTGGAAACAGGATGTGACAAAGTGATTGATTACCTTGGGTTTAAAAAGTCAGGTAGTGTTCATGTTATTGTGGGTTTATATATTAAATCATATTCATACTGGAAACAGGATGTGACTATCTAACGATTCAAGAACAAAGGCCTTGCTAAAGAGGTAATCACACAAGGTAGTGAATTTATACAATGTACATGTACAAGGTCTCATACAGAGATGGGGGGAGGGGGTCTAAAATCATGAGAATTATAAAAGTACAAGTCAGAATATTAATGTCTGATACATCTGCTATGTGCATTAATTTATGTTACAATTATATACATGTATGATATGTTACCATGGTTATCAGCTATAAAATACTAGTGAATCACAATAAAGTTTTGTCACTTTTAACAGATGTAAACCAGTTATTTTAACAAATTAACCGCCAACATCACCTATAGGCGATGCTAAATTTATACACTGTAATGCAAACTTTGCCTCGATGCAACGATTCGGTAACGCCTACCTTTAACGATCATAACTCGATGAGAAAGGCAAGATTGGACCTGGGAATTCTTCAAAACAGAGTCTCATTCCTGTTCTTCAACTTTCATGTACTGAGTAACGGGGGTTTCCATAACAAAAAAACGAAAAAAATCCATGTGGAATATTTAAGCCACTTGGGTACAAAGGAAATACTCTATATTCCTTAGAACTCTGTACTACATTGCATATGTACATGTACATGTACAGTATGCAAAGAGCATCATCAGTATTCTTGTTGTACTGTTGACAGTTTAGTACCCATACTATACACATGTAGTAAGTGACTTACAAAGAATTTGATTTATACCTTGCAGAAGCCAATGTACTACACAGTATCTGCAATTCCAATAGTGATATCTTGTATGAAGCCTTTTGTATAAAACTCACTACTAATAATCAGGGCATAAACGAAGGTGATTTTTACACCTTCGAAGGTTTGTTTCAACTAGAACAGGAAGGTTCACGAAGGTGTAACACTATGAATGTGTTAACTTTGTACCTATAGAAGATGGCAGATGAGATTCAGTACATTCTGGTTTAGAAAGTCCACACTCTCGTCCATGGTCTCTTCACTCTCAGTCATTATCAATATCCACATGACAAATGTAATAATTAATTAAGAGTTATAAATAATTATTGCAGCAAATAATTAATAAAAAAATTAAAAAAAAATAAAATAAAATAAAAAATAAAATAAAAAAAGTTTTTAACCACATGTTAATTGCGAACCTTTATGGAATGGATTCTACCTTCGAAGGTAAGGAATTATAATGAACCTTCGAATGTTACCACCTTTGTTTATGCCCTGCTAATAATATACACAACACAACTCTTAAATACTAAGAGGCTCCTGTATAGACAAAGGTGAGGACATATATCAATAGATACAAAGGAAAGGACAAGTATAACAAGTATAACAAGTAACTATTCTTGTCCCCAGTGGTACACCCTCTAAACTCCAGAGAGCATCTGGCAACAGTGGCATTTTGGCAATAATGTCCAAGTTTGCCACATCAAAATCTCATGAATATCATTATGTGGTTCATTTAGGGTAGTGGGTAGGGGTAGGTTAGGGTTCAATCAGTATCAAAGTAATCTTAGCCTTTGATGGCAAATTTGGACATCACTTCTAACCATAAGAGAATCCTAACCCTACCTAAATGAACCACATAATGATATTCATGAGATTTTGATGGCAAACTTGGAGGGTGCAGCTAGGAACTACATGTAGACTAACAACAAAGAGACGACAATAAAGAACAGGACATCATACAGTAGACAACCCAAAAGGTAGACCTATGATACATGTAAATTAGTGTAAAGAATGTAATGTCCCTAACATATCATAGAACTACATGTAGATAACCACTGTAAAGTTCGTAAACCACACCTATGTTTGCTTAGTGCAGAAAAGTCCCCCATTTGTTCGTCAATATTGCCCTATAATAATGTGTTCAATTGATCACAAATTATTTTTAAAGATGAGAGTCTTTTCGAGAAACTGAAGATAGTTTCTTGTTCTGCACATACTTGTAAAAGGTCATAATTAAATATATTAGTACAATGACTGTTACTGACAACCATTGCTGTTTGGATTACCATCAAAAACACAAAGTACTGTATCACCTTTCCCTACTCACATACACAACAACAGTTGATTACACAACAGTTAATACAAAATACTTCACTGATTTAACTGCCTTAAACTGAGTTAAGGCATCCCAAAAATTTTTCCTATTTTAGAAAACATAACGATATGAAAAGTAATGAATAGTCTTGGGTTTTATAGTCAGGGAGTGTTCATGTTATTGTGGGTTTATATATAAATTATATTCATACTGGAAACAGGCTATGACAATACTAGTGATTGGCCATACCACAAGAACAGAAGCCTTGCATTCACACAAGGTAATGAAGATCTAAGAACATACAAAATGTACATGTATACAATACATGTACAAGGTCTCATACAGAGATGGGGGGAGGGAGGGGGTCTAAAATCATGAGAATTTTAAAAGTACAAGTCAGAATATTAATGTCTGATACATCTGCTATGTGCATCATTTTGTCTAAATTCATGTTACAATTATACTTGTGATATATAATATTACTAACAAGAGATTTCAAAAGGTTTGTTGCTATTTAAATCATGAGAATTTTAAAAGTACAAGTCAGAATGTTTATGTCTTATAGATTATACAGTGTGCATAATAACCATGTGTATCATTTTGTAAATTCTAATAATTATGTAATAATTATATTCGTGGCATTATATTCGTGGCATACATGTATATTATTACTAACAAGAGATTTCATATGACAAACTTGATCTCGATATCACCCATGATCAAGGTTAATGGCACAGGATATACACTGTATTATACATGTAGGTATAGAATATGTAACCATGGTTACCTGCTTTACTCTATTTTTGATAGAATACTGGTAAATTGAGAAAGTTTTCTCATTTTTAATAAACTACATGTACTTCATTGGTGAGCAACTAAATTTAAGCAATTGATCAAAATTATTTTGTGGGAAAATGTCCCTTTTTTAAGGTGGCGGGTAAATGCATAAATTATTTTTAAACAGAATACATTGTAGCTATTTTGATTATATCTTGTTTATAAAAAAGATAACAATTCTACACTTACACTTTGATTAAAAGATACATGGTGAAATGTTCTGTTAAAAAATAGGGTCTTTCTAACAGTTTAAAAGCAGGCGACATTGGCTGGACATGGTAGATCTAAGAAACACTCTTTCATGAAGACTATAAAGAATGGAGTATAGAATGTTGAAGAAATCTCATGGGTGGTAGAGAAATAGCGTTTCTTGACTGCACACATTGGTGAAGTTGCAGATGCATTAAGTATTGAAATTATGCGTGGTGGCTTACCCACCACCATAAAGTAAGGTCACATACACTTACAGTATAAAGGATATCAAGATTTCCTGCTTGTATATAATGCTGTCAGTTTATGTCAGGTAATATGAAAGAGTCTGCCCAAACGTCTGGTATACACTATAGTAGGTAATGCTCAAGTATCGATACCGATACTACAATACCCTATTTCTATGTTTTAACAAAATCATGTCTCTTTGCACAGTACCCTTTTATTGATACCAATTGTAAAATATAATATGAAAGCCTTACATGTACTTCAAGTAAACATGTCATTCTGCACATTATCAAGTGTATTGGTAATTTCAGTATATTGGTCAATACTATACTTCCCAAACAACTAAGTACTGTATATCACTAGTTTGCTTTTCTACATAGTTAATGCATAATGCTGTTTCAAACATCAGGTGACTATATAGTATATAAAATGTGATTGGCTCACTGTCATGATAATTACTAAAATTATAAGTTCAACAATTACAGTTATTAGTGATGGACCAAAGTACTTATGGTTAGGGTTCAATCAGTATCAAAAGTAATCTTAGCCTTTTAACATAAGAGAACACTAACCCTACCCTAAATGAACCACATAATGATATTCACGAGATTTTGATGGCAAACTTGGACATTATTGGATGGTGCAGCTGGGAACGAGACTAACAAATAACAAAGATTATTATTATTAAATTGTCTATGTAGGCTGATGACCAGATTTTAGTACAACTAGATATATCAACATTTACATTTTTCCCATTGTATTGTAATTGTGTTACTACACCTAATGTGTATTATATACAGTATAAAAGACTGTGAGTATATACTGTATTGACAAATCTAAGGTGTATATATTGTACGTAATTACGTATAGAGTGAAATGGGCAACGTTGATGATCAGAAATACACTTGTATAGCTAAGACTCCTGAAGCAGTCAAAGAAGATGAAGTTGATCGAGTATATGCTCTTTGTATTAATGATGTGAGGTTTGAAGTGAAGTCTTGTTGCACTATTCATTTAGCAGTTATAGCAACAAAGCCTACATTTGCTATTCATGCTGGACTGCTACTTGAAAATACAAATAAGTTCTTTGTAACTGAAAATGGAAACACCAGAGAGTATTCTCACTTGGTGGCTCATGCACTTTATTATGAGAAGAGCAAGGATGATTGGAGATCACAACTTATGGTAACAGTTTGTAATAGTCGTGATGCTGCTATTAATGAATTACAAAATGTTTACGCATCTAGTGAGTATCGTTCTCCTGTAATTTCTGCTGGATTTGTATCTACAATGGCTTGCTATAGTCTGATCGAACATATCAAATCTGAGTTAAATAAGCCTTTTGATCGTCACTTCATGACACGCCTTAGAGAAGGTGCAGAGAAAGCTCCAGATGGTGTAACAAATTGTGCCCTTTTCGCGGCTCGAATATTTTATACTCTTGCTCCTAGTGATGACAAAGAGGAAATAGCAGTGAAGAATATTAGAAAAACATTCAAGGAAATGGGTCTACCTGAAAAAGTGTTAGATAAGTACATTGATGATGTACGAAAGTAACATTTGATAAGTTTATAAACATTTGTTGTGAATATATGCTTACAATGCATATATCTATGAATTTTCATAAATTTTTGTCAGTGTGATATGTAAATCTTTGTTATAACAAAGAACAAAGGTTTTTTTTTTGTTGAAATTTTAGTAACTATCTATATGTAAAATAATATATATTAGCAGCATTTGTAAAGAGATTAATATTTACTGAAGGGTTGGAACGGTTTTAAATCTTGAGTTTCACTTTAGAACACAAACAATCAAATTGACGGGTAAGCTGTGATGCCATTCTGTAGGAGGCATGGTCAAAATTACAGATTAAAAGTTTAATCACAAACAGTTTTAACTGGCAAGTTTCATTGGCCTCTCCATAGTTTTAAATTAATAGGTGGGGTGTCACAATAGAAATTAAATTAATGGGTGTGGTCTCCATGATAATTTATGTTTTACGAAGATTTCTTAATCAGCTTCAAGAAGGGTTCCAATCTAAGCCTAGAGACCATAGAATTACCTATACATATATTATTATGGACAATACTGTCATACATTTAAGTGCTATACTCTATAAGTATATACATGATAACGTGAGATGGAAAGAAAGAAAGAAAGAAAGATGTACCTTTTCAGCCAGTATTGCTACTGTACATGCACATTTTGTTTATAACACAGAAATGTCATTATTCATGCATTCAATGGATTATATTGTTGGAAGTCAGCAGATATTACTCACAGACATTCAGTAATGAAACTAGAGCGCAACATTGCATTGGCGTAGCAGACATTGATGATTTATGCTTGCTGTAACTCACTACAACAACATCACATTTTTTCTGTTGTATACTATAATAACTTTATACATTTTTTCCTCATCAGCATAGCTTAGTCATTGTTACCATATATCATTCATATTAAATATCTAATTGTGATGCAAATTTTATACTGTTGCACTGGCATATCTTGTATTACATGGTGTATAACAAAGATGAGCAAACCAACAGAGGAAGAAAGTAGTAATTCGAAGAGCAAACCAACAGAGGAAGAAAGTAGTTATCCAGAGAAATGTCAACAGTATGCTCCCTGTTCGTATACAACTAAATATCCACAGCAAATCAAAGAACATAGGTTTGATCGACAATATAGTTTTTATATTCGTGATATAAGATTTAAAGCTGAGACATTTCCAACTGTTTACCTTGCTATTATAGCAACAAAGCCAAAATTCCAAATTCATGTTGGAGTAATACTTGAAACCAAGTTCTCTGTAACTAATGATAGAACGGCGTATTCTCACTTGGTAATTCATCTACTTTTTGAGAAGGATAGCTGGAATGCTGTACTTCATTTTCGTCTTTGTAATAGTCGTGATGCTGCTTTTGAGGAGTTGCAAAGTGTTTATAGTTCTACAGAGTACTTTACTCCAGCTATTTCACCTGGGTTCGTATCTACTACTGCTTTTAGTAATATTGTTCAACATATAAAATCAGAGCTAAAAAAGCCCTTTGATCAAGAGTTTCCAACCCGACTTAAAAACGGTGCATCAAAAACTCCAGATGGTCAAACAAATTGCTTCCTTTTTGCAGCTCGATTATTTTATGCCATTGCTCCTAAATATCTGTTTTATGACATAGCCAAATATCACATTGAAGAAACAATCACAGCAATGGGTCTTCCTAAAACATTACTGGACAAATATATAGATGACATTCAAAAATAAAATGTAATTGTTGCTATTATATTGTTTAAAATATGTTTATATGTTGCTTGAAGAGAATGTACTAAGATACATGTGCGTCTATGTTAGATCTTCAATTTTCAGTGACATAAAGTTTGCTATTACTAAATTCATAGTTCCATGAATATGATACAAGATATTACCACAGCAAGAAAATCCATTTTTGTGAACGTACATGTACGTGTATGAATCCCTTTCAAGTCAAAATAATTTGTGCATGATGGACAGCTTGAGTGATTTTTGACAGCTTCCATGATAAAAATTTGCCCAGACTCTAATAGAGTTAAGACTTTCTAAGGAAACCACCATTGCCAGGAAAGTAAAATGTTCAAAATACACATCATTTTGACATAAAACAGTTATTAAAAGGGATTGATGGCATTTGAATCACATAAAACGTTTTAGACTGTATAAAATTCTCAACATGCTTCATTACCAGGAAGGTTATCATAACAAGAATGTAGTACTGTTGATAATACTGTTAAATACAAGTACATGTACATGTAGTACTGTTGATAATACTGTTAATTTAAATACAAGTACATGTAGTACTGTTGATAATACTGTTAATTTAAATACAAGTACATGTAGTACTGTTGATACTTGATAATATTGTTAAATACAAGTACAAGTAGTAAAATACATGAAAATTCATTTGTCTAGCATGCTAGCAACAGATGCAGACAAACACACACAACAAACAAACAAGCAGCCACAATGGCTTCATTAAACATTAGAGCAGCCACTATGGCTAAAAATAATCAGCCACAATGGCTTAGAAAAATAATTATCAGCCACCATGGCTTACAAGTACTGTTGATAATACTGTTACATGTAAATACAAGTACATGTAGTACTGTTGATAATACATGTACATGTACTGTTAAATACAAGTGCATGTAGTATACTATGTTGATAATATTGTTAAATACAAGTGCATGTAGTAATGTTGATAATACTGTTAAATACAAGTGCATGTAGTACTGTTGATAATACTGTTAAATACAAGTACATGTAGTACTGTTGATAATACTGTTAAATACAAGTACATGTAGTACTGTATAATACTGTTAAATACAAGTACATGTAGTACTGTTGATAATACTGTTAAATACAAGTGCATGTAGTAATGTTGATAATACTGTTAAATACAAGTACATGTACATGTACATGTAGTACTGTTGATAATACTGTTAAATACAAGTGCATGTAGTACTGTTGATAATACTGTTAAATACAAGTACATGTAGTACTGTTGATAATACTGTTAAATACAAGTACATGTAGTACTGTTGATAATACACGTACTGTTAAATACAAGTACATGTGGTACTGTTGATAATGAAAGTACATGTACATGTACATGTAATACAGTTAATGATATTGTTGCACAGCATAGAAGTGTATATAGTACTACTGTGTAATACAAGTACATGTACATGTAATATTGTTGGTAATACTGTTGTACATCATTACATATACACTGTATATATATATATATATATATATGTATAATATATAGTATGCTAAAGGTCTTATATACAAAATATAGGACCTGAGTTTGTGTCCAAGGATGTGATATAGCCCGAACCTACGAGGGCTATATCACATCCGAGGGCACAAAACGAGGGTCCTATAAATGACATTCATTACAGGAAGTACAAATGTGTGAATTGTGTTAGGAAAAGTTAATCCTCTGCATATCATTTTATATTATTACATGTACATGTAGGTTAACTATAGGTGTCCACTATTAATGGTAGTTCAGTGGTGCATGTACAATGTACATGTATATTACCTGTGATTGGATACATGTACATGTACATGTTATGAACTTGTAGTATATAAAACATACATCACTGTACTTATACTACTGTGTTTGCGGTCACACTCAGTAACTAACTAAGAAGTAGATTTTTGTGAAGTTCGCATGATTTAGTCAAATTATTCAAAAATCAATTCAGCCAGCCTTGAGTAAACGTGTACATGTACGTGAATGTTAATGTATAATGTACATGTACTCTTTTAACTATACACTATATTATTCTCACCTCGGAATTATTGAAAGGAACTCCTAGAAATGAAGACCCTCGGAATCCTCCACATCTGTCACTATTGTTCTCTGTGTTGAGAATGTACGTATATGTACATATTGCGCAATGTTTGGATATACTTGTACATGTAACTGTTATGTATGTATGTATGTGTATGTTTTTTAATTGGCACACAGGATTTTTCCTTATTATAAAGGGTTCATAGGTCAGAATTTGACATTAGAGAAAGTAGACTTTGTTTAGACAAACCATATAATCAAGATAACAGGGAATGTATAATTATTGGGGTGAGCCTGAGTGAGCCCCACACTAGGGAGGTAGCTGAAAAGTTTGCATTGTATATATGTTTGTTTGTTTGTATGTTTGTATCGTACGTATTCTGTAAATATTTTAAATTCTCGTATTCCGTTAAATTTTATCAGTAAAATTTGAGAAAGCCATGTGCTTGCATTGTTCGCTATGAAATTGAGAAGAAGAGAAAGGGACAGAGTTAATTGAGCTGCAGAAACTAAAGAGGAGAGTGAGGTGAGATTACGAAAGAGAAAAGAGACTGATAGAGCTCATCATGATCGAGAGAGACAGAGGGAGATAAGCGAGGTGGAGACTGCTGAGCAAAGTCTGAGAAAAGAGATTGAAGATTATGCGGGAGAGACAGAGAGAGACAAGAGCTATGGAGACAGATGATGAAAAAGAAGTAAGGTTGGAGAGAGGGAGATGTGGAGACTGCTGAGCAAAGAGAAGAGAGATTGAAGATTATGCTGGAGAGACAGATAGAGAGAACAGCTATGGAGATTGCTGAGCAAAGTGATCTTCCCGCTAAAGTATTTAACATCAGGGTTTTTCCTACTTACCTGTATTGGTGAAACCTCCATTACTATTCCATGAACTGTGGCGTTTAAATGCTCTTCTATGTCTGACACATTGAACTCTCTTTTCTTCACAGACTTGCACATGTTCGTAATGCATGCGTAGTTGCACACAACCCCCGTCTTATAACCACACCTTTTTATGTGATCTCACTCTAAGGCTTACCCTACACTGTTTATCATTCTCTAGTATATGTTAGTGTTGTACAATGTAGTCTCTCACAACTTTAGTAATACATGTACATGTACATGTAGTATTAGTTTAATTACACTAGGTTTAGGATTAGTTTCAGTCAATTTATTAAAAGCACTCATTGTTTGACAACATCAAGCTGACTCTAATCTTTCTGTCATGACAGTCACTTTCTAACTGCATGCATATACATGTATAATACTTATTATTATGCATGTTATTAATTTGTACATGGAGGTATTGTGCTCTTACACACATTAGAATTGGAGACTATAAGACATATTTTAATGGCTCTGCTATAATAATCATTATTTGTTTAATAATCATAATCCATGCTTTCTATTCACCAAAATAGAAACATTGTACATGACTACATGTACTAGTGGTGAGGATTCTACAATTAAGGATGCATTCATAACTATAGTTCGCTTAAACGCAATAGAAATAAAGAGCAAACAGTCATACATGTATGTAATTTCAGATAATAAAAAACACAATAAAACAATACATGTATAATTACATGTACATGTACATAGGTACACTATACATATGAGCATACTACATGTACACAAGTACAAACTGTAACAACATGTATATACATGTACATGTATAACAGTTTAGTAGCATATTTAAATGTGATGCTGTACATGCATGATGATACAGTTAATTAATTAACATGTACATGTACATGTACATGTCTAAGCCATTGTGGCTGCTTATTTTTCTAAGCAATAGTGGCTGCTCTAATGTTAAATGAAGCCATTGTGGCTGCTTGTTTGTTTGTTGTGTGTGTTTGTCTGCGCCTGTTGATAGCATGCTACATACATGAATTTTCATGTATGCCGAACACTAGTGGGATTGTATATTCATACCTGGATTATTAGGATCAGGTAAGACTTGCTGAGAATATATCCACTCAATAATTTCATATTTTCTTGATGGTGATATATTTAAACAATCTAATACATCCATACCAGATAGACAAAAGAAGAGAAGAGTCATTCTGTGTATGTGTGTGTATATGTGCATGAGATGAGAGAGAGAGAGAGAGAGAGAGAGAGAGAGAGAGAGAGAGAGAGAGAGAGAGAGAGAGAGAGATACAATATATATGCATGAGAGGGACAGAGAAACAGAGAGAAAACGAAATTGAAAAACAAACCCATAGCTAACATACTGTATACTGTATGTACTCGTAATTATAGTAGTTACACTGAACCTGACTGAATTGTGTACATGTACAAAATGTATATACAGACACATGTACATGTACATGTACTATGAGACAAATTATTAATTCAAGAGCACAAAGTAAATGTAGCAATCAATCAAATATCTTATTTATGTAATCATTATGTATGTGGTACTATAAAATTAATATTCATTCAATCTCCTAACCTGCTGGTATCAAGATTTTCACATTGACTAGGAAGAACATCCATACATCTTTGAAAATATTTCAAATGTTTCTTTATAGCTAAATCCTTTTTCTCCCTTTCATTTTGTTGTTGAGCTTCACAACCAACATGTTCAGATGTGATAGACATGTTTAATAATCTATTAAGAAAAATATATTGTGTTCAAATACATGTACCGTAAATCGGGAATATTTCGTCTCTAAAATATTTCGAATTTTTATTTTTCATATGTATAAATTTTCGTACGTGCGTATGTTATTATTTACGAATACTGTTTATTTCCAAATACCCGTTTATTTTCGAATTTTTAAATTTCGTACGCATACTGTTATACGAAAATTTTTATAGTATGAAATTTTCCCGAATTACGGTATAGTGTATAAAATAACATCAAAGATTAACAAGATGAGAACCCCTCGGGAAAATAACACATATCAGGGTTTAACATGAAAAGAGGGGAAGCAGACAGAACCTTTGAACAACCTTTCTCTATATGAAACCCTAGTCTTGCAAGCCAGACCCAACCCTAAAGCAGGAAGGCTCTGGACACAGCCTTTATATCAGCTTGTTCCTGGTACTCTATATGTTGTGCCCCCCAATCAAACAGCAGAACATCATGAAATGTCAGAATAGCAAAACTGCAAAATTAACATTGAGGCGTCAATGATAGAAGCAGCAGGGAGTTTTTTGGGACCTGAGACAAAGCAGAAGGAAGCCACTGTAGAATTTGTTAGTAGGAAAGATGTTTTCATTTTACTCCCAACTGGCTATGGTAAATGTGTTTACTACACAACTATACCATTGATATTTGATCAGTTAAGAGGCAATATTGGAAGTGTAGTCGTAGTTGTGTCACCCTTAATCACTCAAGTGCAGAGTTTTAAGAGCAAAGGATTGGAAGCTGCATTTTTTGTGTTGATGTTGGATTCGTTTGCTGATGTAATTCCCATGCATCTTTATTTAGTGAAACTGACACATTTTAATATAAAATTCATCAGAATAATTGCATTCCTGTAGTACAAGCTGATGTTAAGGCTGTGTCCAGACCCTTCCCGCTTCAGGGTTGGGTCTGACTAACAAAACCCTTATTATGAGGTGCATTATTATTAAAATTTACAGACCCATAAGTTCCCATTATCAGGATATTTCATTCATTCATAAATGGGAATAGAACAGAGTTTAAGATTAATCAGTAAGTTTAAGATTAATCAGAATGGCTTAAAACATTAGAATTGAACAATAATTAACCTTTGATCAGCTAGAGATGACAAAATGAGAGACAACCTAAAAATAATATGCAATTACATATTATTGTGAATGATTCTATGATCAAGGCTTTTAACTTTGCCAATTGTCTGTCAAGAATTCAAGATAAAGCAATTGTATTCCAGTGGTGTGAAAACAACCAGTCATGCAGGACATTGTCCGATAAAGCTAGTGAATGTCCGGTAAATTGAAACTGAATCGTATACAAAGTATATGGGTAGCAAGCAGGACAAGAGTGATGAAATAGTTCAAAAAGTCTGGCAGTCGACTCAATGTTTCCAACATCTCTGTTCTATTCCCATTTTTTTTTACCATAACATATTACATATAATACTAGAGAATTAAATATAGAAATATATATAGTATATTTTTATTATATTGAACATAAGTGAATTCATGGAGTCAGAGAGAAGATTGTGTAGTCATTTCAACCACACCCACAATAATGAAAGACACAAAATCTCTCTTCTTGTGTAAATGGACTAGGCCAAGGTGTGTTGAGATCATTTGACACGCGTCTCATCACACTCCAAGTCTCCAAAATATAGATATTATATATATATATATTTCTCAGTTCTCACTTGTCACCAAAGATTCTAGGCGCCACTGACTTCGTCCACCGTAATCCATGTGACAATACTTTGGACTTCTCCGTATATTTCTATCACGTGTTTCTCTTTGAGATGGAGGGACGATGGGATTCCAGTGAGTTCTCTCATGCCAAAGGTAAGTTTCAAGTAAGAGAGTTATGAATGAATGAAATGTTCTTATTTGGTGATATTTAACTAGTGAGGAAGGAATCCCGAAATGCCTCTTCTCTCCTGTGTATCATTTAAAGTTTTCTTTATTTTTCTAGATAGTGTGTATTTGGATCATGCAGGTACAACACTGTATGCAAAGAGTCAGTTAGAGTCATATTACAAAGACCTAAGTAATAATCTATATGGCAATCCACACAGTCAAAACCCAAGTAGTAAATTAACAACAGAAACTATTGAGCATGTTCGTGATATAGTACTGGCTCATTTCCGTACTGATTCAGAACATTACGATATCATTTTCACATCAGGCTGTACATCATCTTTACATCTACTAAGTGATGTGTTTCCGTGGAGTGGTAAAAGTGGGTGTGGTCTGGGAAAAGATGACCAAAGTGAGGAGGCATGTACTACCAACGTCCTATATATTCACAAGTCTATGTTGATAAGTATGGATGGGATTTATCAGAATGCTAGTGTCCCTAAAAGTGAGACTACTACCACTACCTCTGATAATTATCAACCTGTTATTGAGGGGTTGAGCGTGTTTTGCTATCTTGAAGATAATCATACCTCTGTTGTTGGAATGAGGGAGATAGCTGCAGATAAGGGGGCGGCACAGTTAGTTTGTGTTAGTGAGGAATGTGTAAAAGGTGGAGGAGAAGATGATGGAAGAACCCTTGGACCAAATATTTCATTATATCACTTATTTGCATATCCAGCACAGAGCAACTTCAATGGACGAAAATATCCCTTAAAATGGGTACGACAACTTCCTAATAAGGAAGTTAGCATTTCTGGGTTACAAAACCTAAAAGGTGTATGGCTTGTCTTACTAGATGCTGCAGGTTATGTATCAACTAATGACCTCAATCTTTCAGAAAATCCTGCCCATTTTATTTCTATTTCGTTCTATAAAATATTTGGTTTTCCTACGGGTCTTGGTGCTCTCTTAGTACGTCAAGACATTGGGCATTTATTAAAGAGGAGGTATTTTGGAGGAGGCACTGTTGTAACATCAATTTCAAGAAAGAGATTTCATAAACTACGTCCCTTACTTCATGAAAGGTACATGTATGTTTAACAATAGTAACAAATAAAAAAGCATTTCATGTAAATTATAACAGAATGTGTTCTCAAAATAGGGCCGAGTGATTATGATTTTTTCAGCATCACGATTATTGATGGTAAATAATCACAATTTTCGATTATATCACGATTATGATATACAAAAAGGTATTTGCATAATCCAATACAGGACAATGATAAAATAATTAAAATTTATGAAAAGATCATGTTGCGTAGCTATTGTGAAATATTCACTAAATAAAATTGAAGATACATGTAGAATAACTATTGTTTGACTTGTACTATTGATGTATTTTAACCCTTAGAGCACTGAGCCTGTTTTTCAAAATTCTTCCCATTTCCAACACTGGCGACTCTCTTGCATAAAATTTGGCCACCGTTCACTTTCTCTACCCCAAACTTGGCTCCTTTTCCGACATGGACTACTACTTCCACCACCTTGCTTACTGGGACTCGAAAGTCCCCAAGCGCATCGTAGGATCAAATTAAATGCAGTGCTCTCCCTCTTTTGACTGGAACTGGGGCTAACAAAATGACCCCACTGCATGTTGGCACCAGCTACACCCACGATTTCAGGTTTCACAGCAAGGAAAATGCCTCAGGTACCCACCAGAGGGCGTGGGCGGGGTCAAAAAAAGCTAAATTTGTCGGCAGCGAGGGGGCTGTGCCCCCTTCTATCCCCCACATTAACGGGGGGACACCCCCCTTTAAAATTCCCAAATCATCAACTTTTTTACCCACGTTCATCAGCTTGTGCCTGACGCCAATTACAAGCATTTGGACAGCTTCGTGTTGCTAGGAACAGATGGCGAACCACGTAGGGGTGAAATGTCACATATATATGACATCAGTGCTCTAAGGGTTAAGTTGTCTGCTACAAACACTGACATAATTATTTACATTTTCTGGGAGAAGGCATAACCTTTTACTGTTCACAATGACAAGTAGCACTATTAGATTCATCACTGGCCTTAGCTTGGCGAAACTCCTGTCTGTGTGCTTTTTCCAGATGATTCCACATGTTAGTAGTATTTCCAATATAAGTGAAATTATTAGAACATACATGTAGCTTACTGAATATTCATTTTCTTTACTTCTTATCAGCTTCAGTTATCTTTCCATCCTTGCTTGAGTGATGTCAAACGAAACTCTTTGCTCCTTTTAGTGGCAAAAGTTATATATTGTCACACTGGACTCCATTTTCTAACACATCAATGGTCACATGTGGTTGTTTGCAATAGTGCACATGTGCAGTAGACACATGGTGACATCGCAATGCTGTAATACATGACATCATAATCGCGATTAATCACAATTTATCGCAAAATTGATATAATCGGTTAGGCCTATCTCAAAGAATAGAGTACTGATACACTTACTGGTGGTGTACTGTGTATACAGGGGTATAGAAATTTTCCAGAAATTTTGGCCTATTTTCACTACTCTTGATAGTATGACATTAAAATATCATGATAGTGATAGTAGTACTATCATCACCCGGCCCTACATGTAGTTTCAATTTACTAGACATTCATTACATTTATCGTAGAATAACCTGTATGAGTGGCTGTTTGTACACCACTGGGTATATATTATCTGAAGTAATGCATGTCCAAGCTTAACATCTGTGCTATAATTTACTGTACTAATTAAAAATGCTTTGATACTACAGAACTTCAACTAGTAGACAGATGATACTCATCAGAGGGGCAAGTGAAAATTGCATGGAATAAATATGAGGATATAGTAACCATACATCGAAGTGGCATTAAAGCCAGCAAGCAAAAAAACAAGATACATTTGCTGACCTGGTTAGGGCGGGGCTCGCTCAGGCTTGTGCCCTAATTAAACACACTATACATGTAATTGTCTCGGCATCTACATGTATATACTTGTGATTCACTAATTAAATTTAGGTTTGAAGACGGTACAGTCCCATTCTTGGATATCATAGCACTGAGACATGGGTTTGAGTCCTTGAACAGATTCAACTTAACTATGAATATAATTAGCCAACACACATTCACACTAGCACAACATGTATACAACACAATGGTTGCTATGAAACACAACAATGGTAAACCATTGTGTGTATTATATCATGACGAGGATTTCACAGACCAGAGCAGACAAGGTGGTATAGTGACCTTTAACCTCTTGAGACCAGATGGATGTTATGTTGGATACAGTGAGGTAAGTTATAATAGACATACATGTACATTGTACAGTTGTATACGAGTCAGTAAGTCAATAGAGAAAAGTGTGTGTTCCTTATTTTGGGTGTGGGGGATCCATGTTGATAGTACATGTGTTGTGTGGATAGGGATGTGCAATACAACTACATGTAAACGATAGTTGTGTATCGCTTCCAAAAATACCACTATACAATACAGTATCATGATATTTGAAATAATAATTAAAATGCTTATAAAATGCTTATAAAATGTAAATAAATGTCCGGAAGTGGTTTTTTTCTCTTATATTAATTATTCTAATATTAATAATTACATTTGTATATAATTATTATCCAAGTTATAGTGTAGAATGCAGAACTGACATAATATTCATAACAAGCATAATTATAATTCATAAAGTCCTAATTAGTAACAGTATATAGTATATAATATATATATATTATCGCACAGATACCGGGAAATATTACGAGTTGGATACAGCGTTGCCACGAGTCCGAAGGACGAGTGGCACGCTGTATCCAACGAGTAATATTTCCCGGGTATCTGTGCGATAATATATTTATCAAATAATGCTTGTTTTTGCCTATTACTACTTAGCAATACTTTATTATTCACACTATCATGATAAAGATGGTAATCTTGAAGCATTTCACAAGTTAAATCCCAAAACAGTAGCTATCTCGGGCAACCTCCAACCCGAAAAAAGACTTTCAGCACTGCACATATATAAACTTCTCTACTTTCACATTTTATCATAAACATAACTTACCTCGTTCATAATTTTATCACAACTCATGTTTACTAACTTCACCATCGCCAAAACTAAAGAAATTAGAGAGTAATCTCTTTCTACACAATTTTTACTTAGCAGCATGTGACACGCAATACAATAAAACTTCCGGTCAGGTGATGTTCCGTGCAATAAAACTTCCGGTCATATGACTCTATAAAAATACTGGAAAATATTGTCATAGTGCGTGATTTGAATGTCTAATTGAAAATGTATGGATTCGTTGTTTCTATGGTAAACATTGTTTGATAAATATTAGTATATATATATATATTATTAATATTTAAATTATTATTTATATTAAAAAAAGTAATATATATATATAAAGTAATATATATATATAAAGTAACATATATGTATAAAGTAATATATATACATATAGTATATTATCAACTTAAAGAAACAGCTGAGGAAAATTATTAAAGGAAAGAAGAGGTGCTCAGTTAGAGTGGCTTTTAGCTTCACAATGTACATGTAGGTATACAATCAGACAAATGAGAAAAACCCAGCTTACTAAACTGCCCACTCCAGTGTATTGATACACCAAAAAGCCAATATTGTATCACTATAAAATATCGATATTTCAAATTTTCAATATGTCGATACATACAATACATGTACATGTATATGTTTTGTACTACAGGTAGATAAGATGGCATGTATATATAACATACACTTGAGAACTGGTTGTTTTTGTAACCCTGGAGCATGTCAGAGATATTTGGACTTGACTAGTGAACAGATTCTTGAGAACATGGAGGTACATATAATATTATACATGTACATGTATATGATAGAAAATATGTATATGGTATGAATTGAGCCATATACATGTACATTGTAAACATACATGTACATGCATACATATATGTACATGTACATAGTATAGTTACAGTTATACACATGTACAATGTACATGTACATGCAAACATACATACAATGTACATACATGTACTATATACATATAGGCTGGTCATTCATGTGGTGATAATCTAGATCTCATCAATGGTTATCCTACTGGATGTGTACGAATATCATTTGGTTACATGAGTACATTTAACGATGCACAAGTACTACTCACCTTTCTGAATGACTGTTTCCTGAACATGGGTGATATGAATGATACTGTGTCCACCTTACATTATGATGACAGTGTAACACTTGAAATGGAAATACTAACAAAGAATAGAGAATATAAACATGTTACAGATAGTAAGCTACATGTAGATTCTACAGTGATGTCATGTGTTGATGATGATATCAAAGAACAAGATACTGATGTCCTTCAAAACAATAATGATTTGAGTTTAGTTACTAGCAACTGTAATAGTGTTCCTATACGTATGACTGACCAATCAGAATGTGATATACATGTAGTTCCAGATCCTCATTGTATTCAACTACTATCAAACAATACGGAAGCTATGAATATCATTACTGGACTTTCAGATCAAGCAAGGAGAATTAATGATTCCAAAGATGATATAATGCTTCATATAGGCAGCCTTTTGAGAGCTTATCTGAGATCAGGTAAGAGAATATACATACATGTATGTGACAACCACAATATGAATATAATTTAATATTTAAAACCCACAATAACAATGACTATATAAGTCTCTATAAAGTTAAGCATCCACTACTTGTTCATCAAATTTTGGATTGCAAAAATTCAAAAATATATACACATGTAGATTAATTGATACTATCTAGTGGCAGGTTGTGGTTACATGTAGCATCAGTATCTGTGCTGGAGCATTTCATGATAGGAATTGAAGTACTGGTACTGAATAATTTGTTTCAGTATCACCCATCACTGTTTAGTATTTTAAGTTTTAGATTTATTATTATTATTTGGTGAAGACCAGGTAAATGATAAAGATGTGGTATTCACTTTATGATACCAAGTAGTTTGTAATGATGGGTGTACTTGAGCTATAGGAAGGAAGAACTGCTGTTCTACCTAAAACCAAAAAGAACCAAAAAACACTTAGCTAATAAAGAATGAATACACTTGGAAAGCAGTTTTGTAGCTTCGATAGTTTCTAGGGCTTGTATTGATAATGATGGGTGATACCAGATATCAATACTGAATAGTCTCTAGGGCTTGTATTGATAATAATAATGGGTGATACCAGATATCAATACTGAATAGTTTATAGGGCTTGTATTGATAATAATAATGATGGGTGATACCAGATATCAATACTGAATATCTCTAGGGCTTGTATTGATAATAATGGGTGATACCAGATATCAATACTGAATAGTTTATAGGGCTTGTATTGATAATAGTTTATAGGGCTTGTATTGATAATAATTATGGAGGATACCAGATATCAATACTGAATAGTTTCTAGGGCTTGTATAATGAAGTTGTATTGATAATAATAATGATGGGTGATACCAGATATCAATACTGAATATCTCTAGGGCTTGTATTGATAATAATGGGTGATACCAGATATCAATACTGAATAGTTTATAGGGCTTGTATTGATAATGGTGATACCAGATATCAATACTGAATAGTTTATAGGGCTTGTATTGATAATGATGGGTGATACCAGATATCAATACTGAATAGTTTATAGGGCTTGTATTGATAATGATGGGTGATACCAGATATCAATACTGAATAGTCTCTAGGGCATGTATTGATAGTGATGGGTGATACCAGATATCAATACTGAATAGTCTCTAGGGTATGTACCACTACCATTCAATATTGATACATGTACCTGGTCAATGATCGTCAATCAAAGTCTCAAAGTTGAACATTACATGTAGTTTTCCAGGAATAGACAGACAGACAGACATTACAGTTACAGTAACCCTCTGCTCTACCTGGTACCAGGTATCAATATTGAATGGTAGTGGTAGGCAGTGCCAGCTATTTCTTTTGATATGATACCAATTAGTTTGGGGATCTGTATCAAGTACATGTATGATACCAATACCTGATAATGCACATTCACATAATGAACATGTTCACATTTTATACAAATCCTGTATACACATGTACATGTAAAATGTGGAACAGTGGAAGAGGTAGAAAATGTATCTGTTAAATGGGTGTGTCAGATTAAAATAGAGGTGTGGTAGACTAGTATCATTAGCACTATCGATACTCAGATATTACTCAATACCAGGAATCTCAGATGTACATGTACATTTAGTATTGAAGTATTGAGTACTATGGTATCGTATCACCCATCCCTATTTCATTACTGATAGAGGTAGGTAAATGAAGAAATTTTGATTGTTACTCTATGAATATCATTAGTACTGATACCAGTTTCTCAAACACTATTATATATTAATTCCTATAACTTCAGGCTTGTACATGTACATGTACATGTAGCTGGAGCGCTTTCAGCTGCAAGCTTGCTTCTAATTAAACATTGAAGTAGTCAGCATGAATGATCTGCAAAATTTTAAGAGATTTTGATTACTGGTTGCCTAGCCAATTACTTACACCTCTACAATTATTATACACTGATAGTATAACACTGGAGATATACTATAATGGCACTGTCTTGATGTTGCAGACACCAAATATAAGGACATTTTAACATTTTAAAATGGCGGTGCTTTTTCAGGATACAAAATTGATGTAAGGGTAGAAAGGAAAGAGATGAAAAATGTCAGTGAAATATCCAAGGAGAGTCGTCAGTTTGAAATGGGTGGAGCTACATGTATAGTCAGTTCACATTCACGATGTCCTCAAAATTATGATGTGATGACTTTATATGTAATATAGTGAATAGTTTAATGTCATAAGGTTAATACATAATTATACTGTAACTCAATAATGAAGCAATGAAATTTGACATCCACAAATAACGGGAAGGACTATTATATGAAAATGGTGCAGGCAAAAAATTCCAAAAGAACATTTTTCTGAGGTCATGGTTAATGTGAATGACCTTTACTATAATCACCACTCTGCTTTTTTTTTCTGGGAAAAATTCCACACACTGTTATACACACTGGAGTAGAGATGTATATACATGATGTTATCCGAGATGTAGATAGAAAGAAAGAAAGAAAGAAAGAAAGAAAGACACCTGAGGCAATGGAAAAATGACACATGTACATGTACATTGTAAATATAAGTCATTATATACATATACATATTAAGAAGAGTAGAAAATGAATAACTATAATAGACTTTTGGGTTTCAGCAAAGATATACATGTACATGTACTTTGAAATTCAAACGTGAGACTAAAGATTATTTATTAATGATCACTACAAAGTGGATTACTATTACATGTGTATATCTTATTCATTATGTTATTGTGTGTTCCTCTATTTAATTTATTAATTTTATCAAGTTATAAATTTATCTACAGGTGATGAAGTATGTTATACATTAAATCAGATTTGTCTTTATCCTGTAAAGAGTTGTGCTGCTTATCAGGTAATATTATTATATACTACTAAAGAACAGTCACCCTTCGGCCATTTTCAACACACAAAATTAATTTGAACAGTGAATTGACTATTTGGTCGGACAAATTCTGTACGAAACGTTTTTTCATTATTTAGAATATTAGTATTAGTGATTGACTTTGTTACTTCAAGTAACATCTTTTCTATTCTTAAGTAGGGAAACAAATTCCCACCTGATTTAAGCCCAATGAGAAACATCTGTTAATTAAATTGGGAATAGGTATAGTTGAAAAATACTATAATTGAAACAAGGTTAGACTAATCAGTAGTAAGATTACTCTTCCATTCAGCTTATTGTAATATTAACATCACTAATATATGCTCAGTAGTACTGTATTAGTAAAACTTAGAGTTCAGTAATGTACTTGTGTTAGTATGTACAGTTTTAGTATGTACAGTTCAGTAATGTACATGTACATGTACATATACTTGTGCTGGTACATGTACATGTAGGTACAGTTCAGTACTGCACTTGTGTTGGTATGTACTGTAGAATTCAGTAATGTACTTGTACTGGTACATGTATGTACAGTTCAGTAATGTACTTGTACTGGTATGTACTATAGAATTTAGTAATGTACTTGTACTGGTATGTACTGTAGAATTTAGTAATGTACTTGTACTGGTATGTACTGTAGAATTCAGTAATGTACTTGTACTGGTACATGTATGTACAGTTCAGTAATGTACTTGTACTGGTATGTACTATAGAATTTAGTAATGTACTTGTACTGGTATGTACTGTAGAATTTAGTAATGTACTTGTACTGGTATGTACTGTAGAATTCAGTAATGTACTTGTACTGGTATGTACTGTAGAATTCAGTAATGTACTTGTACTGGTATGTACTGTAGAATTTAGTAATGTACTTGTGTTAGTATGTAGCTCAGTATTGTACTTATGCTGATATGGTATTTGAGCATATAACATCACTTAAAGTCATCACATACTAACTTTGAGGTCATCATGAATAAGAACAGAATTTATTAAAATGTCATTGTCCTTACCATGTACATGTACATGTACTTCAATCCACACCTTAACTACATGTATATACATGTATTAGGTGAAGTCATGGCCAGTAGGGACCAGAGGACTCAAATGGGACAGAGAATGGATGATTATTAATGAAAGAGGGGCGTGTCTTAGTCAGAAACAAGAACCAAGATTATCACTCATTAGACCCAGTATAGATTTAAAAACTGAAATGATGACTTTAACAGTAACAGGTAATTATATATATATATATATATATATATATATATATATACATGTATAATAATACTAATATACAATAGAGAGGGGGTGTATTACAACATAGCCACACCCATCTGTAGTACATGCTCAAGTTACACATGATGATTATCTTTATCATCATAGGCATGATTTGTTAAGTAATGCTTTATGGCCCACACAGCCATCATCCCTAATTGCTTTACATGGGGGTTAATGTATATATTTGCTTGTGTCACACATGGGTTGCATATGTACATAGTTAAGCAGGTTACATCATTCCAGGAGACTTGGTTAATTAATTGTCGTAGTGTGTAAAGTGTAAAAACACATGCGCTTGTAATGAGCTCTAGAAACTAGTAGAAAGAAACTCAAAAGTTTACAAAAATATTGTAAAAAGAAAATGAGTGGATTTAACAGAGTTTCAGACATAAAAAAGTCAGCCATTATTACTGAATGATGACACCACAAAGCAATCATAAGGATATGTATTCTTTATACATAATGTTGTTTTCTATTTTGAAAAGAAGGGTGATAGTAACATATAGATACATGTAGGTGTAGTATTCTCCAATAGAGGCTTAATGAGAATCCTGTTAATTATATATCAATGATTCCCCCCAAAGAGTGGTACTATGCCTTCAGTCTAACTCCGCCACCCTTTACTTGAAATGTTATGCTGATTGAATACTGTTGACTAAATGTTATGTATCATTCATGTACTCCTCCACCTTTAACATTTATCCTGTGGAAACACTGTACATGTACATGTATATAATTACATGTACATGTACATGTATATAATTACATGTACAATGTACATGTATATAATTACATGTACATGTACATGTTATGTATCAGTAATTACATAATTTTGTAGTATTACGCCAAAAAAAAGCTTCTTTTCCTCAACAATATCATGAAATGTTTGGTATCCAGAAGCAGCATTAAATACTCTTTCTGGATACAAAGTAGGGCTGGGGAAAGGTTTGAATGCTTTTGTTTGTTTGCTGTGCATTTGAGACTACATTTCTCCCTTCAAAGCATTGCTGCCTTACTCACTTTAATGTGTGCATTTGTGCAATCTAAATGTGTGGTTAATAATGTGGGCTTGCTCCAGAAAAGTCAAGGCTGTGTTATTGGCTACATCTGTCTCGTTTCTCAGTCCAGCGATACTAAATCCAAGTAGAAACAGCAACAGGAACAAGACTAGTACCCGTTATGAAGCAATAATCCAGTTTGGAGGCTTTCTATAGCCATTCATCGTGAGAGCAACATTGATAAAAACAATGTGAAACTTCGAATATTTGTTTGTTTTTGCTGATGAAGCTTCGAATGTAGTTTTGCAACCTTTGTCCACCCCTAATACAAAGCTTCCTGTATGAAACAATTATTAAGAAGTGAAGTAGAGAACCTTTCCTCATTTAGACACACCCTTTATATTTAATATAATTATTTGTTTTTCTTTTAGATCCTCTAATCCCAGATCTAATAATACCATTACATCATGATCATGTGACTAGCGGGAAAGAATTTAATATATGTAGAGCTAAAGTGTGTGGAGACAAGTAAGAGTAATACTGTACTATATACATGTACATGTACATGCAGACTGATACAGTCAGTGCTTAAAATAACGTCCAGCATTTGGCCATTTTCCAACAACTTGTCTGATTAGTTATATAAGAATAATGCAACTGAATAAGTTGAGGCAGACATGAGGCAATTACACATATTGCAATATGTGTAATATATAAATACTATCACTATTACCTTAAACATCAGTATATTAATTACTAATACTATTACCAATTACATTGCAATATACATGTACATATGTAATACCGTAAATCGGGAATATTTCGTCTCTAAAATATTTCGAATTTTTATTTTTCGTATGTATAAATTTTCGTACGTGTGTATGTTATTATTTACGAATACCGTTTATTCCCGAATACCCGTTTATTTTCGAATTTTTAAATTTCGTACGCATACTGTTATACGAAAATTTTTATAGTACGAAATTTTCCAGAATTACGGTATATAAATACTATCACTATTACCTTAAACATCAGTATATTAATTACTAATACTATTACCATTACCTCCTAAGTCAATGTAATATACATGTATCAATGTAATACATGTACAATGTATATTACTATTACTATTACTCAGTATATTACTAATACTATTACCATCACCTCCTAAATCAATGTAATATACTACTATTACTATTATCTATTATTACTATTTCCTCTAAAACCAGATCTAATAAATACCATTTAAATTTCTGTCATGTTTTAAACTGTATTTAATGTTCATGAGTTTCTCAAAGGGGAATCAGTAACTGTACACCTTTCCAGTCAAAAAACATTTCCCTCCAATACTAAAAAATCTCTCTACTGGCCCTACTATAAATGAACATATTACTTAAGGTCAATTACAATTGCTATTACCTCAACATAGAGATTGTATTTTACTATTACCAATACTGTTACTTGACTGTTTATTACCTAATCTTTACTATTACTATTATGCGTATTACTATTATAAGTATTACTACTACCCCATGTCTGCAGTGAGGTTGGTTGTTAGTCAGGAGCAGTCTTGGCCTAGTGAGTTACTTCTTTTATCTCTAAATGGGTATAGTGCAGTACATGAGACTCTCTTTTTTCCTGACAAATTCACAACTTGCTAGTCAAATATTGTTTTGTCCAGATGTTTCTGCTGGATATTTTCAAAAACTATTTTGAGCACTGAATACAGTACATGTAATATTATCAGCATGTACATGTACATGTAATTATGTACATGTACCCACAATATCTACATGTACATGTACATTATAGCCAGTCCAGTTTTAGCCAAACTGAATTTCAGCTTAAAATTATGTGGAGCTAGTTTAGTTCTGTATTGTAGATTACAATAATTATTAACGTTTCAGGATTTTATCTTTCCCTTTCATAATGAAAACAAGATATATAGAGAAAAAAGTATCCCTATGACTGCTTTGTGGTGTCCATCATTCAGTAATCATGGCTGACTTTATGATGCCTGAAATACATATAAATATATATTACAACATGGTAATGAATATCTATAACATTACATCAGCCTATTATAGTTATCATTTCGATTATCTACTCTGTTTACCTTTTAAAGAACATTGTAGAACTTTAGAAATATATTTCAGGTAGAATAGCTAGCTATTACATGTAGTTCCAGTTTCTACGTAAGCTACACAGCTTTCTTTCTGCTGCTCTGTAGAGATTAAGCGCGCGTTCTTTTACGTACCACGCCCATTAATTGACAGAGCCCCCGGGAATGATGTAACTTCCGTAACTACGTATACAACGCATAGTCGCGCAAGTGACACAAACATATATATATATATATATATATATATATATATATATATATATATAGTTCGAACTCGTGGGAAAGCAATCATTTACCACACTACTACAACAAACTGTGGACCCTCTTTGGTTAGAGACATAACAATTCCAACTATTGTTACAGCTCCCACAATAAATTCTCTACAGTTATAACCACAAATTATCGAGTTACAACTAACACAACTAAAAAAATTATGAAAACTCAAAACCTAGTCTCTGCCAACTCACAATCTGCCGTATGCCGGGAAATATTTGTGGTGGAATATTTTCGCAAAAGGGATATTTTAGAGTATTTGCGAATTTAAATTTTCACGAATTACCAGTTTTACTGCCCACTTCCAATTTAAGTAGATAGAAGCCGAACATGTGCACAATTTGTTTACAGAACATGCGGAAATGATACAAGAGTTTATTTGTGAAAGCTGTATGAGCATTCTACAAAGACGTCTGGGTTCCTGATCCGATGAAGCCTGAAGTATTGACTTGTGTGCGAGAGGCTGGAAATGATGCTGATGCCTATTCTGTAGCAATGATCAATTCCTTAATGACTGTTGTTGGACATGAATCAATGGCAGAAAAAAGGACACGGGAAGATAGTGCTCTGTTTGGGCTTGGGACAGCAGAATCTCGCTTGAAGTAATGAGACAATGACATGCCATAATCGATTCATGAAACCACACGGCGTTTACTTGCTACCACGCCCATATCTTCCATCCATGTCTAGTGCTGCCATGTTGAGTTATACATACTCCAAAGTTACCAAACAAACATTGGTTCAAACATTCTCCTGTGTCAGTATAGTAACGGTGGTATTACATGTACTGTACATGTACTCATACCCATATACATGTATACCCCTTGTGTCAGAGTATCCATGTATACTATAGTAACAGTGGTATTACATGTACTGTACATGTACTTGTACTCATACCCATATATACCCCTTGTGTCAGAGTATCCATGTATACTATAGTAACAGTGGTACCCCTGTGTCAGTATAGTAACAGTGGTATTACATGTACCGTACATGTACTCATACCCATATGTACCCCTTGTGTCAGAGTATCCATGTATACTATAGTAACGGTGGTATTACGTGTACTGTACAAGTACTCATACCCATATGTACCCCTTGTGTCAGAGTATCCATGTATACTATAGTAACAATAGTATGTGCAGTATGGTAACAGTGCTATTACATGTGCATATTGTATTTGTAACCATAATACATGTGTATTTGTAATTATTTGCAGCGCCATAATACACGTACTGTACACTGAAAAAAAATAAATCACCATTTTATTGGGTTAGTACAGTTGCAATTGGAATATCATGAGTTTCAAATTAGTTTGTCAATTACCATAGAGGATATAGTGGCCATGCTACATGCATGTATGTTTCTATAACCTAATGTGCACCAAGTATTGGAAGGTATAAATTAAATTATGTGTTTGCAGGTTTACAAAACCTTTTGAGAGACAGATACAATTTACATGTACATGTACTTTAGTATAAATTATACTAAATCTTTGACATGAAATATAAGTAGACAGCACCTTAAAATTATAGTGATTCAACTATAATGTACAAACTATCTGTGGTATAAGTATTCCGAACAACCAACTAATTGTTAAATCCTTGTAACTGTACTAACCATTAAATTAGTTATTTTAACTTTTTTTTTTTGCAGTGTACATTTACCTGTACCAAATACAAAGTAATGATAATTGAAACATGTACAGATCTTGTGTCTATTTAAATGATCTATTATGAAGTTCACAAATGTATAATATAAAAAAATGGAAGCGTTCTCTGTTCATGTGCCTTGTTATTCTGGCATATCTCGACAACCAAGAAAATGTCTGCTCACATATCTCACTGTTTACCGAGTGGCAAAACAAAAATAAAGTATATAGAAAAAGTAAGGTGCTGATTGAGAAGAAAAAAAACGTACTCCTCTCATGACTTGGAGTTTATCTGGGTCACAGTGTTCACGACACCAATGATCTTTGTGTCCACGGAAATGCATACGATCAACAACATAATTCATTTTTGATAGTCGTTTTGCTGTAGATGTTAGAGAGCTGCGGGCACTATTTATTGCATACTTAAGAAGATGACAGGCATCATCATAGCATATTGTACCTACAATAGAATATTTGCTACAATATGTACATGTACTTATCAAAACACCTTTATTTACTTATTGATTGAGTGGATGACTCATTTTTAGATAAATAGGCATGTAAGTGACCGTAAACTTGGCTCTTACTCTCAGCCCCATTGACTCAAGAACTTAAAGCATTAAGCACTTGTTCTCCTACCATTGTGATGACTCCACAAGGATGAATTCCTGCAACAATTCCTATGGCATGGAAAGGTGGAATATCACATTCTGTTTAATAACTGATATTATATACCAGCAGTTCTATGGTTTAGTCATGTGTATCTTTTTCAGTCCTACAAGACAGTATTGGGATGGAGTCTTCCTCTGGCAAAATGAATGACGTAATAAGTTTGTAGAAAGATATAAAAAAGTATAATACTTCCTTTTTTCATTTACCCTGACGAGCCAGCCTCTAAATCAGATTTATCCATTCTACATCGTTTTTGTGGGCGAGTTAAGCTTTCATCTGCACTTCTGAAAGTGTGTGTACAGTTTGCCTGCAGACTCAAAGGACTCTTTCTGTATGTCTACTTCAATTCCCTTTTCAAAATCTGACACAAGTGCTTCAGGCAGTGATTCTTTTGCCACCCATGTGCTTTCTATTAATTCAAAAACATGGGTGGCAAAAGAATCACTGCCTGAAGCACTTGTGTCAGATTTTGAAAAGGGAATTGAAGTAGACATACAGAAAGAGTCCTTTGAGTCTGCAGGCAAACTGTACACACACTTTCATTAATTTACTTTGTTTGCAATCAAAAGGACACCATGATCCATTTGAATTTCAAGATTACAGATACATGTACATATACATGTGTTAGTGAAACTGACCTGCATTACTGTGAATGAATGACTCATGGACCGGACCTGTAAGTAATGTTGTGTAAAATGTGTAAAATTCAAATTTCGTGTAATACAATTGAAGCAGGAAGAAAGAGGACTTCCACTACTGAACAAGAAACATTAACACCTACTAGGAAATCAGATCAATCTTTTTCAAGATTGAGGAACAGTTTCTTTGTCGACAAAATTTGATGTATACTGCTGCTTCGTTTAACCACTCATTATTCAATCAGTTTTTCAGTTGAGTTTTTTCTGTAATTATGAACTGCTCTATTTTATCTGTCACTATTATTTTTATTCTAACTCAGAATTTCATTTGTTTAGTCGAGTTCATAATCAAACATAATACTATGATAAATACCACCGTTCTATAGTATACTTGGATACTCTGACACAGGGGTATATATGGGTATGAGTACATGTACTGTACATGTAATACCACCGTTACTATAGTATACATGGACACTCTGACACAAGGGATATATATGGGTATGAGTACATGTACGGTACATGTAATACCACCGTTACTATAGTATACATGGATACTCTGACACAGGGGTATATATGGGTATGAGTACATGTACGGTACATGTAATACCACCGTTACAATAGTATACATGGATAATCTGACACAAGGGGTATATATGGGTATGAGTACATGTACGGTACAAGTAATACCACCATTACTATAGTATACTTGGATACTCTGACACAGGGGTATATATGGGTATGAGTACATGTACGGTACATGTAATACCATCGTTACTATAGTATACATGGATACTCTGACACAAGGGGTATATATGGGTATGAGTACTTGTACAGTACATGTAATACCACTGTTACTATAGTATACATGGACACTCTGATACAGGGGTATATATGGGTATGAGTACATGTACGGTACATGTAATACCACCATTGCTAGTGTATGTGTGCATACAGTACATACATGTAAAGTTGTCATGACTACCATAATGTGTACGCAATTGCATCTATATAGAGTTGTCTACGAATCCCATAGTTTGTCAAAGTAACTTTGTTTTTCAAGAACATCCCTGACTAAACACGGCAGCACTGGACAACCCTCCACATATTTGTAGCTATAACTCAAACAAAACATTTTAGAAAAATCCTTGAGTCAAAAAGCTGAAGCGCATCGTTTGGATCTTGTTGGTGTCTGAATCTCAAGATTTAGCTCAGTGGTGAGGCTGCAACTGTTGTAACAGACAGACACACATAAACCAAGTACTGTATGTAGCTTTTGCGCATTTGCCAAGGGTTAATAACATTTTTACATATGTGTGTAGGCAGGCACATCGTAGGTAAAAATGTTAATAACCCTTGATCATCATAGGTAATTTTATTAGTCAGCACTAAAATATTTCATTGTTGTGTGACAAATGATTACAAGTTCCTTGGCACATACAGGGTAGGGTCATTAGGAATAATTAAACATGTACCAGTATGCATACATGTACATGTACATTTGAACAGTACTAATATATTACATGGCATGTACAATGTACAATGTTAATACTGTTCAAATGTACATGTACATTCGAACAGCATTAACATTGTATTTGTACATGTGCATTTGAACATTTGCAGTATTAACATTGTACATGCATTGTACATGTACATTTGAACAGTACTTATATAGTACATGCACATTTGAACATAATTTATTGACATTGTACATGTACATTTGCTATTATACATGTACATGTAGATATTAAGGTATATTATGTAGTACATGTACATGTACATGTACTATTATATAATTATTACATGTATATACATAATACATGTATAATAATTATTATGTATACATGTATGTACGTATAGTGTACGTGTATGTGTGTTCGTATGGGTTTTATATAATACATGTACATAATATATACAATTTATACATGTATATATAATTATATATATATTATATTATATATATGTATATATATATATATATATATATATACATGTATATAATTATATATAATTGTGATTGCATGTAACGCACATGAGCACTACATTGTATCAATCTTGCATGTCTATTCTTCCTGTGTTAGTGTATATATTATGTTTGGCTGTCAGCCCTGAACTTAACATATTTTAAATATTCAATATCAAACAATGAATCATAGTTTTCCTTAAATGTATAAAATAGACAGGATATTAATATTAGTTACATCCTGTTTATCAAACTATACATATTGTGTATGAACAGGTATATTAATTACATTCATAACCATTTGTGTCTTAATTATCATGTATGTGCATAAACATGTACATGTATGTACATGTACATGTAGATGTAGATATTACGTACATTGACTGACAAGTACAAATACATGTAACACACTGCTATGTACATGTCGCTATCACATACGTACATACAATGTACATATACATACGGTGTATATGAATATTCGTATGTACATGTACATGTACATGTACATGTGTATAATTATTTACATATACCTACTACATGTACATGTATGTGTAACACACTTCTACATGTATGTACATGTTGTTATCACATGCTTATATACAATGTATGTATATATATTCATATATATACATGTACATGTTTACACGTGTACTATATATATGCACATTGCTATCTCGTTCTTACAAATGTACATGTATGAATAGTTATAATTATATACATGTACATATATATGTACATGTACACTGTAGTGTTATCATAAGGTATTATTACTTCTACATGTAGTTAAGTAAACCTAAACGTTTTAGGCATAATATTATTTTAGTTAATTATGTAGCTACATGTATAAGTAAAAATTTGAGTACCTAACTGTATCAGCATTGTTTCATAGGCTTGGCACTGTCACAATCTGATTATTATCTACATCATTTTCTAGTTGTTGTCAATTGTTATTATAATTACATGTATATTACTCCTCATTGTCTATAGAATACAAGGTATTGATTGTGGAGATTCTTCATCACATTGGTTGAAGCTGGTGTTAGGTAGGAACTGCAGATTAGTCCAGATGAACCAAAATTATCAGAGAGAAGCCAAGAATTATATTCATGGTGTGTGTCTATGTCTGTTGTGTCAGTGTGTCTGTCTGTATCAGTATGTATCTGCTATCTGTTTGTCTGTGTATGTATGTACATGTACATGTATGTGTGTATGTTTCTGTCTGTCTATGTGTTTGTGTCTTTGTGGGAAATAATTAATAATTAATTACCTGTACTACATAATTAGTATAATATTATGTAATGTGTACAAGTGCATATAGTATGGTTAGCTTGTGGTGAAATCCCTTGTCTGAATTCATATAATACATGTATATGATCATCAGGTGTTATGAGTTTGTGGATAATGAAGCCTTTACTTCAATAGAGTGACATTATATTATTTATATTCTTCCTTCCCAAACATACATACATGTACATGTACACACACACTGCCACACACACATAACATTCACACACAACATTTACACATAACATTCACACACACACATCCACACACACACACACACACATAACATTCACACACACCCTCATGTACACAATATACTCCCACAACATATACATGTACGTGATATACACTATATTTAGATGGAAATAGATCTCCAGTCCAAAAGGCAACTCTTTCACTCTCTAATGAAGCTCAATATTTAATGATAACACAAACAAGTATTAAATATATTCATGAGCTACTACTTCAAAGAATTGGAGAGCTATCTACAGTTAGTCAATACATATATATACATGAGTCTGAGTATGATTTAAAAAATATAACTTGTTGGAGCTGAGTAAGTCAAATGCTTTTCATATAGGAAGGCAGTGATATGCAGGAAGAGCATTATTAGGCTACAGGGAATAATTAATAAATAAACACCTGCATTGATCACTGCTATGGGTCTGTCAGTCTATGTACACAGTTATACCTTACTTAAAATACTCTCCACCCTTTGACAATCTTCAAATGAGAACCCAGTACACATCTCAGCGTATATATCATACAGTATTTACATGTACATTACTTATACATGTACTTGTGGTTTTCTTACTTATACATCATGTACATATGGTTTTCTTACTTACATGTATACATGTACATTACTTATACATGTACATACATGTATTATGGTTTTCTTACTTATACATGTACATGTACATTACTTATATTGTACATGTACATGTATATATACAGTGAATTTTGCATTAATTATGTTTAGAATACTAGATATGTCAAGTACTCATTAAAGACTCAATTACAAGTACAAAGTACATGTACATGTACTTGCCTCGTGATTCTAAGACTTGTTTGTATGCAATGATATCTATTTTATTTATAATTGTGTATATGTATGTGTGTCAGCGCTCTACCTACACTGGTTGGCACTGGTCGGGAATAACCACCTCTAAGATGAGTTAACCACCTCTCACATATTACATGTATAAGCTACTGAGACAGTATTAAGTATATACTGGATTGTAAACAGCACTAAATACAAATTAAAATCCAACCGACTCTAAATATCCTGGATAGAACACTGGTGTGTGTATTGTGAATGAGTGTTGTGAGTGAGTGTGTGATGCTGTATGTTGTGTGTGTGCAATTCAGGCTCGGTATAATTAGCTTTTCTAATCAGTGATTAGAATTGCAATTATTCTGTTACAAATTTGCAATAATTACAATTAAGATTAGTTTTAGTTGAAAGTAACTAATGATTATTTAATTACATGTACAACAGTCCTGGCATGTACAGTATGTGTGTGTACATGTACATATACATGTGAAGTGACTGAGTGACTGTTTTAATTAATAACTAATCAAATTACCTGTTCTTCAATTAGTTGGCTCATTGTCCGTGTACTTGTAATTATATTATCACATTTTCTATTAGCCATCACAAGAAGATTTAGTAGCAAGATTTAGACCTAATCTATTAGTGGGCGTGGACAAACATCATGATGGAACTACATGTACATATAGTACTCCTTTCTTAGAGGATGAATGGAAGATCATTAAAATTGGAAATGCTACTTTTCAGGTGATCTAATATTCTCACATAATAATTCTGAACACCGTATATTAAATACTAATGATTTTTATGGCCTGCAGGCCCTGATTGCTTTCCATGTGAATCTATATTTATATGTTTGTGTTATATACAGTATACATGTATGCATTACATACATAGTTAAGGAAGTTGTGTCATTCCGTGGGCTTGGTCAATTAACGGACATGGTGTGTAGGAAGAATGCATTCTCAGATTCTATAGCTTATACATGTAGCTCACTGGCTTGAGGTTAGGTCTGCGCCTATTATTCCGAAATAATTAAAAGAATAATAGGAGCTTCCCAGAATAAGAATAATTTCAGGAATAATTGGGTTAAAATAATTGCCACGTGGCAGACGATGGCACATGTTGGAAAAAATGGCCGATTGTGACAGCAGCTTTTCTTCATCTTGCAGTTCCAGTTCTTCTGAGATAGATAGTCAATGAGTCGATTAAGATGTCCTAAACCTTTAGAAATCTCTAGGAAGCATAGAGTGCAATTGAATCCACCACTTACAATGTACAAGAATGTACATGTATGTGAGTTTTGGAAATTTTAAAAGAATAATTGGTGAATTTATTAAGAATACTATTTTGGGAAAACCAGAATAGAATATTAGGCAATGTTTTAGGAATAATAGGCTCAGGCCTACTTGAGGTGTTATAAACCACACGAGGTGTAAACTAATTAACCAATCAAATTACTTAATTTAATTTGCTGTATTAAATATGCATTTAATTTGCTGTATTAAATATGCATGTATGTATCCAAAACAACATAAATTAAGCAATCTGATTGGTCAAAATGGAAGGTTAATACGTTAATACATGTACTTATACATACATATGTACATGTACATACATACTTATACATATAATAATAGAATGTGTGTACGTGTATAAGTGATTTTTGGCCTGATAAGCAATCTGATTGGTCAATTCAAACATAGCACGATATGTTAATAATGCTTTGTTTTAAATTCTTATCATTCCTAATGTACATAAAGATTTCACATGTTAAGAGATAAAGAGTACATTATTGTGTATACTATCAAATCCCTAATGAATAATTATACGTATGTATGTATGTATGTATGTATGTATATATGTATGTAATACTATAATGTACAATGTATGTTTGTATGTATATGTGTGTGTGTTCTGTGTCTGTGACTGTCTGTCTGTGTATGTACATGTAATTATGTATATGTACATATATGTGTATGTAAAGTTACAATTTATGTATACATGTACATGTATGTGTGTATACAATTATGTATACATGTATATGTGTGTATATGTATGTGTGTATACAATTATGTATACATGTATATTAGTGTTGTTTTAGTAACTAAAACTATAACTAAAACCCCTTTTAGTAAGGACAAACTAAAACCACATGTACATGTACATACATGTAATACATACATGTACATGTATGATTGTGTGTGTATGCTATGTACATGTTTGTGGATTATATGTACATGTATGTATTTAGTATGTACATGTATAGTACAATGTACATGTACAAGATTACATATAATAATGATTAGAATTATTTATTATTGTTGCTTCTCAGTTTACATTGTTCATGTATGAAAGTGAATATGAGTATTACTATAGTAGTGTATCATGTATAGGTGTATCATAGTCACTGACAGTATTGTATTTTCCATATTGTAAATGTGTGTTATATAAGTTTGATTCACACATACATGTACATGTACATGTATCACTATAAAGCAGTTGAATCACAGTTGAAAATACAGCACTGGAGGTGTGGTCTCAGCAACCATATATTTCTAATTTTCCTCAGGCTGTATGCTTCTCTCGACCATACCTTTAGTACTATAATCTCTTGTCACTAAATTTTCTCTATAATTATAGGAATATTATAAGTTTAGCAACATTTTCTATGAACCCTCTCGAATGGGTGCTTTAACTAATACATATAGATTGTACATGTAATACACACCTCTTTATGTCCAGGTAGTGGGAGGGTGTTCTCGTTGTCAAATGATATGTGTTGATCAAAAATCAGGAATCAGGAGCAGTGAACCTCTTCAAACACTGTTAGCTGTGAGAGGAAGTAAGGTCAGATATACATGTTGGTGGTATGAGTTTGAGATTGAAGAGATTATGAGGGAAGGAAGAAAGAAGAGAGTGAGAGTTTGGACTATTATGCCATATAAAGCAGACAGTTTAATATGGCATAAAAAATTCTATTCATCTGTCTCATTAGTCCATACATGTACATCATTCATCTATTAGTGTATTCATCCATTAGTCCATTCATCCATTAGTCCATTAGTGCATTCATCCATTAGTCCATTAGTCCATTCATCCATTAGTCCATACATCCATTAGTCCCTACATTTCACAATAGGCTAAATTTGGTATATACTTGTTACTTGATGATCAACAGTTGCTGAGAACTGAATCATAAATAAGTTATCAGGTCCTCTTCTTGGTGTATAAATTATTTATTTGTTTGTTCAAATGAAACCATCCTATTGATCATTCTGTTACAGTATTCCTGTCCACTTAAAACAAACAGCTTGACAGTGAGGCTATTATTACAGGTCATGTGATTTAATATCAGGATCTCTCCTTAATAACTGTTATCATTATACTGATCTACTGTAATTCAATAATTCTATAATGAGGGATCCAAAATTATGGATTCCCAGTAAAATATGAATATGTTTTCCTAATGGTAAACTAATGATATTCATATGTGAACTATCTGTATAGTGGAAGCCATACATATTACACTACGAATTCAGAACATTTCCACTATGAATAAAGCATTATACACTGTTTTGTGGTATTACAGCTATTTGGATTCCTCGGGCTTTGCCCTCCAGATCCAAATAGCTATAATCCTGCTAAAATAGTATATATAAACATTCAAATAATATGATTAACATATCCTATGCCTTAGCATATAGGCAGACCTCCTGCAATAAAATATGTAAGGTCTGGGGCATACTAGTTCTAATGCAGGATTACTGCATTTGCCGATTACTGCACACCACATTTATGAACATAATTATAAGCTTGGAGGTAGTGATATGCTTCTAAATTATGAGCTTGGAGGTGGTGATACAACCATGCTTTCAAGGACCTTCAATTTGATGTTATATTACTGATTTATTCATTACCAGTGCTTCAATTATTGAGGAGTGCTGGCAGAGAGGTTTGATCATCAAGAGTGATGTGAAACACAATTGGTAGGTATGCATGGCTCTTCTAAATCCTGTTAGCAAATATATCATTATCCCAAAAACACCATGTCTGCTATAATTAGCATTCCAGCAGAACTGCATGTCCTCAGCCTTTCATATTTATCACAAGGGTCTATTTATGTGACTAATGCATACATACATACGAGCTGGCATTTCAAGCCTTAGTTCTATAGAGAAGTTAATTAGGAAGAACCCTCCTAACGGTGCAATAAAGTCCACAGAAAAACAGACACTCTTTCCAGGAAACAACACAACTGCAGCTCAACTCGAACCACTCTCTTTCCCATCTACTAGTCCCAGTTTGATGGGCACCCCTTTTTTTGAGGCAGCGTGGCTTTGTGGTTAGAGCTTGAGCCTCCCAATCAAATGATCAGTGGTTCGAGTTTGACTGCAGTCGTGTTGTTTCCTGGAAAGAGGGTGTCAGTTCTTCATTGCTGAGATTAGTTCTCTCGTGTTAATTAAGGCACTCAGCAATTACTTTTATTTACTATTTACTGTATAGAAGAACGAGTCAAAGATGAAGATCCACCATTCACACTTATACGCACGACTTGACATTAACTAATAAAATCTATAAAAAAATTCAGTTTAAAATCAGACATACAATTACTAAAATCTACAAACACCAGTCAAGAAAATCTGAGAACAGAACTACATGTAGAAAATGTAAAATAAACAGAATTTAATTAAAGAAGAAAAAAAAAACAAAAGACCAGTGGTTTATTTTAATTACTCCATGAACCTCTAAAAAATTATTTAATTACGTAAATTAAAATGGCCTTTTATTACATGATTTGTTGATGTTCTTATAAGCACTGAAACAAACAAATAACCCATTGAATGAACAAATGGCTGATAGAGGAACCTAGAGACAGAAGAGATAAAATAAAGTGATGGAATAAAGTATGTTCATGTTCAGTGGACACCTAATTTGGTTGTGTGTTGGTATGTGTTTGTGTGTTCACTGCAGGGCACAGTACAATAAAATAATGAATTGTGTCAACTGTGAACATACTTTAGTCATGTTTAATGTGTACATAGCGATCTTCAATGCAAGTGAAGTACTTTCTAACCAGTAGTAGTGAAATCATACTGTTACTAAAGATAAATCTAATCTGGATTTTCCAAAATTTAATTTATATAGGCCACTTGTTGCAGATATTGCAACATCTGCCTTTGTGTACATATGTATTTGGCTTTTAAGTAAGACCTATGAATATCATTAAGTGGGATGATTGCGTTACTTGGGAGTTGTAATCACTGCAACAAGCTGTAATGGCCTTTACTCATTGATGATTGTTGTAGGCAGTCTTCTACTCTAGCTCTTTTATGATGTATTGACAAGCTGCTCTCCAGTCACATGATTATCAAATTTACAATGTCCAATGAATATGGTGAGTTACCGTATTTCCTCGAATAATACCCGCGTGTCAAATAGTTCACATTGAAAGGCATGCGTGTTCAAGTTGAAAGGCGTGTTCCACCCCTCCTAACACACGCATTAAATTAATAGTACCCGCCCTCAATTTACTACCTGCAAGTACTATTCGAGGAAACATGGTATCTAGAATAGTATGTTTTTTCGTAGTATGGTAGTATTACCATTTCTCAGATACAAGTAAGGCACAAAACATACTGTCTATGTGAAAGGATACAATTTCTTCAGATATTAATTTTGCGTACATGTACCATTGAATGCTAGTTTTTCAGCTGTATTTTGTACAGAAAACCAATGAAATTTGGTATTTATGAAGGAGTGATTATTCTGCTTCTTGGATACTAAATTTCATCTACTTCCTGTTAAAATGGCTGAATGGCGAATATTTAAATATAAATGTGACCACAATTGTGCCTTTTCACATGAATACTCTAGTATCATAAAACTAACCAGTGCTCATGCAAGGAAGAAGGGATGAATACAATACCCCAGAATAATTAGGAAACTGAGGGCTGCGAGTAGAACAGAACCAAAAAAGGCAAACACAATGTCACCAGGTTCCAATCCATAGTTTATAGGGTTAGGATTGCGAACAAAATTACTCCTACTGTACGTGAATTCTCCTCCAAATTGTACACTGACAGTCGAATTGTCACTTTCTTCAAATGAGACATTGACTGTAAAGAAATAAATAAAACGAAATGGTTTGACTAAGAGAAAAGTATAAAGTTTCTATTAATTCACAATGTGATTTTACTTTTGAAGCCGAGTTAGGTTTTGAAGCATGGGCAATTGGATGGTTAGGTCAGCAAGTTAATAATACTGTTAGTGACAATTATATGCACCATTTGGTCCTAAAGTAAACTGCAGTACCAACTAAGCAGCTCTTCCATCCAATGGATGTGCCACATGAGCTCATCAATAACATTGATTTATAGATAACCATTGTCCTAATTGAATGCATCTAGGTCTGAATAAATAAGATTTGAATTGCTTGATTCTTCCTTTCTGTTCTTCACTATTATACCAGATTCATTTCCATAACTTCATCATTCACAAGATATACAGTGTACAATTGTTAACTGTGAATTGGACAGGAGAAGCACTTTTGTACTTGTGCTTGACTGCAACAAGACTTACATGTACATTTGCAACATATACATGTACATGTGCATTGACATGATAGCTATTATATACATGTACATGTGCATTGACATGATAGCTATTATATACATGTACATTCACATGATACATGTAGATATACATGTACATTCACAACATATAAGTGTACATATACATTCACATGATAGATATACATGTACAATTTGCAACATATACATGTACATGTGCATTGACAACATACACATGTACATGTACATTCGCAACATATACATGCACATGTACATTCACATGATTGTAATATGTAGTATATTATTTTGTCCTTACATCCAAAGCTCCCAATGAAGACAGCATACAGAGTAGGGTCTACACCATCACTTGAACGTCCTCCTGGATGTATTGCATTTGTAAACTCATCAGAAGCAGACAGATTTAAAGCTATTCTGTCACTTTGATCAGGATATCCAACCACATAATTGTTATTAGGGTCATTGTAGGCATCTCGTATCCCGTCCTTAAATGCATCTGAGATTGCCTGCGCATTAAATGGCGCGTTTCTACCATAGATATGTATCAATACTCTAAATGGGAGAAGTGATTAAGTAATGAAACATAATATACAATGTGTTATACATGTAGATTGGGACATTAACTATACACATGAATAGTGAATGCTGTGCTGTACAGAATGAACCCTTGCTACCATCATACAATAAAACTCTTAGAACCATAAATATTAGGAAATTTTTTCATGTTCATTTTTCACCTTGCATTGTAGTTTTAGCTGTGACTCTTTGGTAACACTCACTGACTCACTCACTTGCATGCACACACACACTCCTCCACCTTCATATATACATGTACTGTGACAAGTTTTAATAAATACAGGGACTTTGTAACACTCACTGACTCGTGTACGCGCGCACGCACACACACACATGTACACACTATGGAATCTCTACTTTCATATGTACATGTACTGTGACAAGTATTAATAAATACATGTACATGTGTATATATGAACTGGACTTTGTAACAGTCACTGACTCACTCACCTGCACACACACACACACACACACACACACACCATGGTAACCCTCCACCTTCATATGTACATGTGCTGTAACAAGTGTTAATAATAATGCATATATGAACTGAAATGTAGAGTTGAAAGCACCTTTATTTTAATTATATGTATAGTTAAATTTAAGCATATCTATTAGTATACAAAGCCAATAAAAAGAAATAATATTTTCTCCTTATACACATATACCCTTATGTTGCAAAACAACATTCGAAGCTCTGTCAGCAAAACTGAACGAATTTCCGAAGGTTCGCACATGTTTTTATCAATGTTGCTCTTACCTTAATTGGCTATAGAATGACTTCAAAACTGAATTATTGCTTTATAATGAGTACTAGTCTTGTTCCTGTCGCTGTTTCTACTTGGATTTAGCATCGCTGGACTGAGAAATGAGACAGATGCAGCCAATAACACGCAACCTTAACTTTTCTGGAACACCCCACATTATCAATCACACACATTTAGATTGCACAAGTACACATGTGTTAATATTAAAGTGAGCGTGGCAATGAAGCTTCAAGGGAGGAGAAATTTAGCTTCAAATGTACAGCAAAGGAATGAAGGGTCGAACGAACATTCCAATCTTTTTCCCAACCCTACTTTATACTAAATAGCTGAATAATGGAATTACATAAAAGCATCAATAATATTATAATCTTGATAAAGGTTTTATCTAAAACATTGTTACCGTATAGGTTCTAAAAATTCGCTATTCCAAATTCGAAAATAATTAATTATTTATAAAATTTTGGTCATTGTTTATTCTATTCCTTCATTAATTTTATAATATTCTAATTTTGGTATTCTCCTCTAAATTAGACAACGTGTGCTGAGTTAAAAAGAGTGGACAGTGAATGGCCAGGTAAGGAAGTGTGTTTTAGTATTATCGATAATTATGTTGTTACTTGTAACCATGTAAAGCGCGTCAAACCAGTTGCTTCATGTGAAAAATGTCGATTTGGTCACCAGAAAAAGATAACAACTACTTGTACTTCTCTCAGCGATATACCAGCTGTTTCTAAATCATCCATAGTGGCCACTACAGCATAATGCTGCATCCGACAATAATACTTTCCAGCGATGTAAAATTGATTTCTCCGCCCTCCAATTTAGTTGAAAATAATTATTTACGGTTCAACGTGCGCTATTCACCTCTAAAATTCGCCTTCAAAAATTCACTTGAAAGAATCCACTCTGGCGAATTTTTAGAACCAGTACGGTACTATCAGTATGGTCATGACCCTGCATTACGATACAAACTATCATAGACATAAAAAAATCAACAAAAGTAATGTTTATCAATACTGTGAGGGTAACATTACAGTAAAGTATAGTACTATAGAGTTGTACACATACATGTACATGTATAGACACACACATACTACAATACTACTGTACATGTATAGACACACACATACTACAATACTACTGTACATGTATAGTACTATAGTGGTGCACACAACTACACATACATGTACATGTATAGACACATACTACTGTATATGTAATAAACTTACGATTCGTCAAATGATGTTAGCCAATTTACTTCATAAGTACCGATACACACATCTTCTAAGACCTCAGGAGCATTCTCTAGAGTAGGACCACCCATATCTAATACTATGACTACAATATCAATTAGAGCTCTTTTACGAGCGACATCAAGATAAGCGAGAAGAGGAAATTGAAAGAGGAGCGTCCAAACATAGTCACCACTTTGTTCAAATTCATCGAATGTAACAACTATTTCCATTTCATCATTCAATGTTGTGGATCTTTCTATACACTGAAATCAAGTAATAACAGATATACCATCAAAAATATGGAATGTGGTCTATACAGGGGTTTTTAAAAAGGGGATTGGAACCCTTCTTAATTATCAATAAGTACTCTTCATAAAAAAAATTACCCTTTTTTAACTGGTATTTGCTAATGTAGAACAAGCTACATGTATGATAGTTTGTGATGATCTTTAATCCTTACTAATGATTTATCATGTCTGAAACACAATATTGTTTTCCAATCTTTTTTAAAGGTTTATGCATACCTCTAGTGTGACCTCTTTCAGCTTCAACACCTATTAGTTACGTTTTCTACAAGCAGTTTTCTTCCTGCAGGTTAAGCTCAAGCAGTTTTCTTTCTGCAGGTTAAGCTCAAGAAGCTTTCTTCCTGCAGGTTAAGCTCAAGCAGTTTTCTTTCTGCAGGTTAAGCTCAAGAAGCTTTCTTCCTGCAGGTTAAGCTCAAGCAGCTTTCTTCCTGCAGGTTAAGCTCAAGCAGTTTTCTTTCTGCAGGTTAAGCTCAAGCAGCTTTCTTCCTGCAGGTTAAGCTCAAGCAGCTTTCTTCCTGCAGGTTAAGCTCAAGCAGCTTTCTTCCTGCAGGTTAAGCTCAAGCAGTTTTCTTTCTGCAGGTTAAGCTCAAGCAGCTTTCTTCCTGCAGGTTAAGCTCAAGCAGCTTTCTTCCTGCAGGTTAAGCTCAAGCAGTTTTCTTCCTGCAGGTTAAGCTCAAGCAGCTTTCTTCCTGCAGGTTAAGCTCAAGCAGCTTTCTTCCTGCAGGTTAAGCTCAAGCAGTTTTCTTTCTGCAGGTTAAGCTCAAGAAGCTTTCTTCCTGGAGGTTAAGCTCAAGCAGCTTTCTTCCTGCAGGTTAAGCTCAAGCAGCTTTCTTCCTGCAGGTTAAGCTTCTTTTATGTGCCACACCCATTAATCACCAAGCGCCCAGTCTGACATACGTTCATCAAACTACATACATGTTCGCAATGTGTATGTGACACAAGCATATATAATATCATTAAACCCAGTGTCTTGCTGCCCAAACACTTATCAGTTTAACTGGGGCTTTACTAGATTTATTGGACATGTCCTGAATGACTGGCCATTTCGACATCACTGAATACAAGCAGTCTGATAATATCTTGATTTCAAATATATCCCAAGGCTTGATCCCCCTCAATGGCTCGATCTCTACAAAAAATTATGCTATGAGTACTTGCATCCATCCCCCCAAAATTCTGATAGATCAGAATAAAAAACAACTGGGAATGAAACATACTAACCACTATATTTATAAACAATATTACACTATCAGTTTCATTTTCACTGTAGTTCATCCTATACAACCTCATACTAAACTTACAAAGAAATGATTCGCTCGGGCCATTTCCGCCACAGTATTATTGTAATTATCTTGTACTTGCTCAAGATCCTCCTCCTACATGATTATGGTAAATATACTTAATTGATTATCAACCAGAATTGATTAATGAATTTGGTCACAAGCACTCGACAGATTTATAAGGAAAGTATACATGGTGATGCAGGGTTAGGATAGTGGTGGGAAGTTGGGAACAGAGTTATGTATGTACATGTATATTCAAATGAATAGTAATTGTTAATTGTAGGATTGTCGAGATGATGGATTACTAGAATGATGTTGACATTCCTAACTATAAACCAAATTTATTAATGAATTGTGGTATAAACTACATGTATAACTATATATCTGGTCTGCTGCAATAACTATAATTGAAATTGTCCAATAATGGCTTTTTACTCTCAGGTAGGGCTGAGAATCGGCTGAGATTCTGAAATCGATTATCACTACAAGTCAATTGATAATCGATTAAAATCAGCGGAAGTAATTAGGCCAATTAAGTCAATTAATACAGGAAACTCCTCCCATTATGTGATCAATAAGGCTTCCTGTCACTTCCATATTGTACATTATTTGCCATCACATGCTTGAAAAGTACGTCTTCTGCAATAATTAGCATAATCGATATCACACTTATAATCGATAATGAGAAGATTTTTTAATATCAATTGATTAATCGTCCCAGCCCTACTTTTACAAACCTTTATAATAACCTTAGTTAATTAACTATCTCTAGAAACTATACTATCACTAAAAATGTAAGCATCACTAATGCACATGTATTCTATGCTATTAAAAAAGAGGTAGAGTAACAGTACAATAACAGAATAGCTTCAGTAAATGCAGTACATAATTATACATGTACAATTACATGTACAGAAGTGGGGGGTGGGACTGCAGAACTGACAACAGGAAACTTTATTGAGCAAACTTATAAAATCAGTACAAACAGCAAATTAACTATAGTGCACTAATATTGCTGTATACGTTGTGGATATATGAAGAGTATAGTTTAATTATGTTGTTTAACTTACCAAACCAAAGGCCAGTGAGGCCATCAACAAACACAAACCTAGCACCTTCATAGTTCCTATAATACCTAATATATATACAGTAATTGCTAATAAGCATATATGAATTGCATAATGATGATAAATCTTTGTTTTGTTAATTATAAAAAAACCTAGCTTATTAATGTACATACAATTAAGCCTCAACCAGGGAATATTCCCAGTTGCATACTGTACCTGGAAGTTTATAAAACAGATGTAGTAAATTACCTACAAAGTGGGGTCAAATCATCCATTTATGGACATATGGTATGTGTTGTATACTCAGTGGCTTCAGTTAAACAGGAAATGAATATTTATTATACCAGGGCTGCTCCAATGTTGATTAATGAGAAAGTGAAAATAAGAAATTTGTTTTATTTTTTATTTGTTTTTGAACAAATTAGATTGTCTGTAAAGCATGTGGCTCAGGGTCCATATCTAGCTGTCAATTTTAGGACAGATACATGTACATACATACATGTACATGTCATGTACTACACAATGTTTTATATGTTACAACACATACCAGGGCTACTCTTAAATAAATTAATTGATTATTTTGGGGCTTAGTTATATTATTGTTAGGGTTGATTGGCATCTATGTCTAATGATTAACAATTTCATATGCTATTAAATACAAGGTCTACTCTGCAAATATATTATATATAGAGGGTTCATGTGCTAGCTACTGATCTCAAGCAGAAAACCATCTTTTAATGGTAGACTGAATACATAGGGCAGGGCACAATTCCTTTGTGTTCCATTATACAATAAAGTGTGTCGAGAGATTGGAAATTGATACTACTGCAATGTAAACAATGGCTGGGATACTCCTGGTGCTTTCTCGAACATCAACACTCAGAAAATATGCATTGTACTTTTAATGTTTGTATTGTCCCTTATAAGTTTTTAAATAAATAAATAAATAAATATATATATATATATATATATATATAATTGTGACCGTGGGTGTGAAAATCAGTCATTTGTAAAATAAGAATTTTGTCAAACACTTATATTCAAATGCTCATTATTCAGTGATTTTGCACAGTTGACCAATATAATCTCGTAGACAAGAAGAGCAACTATTGCTCTTCCTATATTCCAAGTTTAGAAAGTTACCTGTGTAAAATAGCTGAGAAACGAGCATTTGAATATAACCATTTATTATTATTTTACAAATGGCATCCACGGTCACAATTATAGATCTCTTAGTTTGGTTATTAATAGGTGGATTAGTCTGAGCTACAAATACAGTAGGTAGCTGTTTAATAACTGTAGCTGTTCAAATAACAATTATACATAACATATTAAATACATATTAAATATAAACACTACAGTAGTATTTATTGAATATTCATTGCGTATATATATATAATTATATAGTTCCATTGTAGAATTATAATAATAATTATAATTGTATTCACCTGGTAAATTTCTTGGTCCTCCACAAGAGTAGTTCACTTAATCACTAGTTGATGTGACCTCCTGTATATTTTCCTTTGGCCCTGCTTTGCAGTAATCAGCAAGTCAGCAGGATGCAGCTACACCCCTGTCTCTTGAATCAGGGCTGCGTTAGTAATCGTATGGCTCTTTTAGATCACTCTGATCGATGTGATCAAAATCATGATTCGTTACCACACCCACATGTCACATGCGTATGTTGACAACGTCACGTTCGTACGCGCTTGTTTGCGCTGGCCGCTTGGAAAGAGAAAGAAAGACAAATCCAAGTAATAATATGTTCCATCTGCATAGTTGTTTCACAATTTTGGTGATTATCAGTAGATTCATCTGCTATCTATCTCTGAGAAGTGATTCTGTTGACGAGAGTAGTGGCTTCAATTTGTGTGAATGTCCTTCATTTTGTTTATGCACTGCAGAAGAAATAGACTGTTCTGCACAACAACTTGTGAAGATTCCTACAGAAATAATAACTTGTGACTGGCCTACTGTGCTAACATTGTGAGTCAATATTCTTTTATATATAGTACTATTGTACTCTTTCATTTTCTCCAGAAACCTCAATGATAACTTCATCCGAAGTATTAATGCAAGTAATTTTAATGGTTTTCCATCTTTAACATCATTGTAAGTTGCATTTTGCTCAATCTTAAGAAAACCCAAATGTTATTAATTGTCGAATTTTATCTGTGAAAAGTATATCGTTAAGTATGATACAGTCATACATTAAATATTTTGGACGAGGCACAATAACTTATTTTATTATATATCAAGTACTGATCATGATGTTATAAAATCAATAATACATATTCATAATTATTATACTATGTGTTTTCTTGTTTATACAATAGATTACTCGTCAGAAATCAAATTTCACAGATTAATCGTGATGCATTCACAGGATTATCTTCACTCAGACTGCTGTAAGTCCTTTTCATTGTTACAATTAGAGCTATATTAATTTTTAAGAAAAGTGAAATGAACCTTTACAAGCACCACTGACAACTTCAAAAGCTAAGAGATGGCTGTTAGAGTAGGGGACATAAATTAACAGAAATTATAATTTGGTATAATTATATATAATTATATATATATATATGTTACATGGTCCATATAGCTGTATAAATGATGCACACCTATAGCATCAATGCAAGCTAACAAACCTCTTTGGTTTACACTTATGTAACCAAATCACATAGCCTCAGTTCATAAACAGTCTATGTAAACTGCTCTGTGCACATCGTCACAGTTAATTATGATGTTTGTAATTCAGAAGTAATTAGGGGTTCACTGTTAACTTTGAAATAGTTACGTGTTTGTAGTAAGTATCATTTTCAAATTTTTGTTCCATGACTAGCCAAAATATCATATTTCCACAGTTCATTAGATGATAACCAGTTGTCTAGACTTGATGCACTTACTTTTTTACCTCTACAAAATCTACGTACATTGTAAGTTATAAATGTGTGTGGGAGAACAATTGATTGTGTGAAGCATACTGCTCCTGGCGGGGTGTTGGTATGTTCTAGCTCCACTTCTGCAGGGACATCAAAAGACTTGTAGCTGATGATATTGTTATTTGGAAATGTCAACTTGTTATTTATTACTGAAGACATATCTTCTTCTTTCATTGCAACAGATATCTTTATACTAATAAAATTTCTGTTATTGATGCCAATGCATTTTCAGGACTTCATTCATTGACTCTTCTGTAAGATAATAACTATGTAAAAATGTATGGTTAATAAATGTATTTGAAGTTAGTAAATATGGTGCACAGTTTGGTCAGGAATGAAGATTCTTTAGATTCCGACCTACAAAAATATTCATAGTTATAATTTTTTTATGAAATGTTGACTTGGTTGTCTTTATTTATTTATAGTGCATTGGATGATAATCTTTTGTCAGAATTAGATGTGAATGTATTCCAACCACTTTACAATTTGCAACGACTGTGAGTCAAAGTAATTATACTATTAAATGTATTTACATACAAATAATTATACATGAAAATGTGCTCCTGTTTCCTTTCTGTAGTCTGCTTTATACAAACCAAATTATATTTTTACCTGTTGGAATTTTCAAAAACCTAACAAGTCTCAATATTCTGTAAGTTCTACAATTATAAGTTACTTGTGTTGTTTTTATCCCCAAATGGACAAAATAAAATTATGTGCATGAGTGATCGGATGTAATAGTTTCATTATGTAGTTAGTGCAGTAGTGTCTGAACTATAATAACATAGTTTGTGGGACAAGGACAAAGGTCCCTTTTTGAAAATTTGTTCACACTGTTATAAAAGGCATGAACATGACCAGAAATCTTTTCTATTGCTCAATAGTACTAAAATACATGCATACAATTTCATTATGAGTGAAGTTTATAGACTTCCACTCACTAGAATTAAAAAACCTATAAAAAGGACAGTATCACTCTATTCTATTATTACAGTGCACTACATGACAACAGACTATCATACTTAAATGATGGGCTATTTGATGATGTACCCAATATTCAGAGACTGTAAGTTAATTATAGTACATGTGTATTTTAAAAGCAGAAAATACCCTAGTCTTACTTTTCGTGTATAGACTGGTGCTCGTACTGACTTTCACTTCCAAATTCCAATTATATACTCAAAGTTGTATAATGTTAAAGTAAAGCATATACAATACATTTTAATTTGTACATTTCCATGTATTTAAAATGACACAATCTCATTCCTACGTAAAATGATCATGGGGCTGTAAAACAAGAGACCAGCTATAATACTTATTTTTGAGCGCAAATTGAGGAACACCTCATATATAATTATCATGATTTATAAGTATGTCATTGATACTTTGTTGATGTCTGGCTTTAAATATATGTGCTAATCTGATAGATTTAATCATACTTATAATTGTACAACTGTTTTGTATATTATTATTTAAGCAGGTACATGACTACATGCATGTGTTTGTGTACAAACAGTCTTAGTTGTAATTATCCTTTAACATCTACAGGATCTTTTGTTGTACTTTCAGTTCACATATGCTGTGAAGTATATGTACATATAATTACATGTATATGTGATATATATATGTAATAGTTGTTCAGAATTTAGTGCTGTTTTAGTTTGACAATAGCGACTACTTTTAGTTATAGTTATATTTAAAGCCTGGTTCTCAAAAGTTTAGTTTAGTTATAGACTAATTAACTGAAACTATATTGAGCTTACTAAAAGGGTTTTAGTTTTAATTAACTAATTTTAGTTAGTTGTAATTATTACAGGAAACTTGTAATTTAGCTATAATTTACTAAAAGTCACAATCCCTTACTAGAAGAGGTTTTAGTTGTAGTTATAGTTAACTAAAACAACACCTGTTCAGATCCACTGTGTGTGTGCATACATGTGTATGTGTGTGTGTTTGTCTGTATTAATGTGTCTGTGTATATGTGTTTGTGTATTTGGTATGTTTGTGTATATTTTGAGATGTTTGAGTGCATGCATTTTTAGGAAAGGGAAGGACAGGTGTATATATGTGTGTGTATGAAATCACAATCTCTTTTTTTTCAGATACTTACATGACAATCAAATTTTTGATGTTTCTGCTGCTCCATTTCGATCACTTGACAAACTTCTTCTCTTGTGCGTTAAAAAAGTATACATCTGTATGTGTCAGGAATTCCAATGTGATTTTAATAAGCCAACACTTTGTAAAGTGAACATAGATTATATGCTGTATGGAAAGTAGAGTAGCAATTAATGGCATTTCTTATACTGCAATATTCATTAAACACCTACTGGTAGTGGTTGAATATGAATTTCATGATAGGGGATCAGACCTCCCATCCTAGATAGACATTTAAATGGGTTGTTATGTACATAAAAAACAAAATTAGGTCTACCTGTACCTGTGAAATACTCTATTTTTTGCAGATATTTAAGTGGAAACTCTCTGAGAAGTATCACGAATTCCAGTCTTACTGGTCTTAATCGTCTTCATACATTGTGAGTAACATTAATAGATTTTTTACTGGCATACTCTAAGTTAGATTTCTCAACTCTAAACATGTTTTACATTATAAACACACTAATATATATACAGGCAGTGATGTGATCATAATGTTAACCTCCTATGTATTAATATAATGTATTAGTGATATTCGAATTTAAAACTACAAATCCTAGTAGTCATAGTAACATGTAACTACTACTAGTTTGTATGGCCAGCTAATACTATTAGTTGACAACCAAAACTGAAAATTTAGCACTTGTTTAGTTAAGTATGACTTTAAACATATATTGATCTTAAAACTAAAACTATACTGAACTTCATAATAACATAATTATTAGTACTAGTATTTGTAATCAATACTAAAGGTCATTCATGTTCACAATGACCTCAGAACAATGTTCATAACTTTAGTTTTGAATGTCCAACAATCTTTTTACCAGCACCATTTTCATATAATAGTCCTTCCCGTTCTTTTTTGTGTATGTCAAATTTCCATCCATTGCTTCATTATTGAGTTACAGTATAATTATGTATTAACCTTATGTCATTAAACTATACATTATATTACATATAAAGTTATCACATCATAATTTTCAGGACATTGTGAATGTGAACTGACTATATAATGATCCTATATAAGTATATCTTCATTGTGTTTTGCTTTTACTCTAGTTATACTTATGTATGGTTGTTATATGGAACTGGTTAGTTTAATTGTGTTGCCAAGGTACCAATCCCAATCCTGTTTCTTGCTTTTATGGTTTTGATATCCCTACGCAAAGTATGCATGCTCTTTCATTTTTTTTAAATGTTCTATTATTATTATAAATAATGATTGTTATTTAGAGTGCTCAGTAATAACCAAATATCTGAGATTAGTGATTCGGCATTCTCTCACACTCCAGTTCTACAGGAACTGTAAGACAATTATGTTTTGAACACATTATTTATCCATCCAATCAATTCACACTCTCTGATCACTATTTAACTATCTATCTATCTATCCATTTATCTATCTATCTATCTATCTATCTATATATATATAATATTATATCTATATATATATATAATTATATATTATTCATGTTATTATAACTATAGTTATATCTATCTCTCTGTTCATGTACTTCCATCCTTCCACCAACTCAATTGTCTGGTATTCTTTCTTAACTCATGTTATCAGATACATGGATAATAATTTGATGGAAGAGATCACTCGTAATACTTTTGCCCCAGTCTTCAATTTACGAGTATTAAGAATGGGGAACAATAACCTACAAAGTATTGAAGATGGTGCATTTCTGAGACAACCATATCTGTTTCAGCTGTGAGTACACACATATCAGTCAGTATATGAAATTGGCTTCATTAGTAAATGAGATTGGGTCCCAAATTATATTACATTCCTGATATCATAATTTGGGTTAGGCCAAGTAAGCTCCACCCTAGCCAGGTCTATGAATGCTCTCTGATCTTGATTGCCTTGAACTTCAGTTCGATGGATAGTTACCATATTCTTCTATTTATATGATGCAATTCTTGCTTGCTTAGGATGATGATTATCATGTATCTAGCTATTATAGTGAAAGAAGAATTGAATATCATTCACATACATACGAGATAAATAATTGAAATACAATTTTTTTTGTGCAATAAGTAATACCTGTAACTCAGTTACCTGGCTTTATATGTTTTAATGTGTGCAATAATGCCTTAGAACAGTCATAATGCACGACTGAAGGTTGGTGTATTTTGTTACTGTTACTATTAGTATGCACGCACTATAGCACATAAAGCTTTGTCAGTTAACTATCGCTGTTATTAGAGCTACACTAGCAGAGGTAAGCGAAGTGTGCAATAAGTTATTTAAAGTTGTTGTTGTATCACTACGTTTTAGAGATCTGATTGCCCATAAGTCACATGATCAGGAACAATTATATTTATTATTGTTGTATTTCTTTCATAATAGGTATCTTCATGAAAACCAACTACAGTCTATAACAGAAAACACATTTGCAGGATTATTTGGAATTTCTGAGTTGTAAGACTTTATTTATTAGTAAATATACCCACACAAAGAACGAGATGGATACAAGTTGTATAGGAAATGATATCAGTGATTGCATTAGTCCTGCATTGGTATTACAAATTGCTCTATATGAAACCAAAGTCATGGCCAACAAAATGTTTACATCACCGAAATTGTAGTAAAAAGCAAACTGCTGGTGTTAAGTGTGCAGAGATTTGGTACCCAATGATACGCTATACAATAACAGAGATCTGCAATTACAAATTATATATTCAGAATTTAAAAAAAAAAAAAAAAAAAAAAAAAAGTGACCCTGACGTGATTTGAACACGCAACCTTCTGATCTGGAGTCAGACGCGCTACCGTTGCGCCACAGAGTCTTTATATTGATTGACTTCTTTTAAATTTCCACAGGGCCTTGTACAGCAACAGTATCTCTACAATACCTGCAAATGTATTCAGGAATTCTATATTTCTAGACAGACTGTATGTTTCTCATAATTATCACTATATACATATATTTTTTAAGTATTTTAACTATAGATGGCTGCAAGAAAATGAAATTGAATGCATAAATGAAGAATCATTCAATGGTCTGGGTAACTTGGAATTACTGTAAGTATACAAAATTATTTGTCTCAGCTCATACACTTCACTCATCTGTTAATGTAGACACTTGGCAAACAACAAGATATACTACTTACCTAATGATATATTTCAGTCCACACCAAATGTAAAATACATGTGAGTTCTACTTATGTAGATGAGAGATTTGAAGTCTTAAAGGCAATCATATGATTACTAATAGTGTATAAATATCAGTGCAAGTGTAATATTATATTAAATGTTTTGAATTGAGAAAGTGGTCATGCGATTACGTCATTAATTTTACTTTTAGCCATTTTGTGTGGTAATGAAATGCTATAGAAAACAATACATTAGCTGCTGATTGGCTGTACAGAACCAGCACTGGTTCTCAAATAGAATCAATTAGTGTGCCAATTCACAATGAATATACTTAAATACTTAGGAAATAAATGTTAGCTTATCAAAAATGAAACTAGAAATTAGAGAGTACATATATCTGACACCAAACCACAGGATTGAAAATTGAAAATTGAGGATAATTTATCAGCACTTTAAGCATTGTATCCAATTATAAAGAATTGATTGGTACTAGCACTATACCTATTATATAGAAATTCAATATTATCACATGATCACAGCCAAAATATTTTTCATATCTAGAATATTGTCATCAAATAATCTCACAGAAATCAGGACCAGACCATTCAGGAATCTACCTTCACTCATTCAACTGTATGAATTATTATTATTATATTAAATTGGCCATTTTAGATCAACATTTTGAGATTTATAGTAAAGATTATCAAACTCTTTGTATCCCACCTTTATAAGTTTTTTAAAGTGTCTTAGTGGAGTTTAATGGCTTTGATTCATACATTATAACATTTTTCAGTTGAAGTACCATAGATAATGCCATTTTCATTGTTTAAAACATTTTATTACTACTCCCATTAACAAAATTAAAAGTCATTGAAACATTCAATTCATTTCATTAGTGAACCATACATGCATTAAAAATCCAAAGAGATTAATTATTTACAGAAACAAATTCCCAATTTATGGACTATAGTTTATAAGTTTATACTGTACAAATAAGAACATGCGTAATAGTATATATAATTATACATATAAGATACTGTTCATTATTTCGATAGGGCTATATATTATAATTTCATCACATACTTTGCTGAAGATGGTCTTCAAGGAACTGAAAATATTTTCTTTCTGTAAGTTTATGTGACCTAAATTCCGAAAAGGGACAGTTTCATGCATTATTATTTTGATCAAAGGCTTATATTTTATCGCTTGCCGCCATTCCGCCATTTTGTACAGAAAGTCAATGAAATCTTGTATCTAATAACAGGTTTTACTGGTTACCAAATTTCATTCACTTCCTATGCAAAATGGTGGAATGGCGAGTGATTGAAGGTAAATATTTGATCAGAGAGAAAGTGTTGGCCTATATTTCCAAATATTATAGACAGCTAAAATTCCCTATACAGATACCTGTGTTCACTCATTTTTCTAGTATATTGTATTCGTGTACATCACTAACGTTTTACCACAACTCTAGCCATTTTCGTTAAAAAAAATGAAACTCGCAAAGTAAATACGAAACAACACATAACTATCTTATTTATGAGATTTTTTTCTCCATTATGCATTTTAATTTCTAGGCAATGGAATGCTGAGATAGATTTCAGTATTGATAATGCACTACAGTGTGACTGTTCTGCTATGTGGCTAAAAGAATATCTGCTCGTTAATCAACCTTACTATCAATCTGTGCTTTGTGGTGGTCCCGATGATGATGGTTTTAGAGGATCTTATTTGTTAACTGCTCCTCTTGAAGAACGAAATTGCTGTAAGTTATCGTTTGTGACTAGTTTAATTGTCTTTCATTGTCAAGTCAATGTCTTTCTATAATGTACTGTTTTACGGTAATAAGCACAGTATAATTATACGGAAAATTACTTGCATATAGAAGGCTATTTTCTTGTCAAAATCCAATATTAAATTCACATAACCTCAAAATTAAGATGTAATGACTTTATATGTACTATAGTGTATAGTTTAATGTCATAAGATTAATACATGATTATACTGTAACTCAATAATGAAGCAACGAATTATTTATTTAAACAGATTTTTAAAATTTAAAAGTAAACACCAAACCCTGGAATTAACGATCTGTCCCCTAGAATCAATGACATGGTCCCTAGACCTGATGATATTACTGCTAAAATCAACAACGTGGCCCCTAGAATCAACTATCCATGTGTTTCATAGCATAGTTAATTATTGATGAGAATCCCCATTCCCCACTGTAGATGAAATAGGTGCATTGAAATGAGACCAAACATAAATGTATTACAACACAAAAAAGAAAAGAGTTAACAAAAGCTTTAGGTAATATTTAGAAGACATATTGTGTGTTTTCATAATTATGTTAATTCTAGCAATTACATATTTTGGAACTAGGTTTAACTTGTATTTCACAAGACTTATTTATTCCACTGTAGCACGTGATGTGACTGTCACTATCATTCCAAGTAGTGACCAAATATATGTGAAAAATGGAGGATGTTTGAGATTAAAATGTGAAACTAACAGAGATGCAGATATAGCTTGGTCAAAAGTAGAAGGAGAAATAAGGTAAATAATTACTAGGTGAATGAATTATTTTTAATATAATATATAACTTATTATGATGTGAGTGTGACAATTAATAAATCCTGTCTTCTATCACAACAATCTGAGGTCTCCAACGCTCTTCATGTGCTTGATCTCTCTCTGTCAGCTCTCAATTCTGAGTTTTGCCAGATTTTGCTCTGGGGTCTATCTCGTCCTCCTAAGCACAAGTTGCACAACTCTGACTTCTTATTTCACGTTGTCTCATTGTAGCTGTTGTGTTTTGAAATCATGCACATGTTTTTTAAGTAATATTGATAATTATAAATTGTACGGTATCCGTAAATAAACAGTAATACGGTATGTGTTACAGACAAACACACTTGACTCATTAGGTTAGGCTCACTAACGCTCACAATTAAATCAATTGTATAAAATTCATACAGAGAGTAATATCCAAATCCAATCCCCATTTATTCCAACTAAAATATTTGATGTCACTTATATTCACCATGACCTCAGACTTACTTCTAATACCATTCTTTGTTTATTGAGTTACAGTATAAGTATGACATTAAATGTACAATATATTACATATAAAGTCATCATATCCTAAGTTTGAGGTCATCATGAATGTAACAGACTTAAAATTATTATTATTAAACTTATCTGGAAAATTTCTCTCGCATTAATTATTGTAGATTTATAGTTGTATATATAATTAAGAGTGTGTAGGGATATATATCAAAACCAAAAAAGCACAGGAACAAAATTGGTATGATACATTAGCAAAATGAAACACTACCTCCACATAACAACGCTATATAGCTAGAGTAAAGGTAAAACACTGTGCTTTTTTGGTTTTGATATTATTATATCCCTACATAATCTTTTATTTTTTTTTTTAATTTTATTATTCTTGTAAAATATATATATATATATATATATATATATATATATATAGCATTTTGATGCCTAACATCAAAGGTAACGACAGTTCTATATTTTCCATATAGCACACTTTTTACAAACATCCGGTTATATATTTTCCGAGGGTTGTTTACAACCCTAGAAAACAACGTGCTTACCTCAGGTTTATTGAAAGAAAACCAAGTACTTCATTCTTCTTTTCCATCACTGATAACATCAATCAATTCAAACTACTATAAACCTGATAAAGGACTGGTTTTGCTTGTGCTGTACTGAAAAATATAGCACTTGGGGTGGGGTCTTGAAAACTCGTACAGCACTCGACTACTGTCGTTTCCAGTAATCTTGCAACGGCGCTCTCAAACCGGAGATGACGTAATTATACTTACAATAGTAAACATTACAGCAAACACCACATGATCAGAGTAAATTGATTGGCTAAATGTTATACCACACCCATTCCCGCTTTGACATTTTTTGTTGCAAGATTGATGCAAATGACAGTACACCTCATGCTGTATGAGTTTCTCGACCCCACCCCTTGTGCTATATTTCCCGTACAGCACTTGCACCAGTGCTTTATCTAATACATATAGACTCACATTCTTACCACATTACTGCATATAGTTGTAGACTCACAGCTAATAAATTATCCACTCAGAGCTACCTATGTACTTGTAGATTCAGAGATCATGTTAGCTCATGATACTATGTATATATATAGTTGTAGATTCACAGCTCGTGATATTACCTAGAGCTCATCATGCTCGGTGTTCTAGACTCAGAGGTAACTAAAGTGTCCACTTAGAGCGGCCTGTATACTGTACAGAATTCATGATATTGTGCGTAGTTATCAGCAACTAATGACATTGTCTACTGGCTCATAATACTGTCCATATTCAAAAAGATACTTCGTTGAAAGAATCCGAAACCGAAGGTAGACATAATATCGAATCAGTATCAGATATTGGTACAAACCATTTATTGGAATATTAGTAAAATGTCTTATTGGTGCACTAAAAGATACTACAAGTGTTTGAAGTGATGAATACTGAGTGAATTAATGATTCTGTGATACAATTTCTTTCTTTTGTGTGCAAGTAATATAATTTATAGCCGATGCTAGGATTCTCTTTAGGTTATTATAGGGAGTTCATCTTATCAAGCTAAGAGCCACACATTTAAGTAAAAATATCCACCCTTTACATGATGCTAGTAATTAAGTGATATACAAGGTTATATTTTATTCTGTGTTTGTCTTCAATGTAGTATTTGTCCATGGGTTCATGGAATATTCTAACGTGAGTGTAACGATTGGTAATCTGCCATCTTTATAATACTTTGTGAAATCATTGAGACATTTCGTCCTTCCATTAACATCCGAAACCGAAGGTAGACATAATATCGGATCAGTATCAGATATTGGTACAAACCATTTATTGGAATATTAGTAAAATGTCTTATTGGTGCACTAAAAGATACTACAAGTGTTTGAAGTGATGAATACTGAGTGAATTAATGATTCTGTGATACAATTTCTTTCTTTTGTGTGCAAGTAATATAATTTATAGCCGATGCTAGGATTCTCTCTAGGTTATTATAGGGAGTTCATCTTATTAAGCTAAGAGCCACACATTTAAGTAAAAATATCCACCCTTTACATAATGCTAGTAATTAAGTGATATACAAGGTTATATTTTATTCTCAGTGTTTGTCTTCAATGTAGTATTTGTCCATGGGTTCATGGAATATTCTAACATGAGTGTAACGAATTGGTAATCTGCCATCTTTATAATACTTTGTGAAATCATTGAGACATTTCGTCCTTCCATTAACATGTGATTTCCTCATTGATAATCCTCTATATGTATTACCTGCAAATAACAAAAATGACAAATGAGCTAAGTAGATAAACTGAATAGTAAGTTTGTCAGTGGATGTACTGATGAACAGACTAATGAAAATGAACTGATAGACAAATGATTGAAAAAACCTGTACAGTGGAACCCAGACACCCTTAAAAGTGTCCTTAATACAGGGGTGTTCTCATTTCAGGGTGTCCTCAATAAAGGGAATGTATGTAAAATTGTAAATTGTTGGTCAGTGGATGAATAAATGGAAAAATAATTAAAAAGTTTTATTATATTGAAACAAATTGATGAAAAATTGACAACATAGTAGTGTTGTTTTAGTTAACTATAACTATAACTAAAACCCCTTTTAGTAACTTTTAGTTAACTAAATTCCAGGTCTACTGTAATAATTATACTTTTATACTAAAACAAAAACTGACCAATAATGGACAATTTTAGTTAGTTAACTAAAACTAAAACCCTTTTAGTAACCCTAAAATTACCTTAGTTAATTAAACTACAAGGCTGGATAAACTATATTATTGTTTAACTACATGTATACTGTAAAAACAGATTTGTTGTTTCAATCAATTAGATTAGTTGCACAGGTTGTGTTTTCCCAAATGCTCAACATAAAGTATGAAAGCTCTTGATATTAAGTAGCTAGCGTAAACAAAACAATTAATAGCTTTTTTCATTGTATAACATAAGCATTGAAAACTAGAAATCAACATACTATGTAGTCCAACGAAATATATAAAATCACCCATTTCACAAACAATAACTGTTTACTGTAAACAAATCATACTGTATGGCCACAACATAGATTGCATGTTTCAAGGTAATAGTAATAGTAATAGTAATAGGTAATTAAAAACTGAGGTAAAGTAATAGTAATATATTACGCTGATTTTGTATGTATTAGTAATAGTAAAAAATTATATACTGATTTTTCATTCATTCAACAACTTATTCATTTGTTTAGCACAGTTGCAACAATGTAAAAAAAATTGTTCGTTGTTTCACTCAATTTGGTTGGTACAATGTCACATGTCTATAAGTATTATAGCTTGTCCTTGGCTTCATAACAATTATTTATTTTGATGTTGTTTTATAATAAAAATGAAACTCATATAACCAATTGTCAAAATAACATATCGGGTTTTATAGTGTAATAGTAATACATTACACCGACTTAGGGGATATTAGTAATAGTAATAGTATTATACAGATTTTTAAGGTAATAGTAATAGTAATACATTACACCGACTTAGGGGATATTAGTAATAGTAATAGTATTATACAGATTTTTAAGGTAATAGTAATAGTAATACATTACACCGACTTAGGGGATATTAGTAATAGTAATAGTATTATACAGATTTTTAAGGTAATAGTAATAGTAATACATTACACCGACTTAGGGGATATTAGTAATAGTAATAGTATTATACAGATTTTTAAGGTAATAGTTATAGTAATACATTACACCGACTTAGGGGATATTAATAGTATTATACAGATTTTTAAGGTAATAGTTATAGTAATACATTACACCGACTTAGGGGATATTAGTAATAGTAACAGTATTATACAGATTTTTAAGGTAATAGCAATAGTAATATATTATACCAACTTAGAAGGTATTAGTAATAGTAATAGTAATATACTGTTAAGGTAATAGTAATGTCATACCAACTTAGAGTAATAGTAATGTATTACATTGCATTATAATTCTGTTGTCAAACTAAACAACTTAAACAAGATTTAATGATGATGAAACATTCATTTGTATATTTACGGTTTTTTGCTTCCAAATTTTGAGGATATCGTTTAGCTCTCAGACCAATACAACCAGACTGAGGAAAACTCACTCTCTCCAAAAAATCAGTCACCATTAAGCAAATGGCAATATCTTCACAATTCATGTGTTCATCGATATATTTATGAATACCAATAGGAAGAAATAGAGGCACTTGAAACATCTCTAAGTATTTTTTATGTAGAATTATGTTTGCTGATATCAGCAGTGAGTATCCATGGTTTATTGATTTGCCTTCCTTGTCTCCATAATAGTAAGTTCCATCAGATAGAATGGTGTGTGTGCGGTGCTCAAAACCTAACACCTTGTGACGAAATTGCTGTGGTAGAAGTGATAATGAATGAACTTTCGAATATATATTGGATAAATTTTTGACACAACAGCAACAACAAATCACTATAGGCTATAAACAATTGATATTGAAACTGAGGTCATTCTATATAGATAGAGGTTCTTGTGTACATGCATAGATCAGTTAGTCAGTTAACCAATCTCAAATGGCACACGAAAACACTCTTTTAATACTATGAATTTATAATAAGCCTTCTACTCTACATTTTGTGTGTCTAATTACAGCCAATTAGCTATCACATTGCTATTGCATCTGCAAAATGAAGAAACTAAATCAATCAGTGTAAATTCTTCGTTCTCTATGCATGCAAAAAAAAAATTAACACAAACAAGTTTTAAAAATTCATTGTGCCACATTTCAGCACTGAAACAAAAGGCTCAACTGCATCAGCTAAAGATGATGACCCAATGGTTGTACTATAATATTGACTATGATGTACTTATAGATACCTGCCATGATTGAAATGCAAATATGATATCTTCATGAAGGATCTTTCTATCATCATCGATAATAAACACACCTAGGAGAAATAAATGTTGTGTTAATGAGGAATTATGATTTTGTGATTTACATCACATTATTTCTATAATAAAGATCCTTTACCAAGCACAAAGATTGATACAAGCACTAGTACATTACACTCAACTCTAGCAATAAATTTATTAACTCAACAACAAAACAGTAAGTATTTACTTCAGCTTCCAATTTTGCATAACCAATCATACCTTTTGTTTCGATTTCCATATAAGCAATGAATCGGTTAGTCAGTTTGTTTGCTTTTGATATTAAAAACATGAGTGGTACATCACATTCATGACCTGCTATGTCTCTGGGGATTTCAGTTCCCACATCATTCCATACTATCAATAGTTTATCTAAATATTTACCAGTACCACAGTAATGAGGAATAAGTGTCCTTAGAAGTTCAGCTCTTTTATATGTCATGATAACTATTGTGAATTGTTCAGTTTCTAAATTAATTGCTTGATCTCTAAAGATTTCATTGAAGTACTCCAATGATAAAGTATCTTGTGACTTGTTTGAAGAGTTTGACACATTTGAGCTAACATATGGGGATATGTCTCTTGCACTATCAATAATTCTCTTGTTCTTTTTCTCCTTTTGTAGCATCTCATAGAAGCTATTGCTTAGTGGTATAAAATAGATATTGACTATTGTACTTATTACTAAAGCACAGACTAACAGAGCTGATTTCTTCATATTTTTATACTCCACCCATTATTATAAATTTAAAATATAAATAGGCAACTAATCCGACCTTCATGAATAATAATTATATGTGGTTCTATAATTATATATATCACGCTTAGGAATGCAATAATTAAATGCACGACCACAGGCACGTTAATCAGTTGACCGCGTGTACTGGTGATGGCGTACTACCATATATAGTAAAGACGAGTGAGGGATCTACAGTACGCCTTCGACGCTTAGCTACACTGAAGCAAAGAGCGGGAGCTACAAGACAGAAAAGAAATTAAGAGGTAGAGAACAGAAACAGTGAGATCTAGGTGAGAGTGAACGAGAGGCAAGACAATCCCATATATGTTAGCATCATCGCAAGGATCACAAGATGACAAGTCACTCAATTCTCTGTTCTCACTTGTCATTATAAGTGTCAAAGACAAATATACCATGTGTGTGGTAAAACCACACCTTTCTGGATAATTGACTGCACCTACAGTTTAGTGCGAGCGAGGCAGTCCTGTGCATTCCTAGTTATTATGAATACTATACTGGAGACTCTTGACACAATTTCACGGGCCGTAGGAATGTAATCAATCCATATGTCACATGATTTCACCACGCCTCGGCAGTGCTGCTGTGACTACGTCTCTGTTTGGTGAGTTTGCCGTCTGCAAAGTGCAATAAAAGATTGCATGGAGCAATACAGGAGCATCATATAGTGTCGTTCTACAATTATTTAAAGTTGAAGCCACTAGATTAGGCTTTGCTGGTAGTACTGACCTTCAAACACCTGTGCCAGTGCCACAGAGGGATCTTTCCTTACTTTCAACAACTTCAGAAACTGTCAAGACTCAAAAGTAAGGCGATACCAGAGGACTGACAACAATGACAATACACTTTGGATAACAATTTTTTTGAGAATGACTTCATATTATGTCGAATACTACTGGTATTATGTAGTAGCAAAGCTTTGCCATTACCAGTTGGGAGGGAAACGAATACATCATTATTCTTTACATTGTAGATTGCTTCCTTCTGTTTTATTCGTGCAACTATTGCCTCTCCATTTTAATGGCTAGAGTCATGCTCTATCAACATTCCTGTAGAGTCCATGAACTCATGTCAAGAGTCTCCAGACCTTCCTTCGCCCATCCCTAATGTAAAAGCAGAGTCAAAGGGTCTGCTTGCCAGACTAGAATACTATTATAATAATTAGTAGACATAATGACATCATAATTAAACTTAATAGGAAATGTGACTGCAGCATTTGCCTTGTCTGGCTTCCCCAGAAAGGATACAAGGATATACACAGTTATATAATGTAATATAACTTATAATTGCCACTATTAGGTCTTCTACTCATGATGATTGTGGAATAAAAGAAGACCGGTGTGGTTATAAAGATACTAAAGGACTACTCATTGTTTCTCATTTCACTGCTGAAGATGAGGGGAATTATCAATGCACTGTTACTCGTGGCAATGTTACATTGCGAAGTATACGACAAGTGCTATTGGGAGGTGAATCACAATTATAGTGTAATTATTGTAATTACTATAATTCATAGTCTGAAATATTTATTTCTACTTGGCAACAAAACAAGAAATGACCATGAACTAGCATGCTTAGTCATTCTCTGTAAAAGTGTTGTTTGCATTAAAATATAATATTGGTTATTAACAGAGTAAAATTGTTTATATATAAGGTAAGATACATTCCCTACCTTGAGTATAAATAATTCTGGCATATATATATATATATATATATCTATATTATATTATATGCCAGAACATTCATATATATATAAGTCAAAATTCTGGCATATATAATAATTAATTATTATATATGCCAGAATTTTAACTTACCCAAAAACTTGCTTTCTTTATAATTATGAAGACTCGTTTATTATCTTGCATGATAATTCAAAAAATCTATTTTCATTCAGAACCTCCTGTACTTGTTCAGTTACCCATTGATCAAGTATTTCGTGATCCCCCTCCTTATGTCCTTTTCAATCTCAAAGTGTCAGGTAATCCAACTCCAGATATTCAATGGTACCATAACAATAAGGAAATGTTTTTCTCAGATGAAAGGTAAGATGAACTAAAGATCATTCACATTCACCATGACCTCAGAAAAATGTTCCATAACTTTATTTTGGAATGAAAAATAGTCTTTTTACCTGCACTATTTTATATATAATTATCCTTCCCGTCCTTTTTTGTGTGTGTGTTAAAATTCAATTCATTACTTCTTAGCGAGTTACAGCATAATCATGTATTAACCTTATGACTGTACACTATAGTAAATATAAATTCATAATTTTGAGAACATCATGAATGTGAACAAACTTTGTTGTTATACTAGCTACAGACTATAGTACTGATTTTATGGGCTTCATGTTTTGTTCACAAGTAATTCATATTATAATGGTATTTATGTTTTAGATACCATTTGACTCAAACTGGTTCATTGATAATACTGGACACAAGTATAACTGACAGTGGAACATATACAGTTATTGCTTCTAATGGTGCAGGTTCTGTAGAAGCCACAGCCCAAATTCTAATACATTATGGTAAAAGAATAATTAATTATGGAATATATACTGTATACAATTGGGTATTATAAAGTTTAGTGGTACTCACTAGCAACCAACTCAGTTTTTCTAAAATAAAATCATGAATTTTGCTTTAAGTTGCAACAGTTCTGTTAGCACAGAAGAATTATTAACTACATTCACCATTTGATTTTCCTATTCAAAAATGTCAATTGTATATTTTCTATTTATCTTGTTTAGCATCTCAGTGTTATGGTACAGGTTGTTTTAATAACGGTACATGTGCACCTTACTATATTTGTCTATGCACAAATGGATACAGTGGACCTACATGTCAAGATTCCAGTGAGTTATGTCTAAGAAAAGTAATAACATGCAAAAAAGCCAGTGTCAATGATACAAAAGTGGTGTAGTACTAAATATCAAGACACACATGCATGCACGCACGCACAGTTGCACACTATATATGTTTAATGTTTGTATGTTATTGTACTCATTTCACATATGCATGCATAGCTGCGTTAATCAGAATCACTGATAAGTATGTAAACCAAGACCACAGTATATAGTGCCTTCATTATATTTGTTCACTGTACTTAAATTCTTATCAACATAATTGCTGACATTTCATAGTTTCCATAATTATATAATTTAATGTTTTCCTTTATGCTTAGCTGATGATGTTACATCTGAGCCAATCACTCAGCCTCCAGAGTTGGAGGACTACTCAGGAGATTATTTTGGTGATGAATATGATAAAAAGAAAAGAGGTAGGAAAAGCCACACATTGCATCTTTATGAACACCTTATCATTTGTGGATAGTGATATATATTTCAAACAATTGAAAAAGTATTGTAAGTAAACTTTAGTTACATATATGCATTGTTTATATAGGAGTCTCACATATGTATGATAATGTGTTTGAACTACGAAATTCTGTACAGAAGAAAAGATTGGGAAAAAAATCTCTAATTTCAAGAGCTGAAAGTAATAATATTGGAGCAGAAAAACATGATCAAATTGTAGAGACTTCAAATTCAGACTCCAATCTTCAGTCTTTGCTTGAAGGTCAAAGTTCAGATATACCAGCTAGTGAAAATGGTTTTGAAGTACCTAAATCCAATCCTCCCACGATTGATGAAAAGGAGCTCAAGAAAGAAGTTGACTAATTCATTTCATTATACCCCTCACTTTTGGTCTATGAAGTTGATGTGTTTTTTTTATTGTTTTTAATAATTATTTAGGAGTTGTGTTTATTATATAATGTATGCGACTACTGATAATGTAGCTGATGGGGTATCGAGCACATAGCACCAAGGAGTATATATATATGTATAATATATAGTATGCTAACAGGTGCTATATATACAAAATATAGGACCTGAGTTTTGTATGTAATATAGCCCGAGCCTGTGAGGGCTATATCACACCCAAAGACAAAACTAGAGTCCTATATTTTGTATATAGGACCTGTTAGCATACTATATACAATATATTGTATGATAGTGACATCTCCTGCATAGTGTGCATATGGAAGGTCTATATACAATATATAGAACTCTCCACATCAAAGAGATGATGTCACCATCATACCATATATATATATATATATATATAATATATAATTATATATAATATATATATATAGTTCTACATACATACATTATTTATTAAATTTTGTTTAGGAATTAGGGTTCAGGGTTTAGTGTAGTAGTTAGGGTTTAGCATGTAAGGTAAATCTATTAGTGTTTAAGGTTTAGGGTTTAGTGTGTAAGGTTAATCTATTAGGGTTTAGTATTTAGGGTATAGATTTTAGGGTTTACAATTTAGGGCTTAGGGATAGGGTTTAGGGATACATACATACATACATACATACATACATTCATACAATATATGTCAATAGCACATAATATATATATATTATATATGTAGTCTAGGTTTGGGGGTGGGTGACATGTAATTATATGAATGGACTTTATAAGTATATACTACATTCAATTGAACAATGCAAGTACATGTACATTTCCTTGATCAGCTAGCTACATTTACATAGTGTAGTTAATTTTAATGTTTGTACACTTTGGAGCTGAGATTCCTGGTTCAACTTCTATTTTTTTTGCAACAGAAGCTGATTCAACTCCTATTTAGTAACAAATTATAATGCTTTTGGTTTCAAATGCAGTATGTAAATAACTAAGTACAATATTTTAATACTACTACTATTGTAGTGAAATAATACATAATGTATAATCAAAACTGATAATGATGTAGGGGTGAGCATGTGGCTCCAGTAAGAAAATTATGTTCATTTGTATGATTTCATTGTGACTTGTGAGATTAAAGCAGACATAATTAGCTAAATCTTGTCAAACTCTCCTATTAGAATAGTACTCTCTTGGTTCATGTATTATCTTTGTGTGTGTAATGCAGTGGTAGTTTCCCATCTTTACAGATTTCCCTGAAGTCATTTAGACATAAAGATCTTTCAAAGTTTCATTATAATGACTTACTCCCCTATTCGACAAACCCTTGTATCCCCCTTCATCTGGAATAATATAAAAGAGAGATCATAAATACTGTTATGTAGTATTAAACATGAAGACAACAAAATATGAAGAGGAAGGTGAAAGCTCACAGTATAGAGTTAGGTGATTTTGATATTTAACTTACAGGCACGACTTACATGAGGTACTTAAGTGATTATTGCTTATGACTATGTTTACACTAACCCTACTCTCTGCTTATGTTGGCAAGGTTGCCCAACCATAGGTGGTAGTTGCCAGGATTAAACCTTGCATGATTTGATTCATGGCAACAGGGCTATGACCATTGTAAGTCTGAGCTACAGCAACCAAACAACCACTTACACATTATAACCATTACCATTTTGATCTTGTAGGTTATAGGGATATTGTTTGCGAGCTATACAACAAGATTGTGGTGAACCGACTCTGTCCAGAAAATGTGTTACCAGCATACACATAGCAAAATCTTCGCAGTTCATCTTACTATCGACATACTCATGTATACCAGAAGGAAGAAACTCAGATCTGTGATACATTTCCAAGTAAGCCTTGTGAAGAATAAAATTTGTTGATAATACTAAAGAATAGCCATATTTACTCAGAGTGTCATCTTTCTCTTCATAGCTATAACTTCCATCAGGCAAGATGGTATGTGAACGGTGCTCAAAACCCAGAATCTTGTGACAAAGTTGCTACATCAGATAATTGTATATTAATTTGGGGATTACTTTTTATACCTGCCAAGATTGAAAAGCAAAAATCACATCTGGATAGAGAATTTTTCTGTCATCATCAATGAAGAACACACCTAAATAATACCAAGTATTGCATTCATTATAATAAACATTTTGTAATAGCTTAATTAAGAAAATTAATTATAATACATAAATAATAATAGTGCATTACACTACTAAATTAAAACATCATGCACTATTTATTTTATCAGACTAATTATACCAATATAAACTATTAGTATGCAATGCTCTTTGAGGAAAACAACATTGAGCAATAATAGCAGACATCTCACCCCGAGGCTCTGTTTTAATTTCTGGATATGGAATGAATCGATTAGTTAACTTGTTTTCTTTTGAATGGACGTATACAAGAGGTACTTCACACTTAAAATCTAACAGGTCTTGAGGTATAATAGTCTCTACGTCATTCCAAATGATTATTACTTTGTCTAAATATTTACCAGTGCTGCAATAATGAGGAATGAGTGTCCATACTTTTATAAATGTCAAAATAACTATTGTGAATCATTCAGTTTCTAAGTCATATGAATTATTAACACTACTGAATATCTGATAGAAATACTTTACTAATGAAGTGTCATTGAACAATTGCCTGTGTCCGGGATGGTTTTTTTATTGTTGCACGTTTCAAAACTGGTGACATCGTCATTTTTGAATATCGTGATGAAGAGAGAAACTGAGTAGATATTGCCCAAAATAATTACTAACATTAACCGGACACTATCACGCTTCATTAATAAGATCTATTAGTGATGGGCCATTCGATACTTCGATACCACGTCTGAAATTTCTGGTATCGATATATCATATATATACACATATATACCTACCAGTCACCACACCATAGATAATATTATCTATGACCACACCTACCACAAAATGACTTTCGCATGCGATTGCATGCATGCACACACGTACGCGTATATACGCGCCTATTTCCACGAAGGCGGAGTTTAATGTGAGATTTTTGGGTGTGTTCGAAGGCGGAGTTTAATATTTTTGGGTGTGTTCTGAAAGTATGAACTATGAAGCTTGTTTGTCTTCTAACACTGCTTCTGGTTGTCAGTATTACTAGTAATGTCTACTTAATGTTAACAAGTGACTCGGTTCAACAACTTGAGAAGAGAAGTATGGGAATGACGATAAAACGTTTTCAACACAAGGATGTGATGTCAACATCCCCTACTACAACGACTAGTGAAACTACAGCAAGTACTAATAAAACTACTAGAATAACATCTATCTCATCCTCTTCCCAATCTATACCTGATGCTACATTGTCTGATGAAGATGCATTGGCTTCAAGATTCTTTGATCAAATCTTCAGTAATCATAAAATTGATTTAGACGCTGAACAATTTACTATAGTCATCATGACTTATAAAAGAGTTAAACTTTTACAAACCCTTATTCCTCATTATTGCAGTACTGGTAAATATTTAAACAAAATAGTGATCATTTGGAATGATGTAGAGACTTCGATACCCCAAGACTTGTTAGAATATAATTGTGAAGTATCTCTCGTATACATTAAACCAAAAAAAAATAAATTGACTAATCGATTTATTCTTTATCCTGAAATTGAAACTGATGGTGAGTTATGAAACGTCTGCAGTGTAACACCTCTGGCTCTATTTCAACCACCAAAGCAAGGGGTTTATTCTCAATTCCCCGTTTTGTCAATTCCATTTTGTCAATGTTGATAAAATGAGATGATGACATTCCTGTATTAAGGAAAATGTCCCAAACTGTGTAAATTCACCTCTGAAATGAGGGCACCCCTCTAATTAGGACGCCTAAATTTGTATAAAGGGTATTCAACTGTAGTTTATTGTATTACAAGAAGTCATCATTTATTATACACAATAAATTTAAATAACATGGCCATCAATATTAAACTCATTAAATTTATTGTCTTTGACATATGGCATAGACAATTATACTATAGTAATCCATTGCATAATATGGATGGTGAGGGTTTATTATACAGGTCTATTAAAATGACTATCTAAACAAGTGTATATAGAGAAAAAAGTATCCCTTTGATTGCTTTATGGTGTCCAGCATTCAGTAATCATGGCTGACTTTATCATGCCCGAAACACAACAGCCTATTATAGTTATTATTTTGATTATATACTCTGTTTACCTTTTATAGAACCTTGTAGAACTTTAAGAATACATTTCAGGTAGAATAGCTAGCTATTAGTTCCAGTGTCTACGTAAGCTACACAGCTTTCTTTCTGCTGGTGTGTAGAGCTTGATCGCGCGTTCTTTTTCGCGCCACGCCCATTAATTGACCGAGCCCCCCTGGAATGATGTAACTTCCTTAACTATGTATACAACGCATACTCGCGTAGGTGACACAAACATATATATATATATATAAACATACATCGAACCCGTGGGAAAGCAATCATAGGGATGGCCCTACGGGCCATAAAAATGAAATCAATAATGGGCAATTTTAGTGAACGGAAGACCTTTTAGCATTCAAATGTAGTGATATTATGTTATCATAGGCATGATCATCAATCCTGGAACCCATTGCCTCTCAATCCTAGAAAGTAAACTTTAAATTTGAACATGGTTAATATAGTAATCCTCATATCTTCCCATGATAGGGTGCTGTCTACTCATATTTCATGTCAAAGATTAGTATAATTTATACTAAAGTACACATGTAATAATTGTATATCGCCATCAAAAAGTTTTGTAAACCCGCAAACACATAATTTAATTTATACCTTCCAATACTTGGTGCACATTAGGTTATAGTAACATACCTGCATGTAGCTACAACATCCTCTATGATAATTGACAAACTAAATTGAAACTCATGCTATTCCTTGAAACTGTACTAACCAATAAAATGGTTATTTTAGCAGTTTATTTTTTGCAGTGTATGAGAAAAACAAAATTTATTATGTAATTCAATTTCCCATGAGGAAACACTTTGAGAGTCCACACTATGTTAGCAACCTGTAATTTGTATACTGTGTGCTAAGACTACAAGTGGAAGTCTTGTATTTAATTTATTCTCATTTCTTCTGCAGCTATATTTTTCATTGATGATGATAGAAAACTTCTTCATGAAGATGTTATATTTGCTTTTCAATCATGGCAGGTGAAAACAATATGTATTGAGAAAAATTATCCCTATAATTGCTTTATACGACGACTATCAATCTTTGCTGATAGCAATTAGGAATGTGTGATATCTGATATGGCAAAAAAATAGTATTGTGTTTTGCTCACGATTCAATACAGTTATGCTCGCTAGCTTGTTATAATTGCTTTTAGGTATAAAATTAAGCAAATTAGAAAAACCAGGTTTACTAAACTGCCCACACTTGTGTATCGATGTAGTGCAAAAATATTGCTATATCGATACATCTATATGTATCACACATCACTAATAGCAACACTGCTACATTCTTCCTACTGGTCTTTAGACTCACTAGAGGAGTGTACTGTAAATCGAGTGCAATCATTTATGTGCCATACCAAGTCCCTGAAATGATGAAAATTCAGGCAATACATATGGGACACAAGCATATATACAAAAATCAACCCCGTGGAAAGCAATCATAGGAATTGCACTGCAAATTAGGGATGGGCGATTATGAAAACATGAGTCAATGATTATTGTTTTTGCATGTATCACGATTATTGCGATTATTGGCTACCTTACATATGTATGTAGATTTCATTCAACAATCAAACTGATACCTTTTATTTGTTGAGTAAACAGTGTTGAAAAACTGGTTTAGATGTGATAGTACTGAAAACCTGAAGCTATGGCACAATAATCGTTATTTCTGTGACCACGATATGGAATATTTAGACGATACGATTATCACTGAAAATTTTAATCAAGATTATCATGATAATCAAAATACTGCCCATCCCTACTGCAAATAATAAAATATTTTTCACGATTTAAAATACTACTTTATTGTTCTTACTACAGCAATTTCGTCAGAAGATATTTGGTTTTGAACGTCGTATGCACAGCATACTTCCTGATGGCTCTTATTTCTATGGAGACAATGGTGATACATTGGAGACTCTTGGCTACTCATTATTGATATCAGCAAATATTATCCTACACAAGACGTACTTAGAGATGTTTCAAGTCCCTGGATTTCTTCCCACTGAAATAAAAGAATATATTGATGAGCATATGAATTGTGAAGATATTGCAATTTGTATAATGGCATCCGCTTTTCTGGAGAGAACCAGTTATCCTCAGACTGCCTGTATGGGTATCAAAGCAAGACATTACCCTTATAACTTGGAAGCACAAAATCGTGAGTATATCATAAATAATTCTAAATTGTCTCTCTAAAGACATTCTTATTTTACATATACATGTGTAACAAGGTCACTAACAGTGAATAGCAGTAATCAATAAACAAGATATATAGTATCCTTATGATTGCTTTGTGGTGTCCAGCATTCAGTATGACTTTATCATGCCTGAAACACAATGACTAGTTATTATTTTGATTATCTACTCGCTTTACCTTTTAAGAAATCTTGTAGAACTTTAGGAATATATTTTAGGTAGAAACGTTAGCTAGCAGTTCCAGTTTCTATGTAAGCTACAAGCAGCTTTCTTTCTGCTGGTCTGTAGAGTTCGAGCGCATGTTCTATTACGCGCCATGCCCATTAATTGATCGAGCCCCGGGAATGATGCAACTTCCTTAATTACGTATACAACGCATACTCGCGCAAGTGGACACAAGAATATAATTATATATATATATATGTATATTATATAGTATGCTAATAGGTCTTATATACAAAATATAGGACCTGAGTTTTGTGTCCAAGGATGTGATATAGCCCAAGCCTGCGAGGGCTATATCACATCCGAGGACACAAAACGAGGGTCCTATATTCAGTATATAGGACCTATTACCATACTACAGTGTATATACAATATATTGTATGATGGTGACATCTCCTGTATACAATATATAGGACTCACCACATCAATGAACTACATGATTGGTACTGTCTGACTGCATGATGATCTTTTCCCAAACTATATATTGATCACTTATTCTCAATGATTTCACAACAGTTTTGGCAATAAAATACTATTATACTTGGCAATAAAGTATTGCATGTTGTTAATGGGTTAATTTCTCCAAATGTAGACCTGTTGTGGGTCCTATATACAGAATATAGACCTAGCCACATCAAAGGGATGATGTCATAATTGTACTATATATATATATATATATATATATATATATATATATATATATTGTTCGAACCTGTGGGAAAGCAATACGGGCCATAAAAAAACTCTCTTTGTAAATGATTAAGTTTAAAGTATTTATAGAAGTACACCGAACATAAATTGGTGCCACAGAACAATAACATTAATATGTACTAGACATGTAATTACAACATCATCACAATACAGAGACAATTATAGTACACAAACAACAGTTCAACTTTGTTACACATGTATTTGTATTGAAATTGTTTTCTAGTCTAAATGTACGGTATATGTCAATAAAAAGTCACCATACAATACTGTAATTACTCAGTAGTTTCCTATTGAAGTACAGTAGTTCAATAGTAGTTTTAATAGTAAATATTGCACATATCAATTGAACACCACAGTAGTCAGACACATGAGGTATGTTGTGTCTAGATCTTATTTGATTAGGAACAGTTCGTCTTGAAAGCCTATGAGCTAAGCTAATGAAGGGCTTCAGTTCAAAACAATTTGTTACTGTGTTAAAAAGAGGGAGAATCACATCAATAAAATAAAATGAATAAATAAATAAATGATTAAAAGTACATTGTCTGTCATGTTAATATATTATAATGTATAATCTATTTTTATATAATGTGTAATTATGTTATGTATTATTAAAAGGTGGTGGTGCACATAAAGGTTTGTCCAGGAGAAAGACTCATGTAAAAGGAAGAACAGATTGTCTGAATGATTTCAGAAAGTTTTATAAAGACGAAAGATTACCAATTCACTATACTCACGCTAGAATAATGCATGAACCTGAAAAGAATTATTATACCGATGAACCTCCAACAGTAGGAAAAAAAAAAAAGTTACGATGAATAAAATTTTTGCTATGAATAAACAGTTGCTATGACAACAAAACAATTATAATGTATAATAATTATAACATAATTATTTTTGAACTGTGAACTTGACATACATATATATAGTATAATTACAGCAGTCTTTGCAGTGCATTTTTAAAATTAGTATTTTTTATTCTGGCACACACAATAATTATAATGTTAATTATGTTTGTACGATACCTTACATCATCATTACCTATACTTACAGCAATAATATGCATTTTGAAAGTGCACACCAATAAAGTTGAGGCATGAATAATTTCATAATTGAGACTTTTATTAACTCCATCCAAGTGTCCACATTAAAATTACGCATATGCAGTAAATAGTGATTCACATGTATGTGTTTTTTTTTTTTACAAGTTTTTTGACCAAATGTGGCTTAACGAGGAAACTAGAATAGCACAAGTTGCTAATTATTAACCAGCTCCCCGGGACCGACAGCTTTACATTCCCTCCGAAGGATGCGGTGATAAATACCTACTCATGTTTGAGGGTAGAGCTGAGTACACTCATAGGCGAGAAAAACCCTGACCCTAGTGGGGGGGGGGGGGCTTGAGCCTGCAACCTTTCAATTGCAGGCCAGCACTTTAACCAGCAGGCCACTAGAACCCCCTTTTCTGTAATAACTCCAATAAGTGATGAGTTTCAAGCAATCTGATTGGTTTATAATTTGGTGAGATGCAATAAATAAATTATATTATTACATCAAACAGGTGACTTGAATTGCTTTAGAACGAGCCATTTAAAAAAAGCATCATATAAAATTATAACAGCATTGTCTGATGAGACGGTACAGATGTTGCTAAGTAACAATGTGAACATGCTAATACCTATTCTGTAGTCCTCAGCCCATTTCAATTGGTAATTATTTGAAAATGTAAAATGTAAAATTCAATTAAAGATCATGCATTGTGCATATCAAACATTAGCATTGTCAAACTTTATTGTTCGGGAGCAACCTTTTCTTCAGGAGGTGAGTCGTTAGTTTTGGTTGCGTCAGTAACATCAGAAAGAATATCTGTAGTTTTATCATCACCTTCAGGAGGATCAGTAGTTGTTGTGTCACCAGTTTTTCCACCTTCAGGAGGATCAGTGGTTGTTGTTGTGTCACCAGTTTCTCCACCTTCTGGAGGATCAGTGGTTGTTTTCGTTTCACCAGTTTCTCCACCTTCTGGAGGATCAGTAGTTGTTGTTGTGTCACCAGTTTCTCCACCTTCTGGAGGATCAGTGGTGGTTGTTGTTGTGTCACCAGTTTCTCCACCTTCAGGAGGATCAGTGGTTGTTTTTGTGTCACCAGTTTCTCCACCTTCTGGAGGATCAGTGGTTGTTTTCGTGTCACCAGTTTCTCCACCTTCAGGAGGATCAGTGGTGGTTGTGTGAGGATCAGTGGTTGTAGTAGTACTAGTAGTAGTTTCTCCACCAGCAGGAGGATTATTCTGCTGTAGAAAAAAGAACATTTAGTTTTCTAGTAGCAGAGGAATGTATTCAAGCACACCTACATTACACTAGTAGTCAAATACTATCGGTGTGACAGAGCAGGCCAATATGTGCATTTAATTACTATCATGATTATCATTGCAACATAGCCAAACACTTTCTATTGAAAAGCATTTTGTTTTGACATTTACAAGACGTAATAAAAGTTTTTACAAGGCTGGATGTTTTCATATGGGACCCAGTACTCTATATAGTGTATACTACTTGAGAAATAATTAGATTTTCGAAAATAGTGTTTTAGATAGCCTGTCATCGTATAGTGCCATGTGTTATCAGATATCATATGGTATAGGCCAGTTTACAACTTAAATTCCTACTTCTATATAGCATTGTGGGAAACACTAAAGTTAATAGATAAACAGCACAAAGGTTATGAATCACTTGAGGAATGGTCTATTTTACTGAAATATAATCTCATGAACTTGGGTGTGCCATTCACATGTGTGAGATTATACATGTGCACTCTTATAACTATAGCAATAGCTCAAAAGCTAAAATGGCAGCAATGAGTGATGTTTACCTCAACTGTTCTGTAGATAGCAGCATTATTCATAATAATCACACTATTTGCTGGATCAGTACTTTCAGATGTATATTTGGAATAGGCATCAATGGCCATAGCTTGTGCTACTGTCCCTACAGCCATCCCTTTGAATAGGAACACTAAAATTAGAAGAAATGCAATAATACATGATACATGTATTATTAAATACATGTATATGTCAAATACCACGTTCAATGATTGAATACTGTAGAACGAGAATTTTATAGCCAACAGGGTCATCCCTATGATTGTTTCCCCATGAGTTAAATACAAATTATACAACTACACATTTTTGTGTGCACAGATGTGTTTGTGTACATAGTTAAGGAAGTTGTGTTCTTTGATGGGCTTGGGACACAAAAGAACATGCTACAGTCTACACACCCATGCAGCAGGAAGAAAGCAGCTTGTATAAAGTCTAGAAACTACAACTACTAGCTGTTTTAGCTGAAAGACATTGCAAAGAGTATGCATCAACATTAGTGGAGTAGATAGACAAAAAACTATACATATAATAGGTTCTTGTGTTTTAGACACGAGAAAGTATCAGTATGTCAGTAATGACTAAAGATCAAGTAATCAAAGCAATACTTTTCTCCAAATATATGTACATGTATCTTGTTGTAAATTATCTCTAATAAAACAACAAAATTTAAATGCATGTAAACGCTTCATTCATACTTGTACTAACAAAATTTAATTACTTTATTATCAAGCGTCAATCTAACATAATACACATGTACATGTATATTATGTGAAAATTTTATTGGTAACGTTTTCTCGATCTATGGTTAATACAGTATGTTAAAGTCTATTCACATTCACAATGGCTTCAAAATTATGATGTGATGACTATATATCTATTATATAGTGTATAGTTTAATGTCATAAGGCTAATACACGATTATAATTATTATACTGTAACTCAATAATAAAGCAATTTGGATGCTAGCTGGACTATTTGAAAGTTATCAGACTTGATCTTCTGGATAACTAAATGTAAATGGATTCCTGTACAAAATGGCTGAATTTATGCATGTTCCACTTTAAGCAAACTCAGTCATATACATGTAGAGATACATGTACTAATGACTCACATGAGACTCTCTCAAAGAATCTTGTGGTGCCTCCTCTGTCAAGTAATCCTGGTCTGAAGATAGAAGTATAAGGGAACTCAAGTTCACGAATAGCTTGTTCAACCTGTTAAATAACATTTAAACAGGAAATGATTCACGTTATGAATTTTAAGGACTAATAAAGGCACATTGAAGATGTGCAAAAGGTGTATGGCAAAAACAAACTGAAGAGAACACTAGTACAACATCATGTATCCATCTGTCCGTCTGTCCATCCACCATCCATGTTAGTACAATTAATTTAAAATTTTTAACACTCACTTCTCCTTTTGTTCTCATATAAAGAAAGAAACTGTTTGCATTTGCTCCTACTGAAGTGACAATACTGTAGTGAGACACACCTACTGTTTTAGCTGCCCTGGCAAACTTCACCGGAATATCACAATCAATATGATGAAAAGCTTCCTATAAAATAACATTAAAATGATTATATAAAAAGTGTGTTATAATCAGAATTTCATACAGGACTTTATTGGAAGTTAGTGGAAATACAGCGATACTCAAAAATATGACTGATTTTACTCCACAATTTTGTAACAGAAAATGAGATATACTGTGCTTTTGATTTTATAAGCAACAGAAGAGAATGATTTTATTTATACTATAATTATAGTAAATCCAAGAGGATAACTGAATTACATTGTACACTATATAGTAAATTATCAATTTTCCTTGTGTACAATTATGTTAAGGACTATCTCAACTCACTGCTGATCCAGCTGCTTTTCTAGTTGTTCCTAAACAACAAAAGAATACTTGAGATCCAGTACACAATTGTTGAATAGTGTCATCAGTGATTTCATCCATGTCTGTAGAAAATATTAACAGTTATGAATCTTATTCACAAGGAATGTTTTTGCAATCTTTCATATGAATATTTACATTAATACCATTGTCCTAATGTCCAAAACTGGCAAATGACTGAATGCAAACAATGCCTCTTTACTGACAGTGAAGTAAACACCAGCTAATATTTTCATTAGATTCAGTCATAAGTGTGTAAGAGGTGTTGCAACACTTCACGTCATGAATAAAAAAACATTAGGCTGTGATTACATATAATAGTATATATCTCAATACGGCAAAACTTTAAAGTAACAACAGGTTTTATAAATCAGATATAAAACTTGCAGCTACAAGACTACTGGTCCAAACTCAAGATGAAACATTAGGAAAAGCTACACACAGCTACGGTACTTTCGCCCTTCCATATAATTATTCATTATAACAAGCTTACTTGTGCTATAACATATTTATAATCACCTCGCCCTCTGATCAGTGATTATAAATCTGATATAGCACTTGTAAGTGTGTTATAAGTTTATAACATGTAAATGTACATAAACTATAGTAAATATAATTATAGTTATTTACACAGTGGTACTTCATCACATACACCAACAGCATAACACCGTCTGAAACCATTGATTATATACGAACTAAAAACAGTAGTTCACCATAGAAGAAGGGTGGGTCTCAATCAGTCACTTGATATAGCTTTTATTCAGTCTTACTACTGCTCACATTACTATGATTTACAAGATATTATTAGCTGCCTTACAGACACATGGCATTACTTTTATCTTTCAAAAGCAGTGTTAAATGGAGCTACTGATTACAACATCAATGAATACCGTCGGGACGGGACCCTCGCCTACGTGGCAAGGTAATACAAACTATAATTTCGAAATATAATATGCCAAAAGATTATAATTATCATTGCTCGTTTGTATGGTCATATAATAATGAGAATGTTTACTTCAGATTGTTTAGTTTGTGTATAAAACATATTAAGTTATAAAACCGTACTGGCATGTTAGTTTTTATAATAATATTATAATAGATATAGATATATATATATTATATATATATATATATATATAAATTATATAAACTAACATGTCACTACTTATTACTTAGTATGATTATACTAGTCTCTTCCTTGTCTATACTATAAGTCTTACATTTTAGTCTCTGTATTATCTGAAAGAAGAAAGAAAGATCCTCAATTCGTCTTGTGAAATATTCCACAAAGACAGCATAGACAGGTCCTCAAAACTGCTGACGTTCGAGTAACGTGCACAGCACATGACTTGAAATTGAAATAGGCGGAGTTTGAAAGTAATGGAGAATGCTTGGAGCCAGTACTCGATGTTGTAGCAACCACTACCCAAATTTTGTTTGCTTTTATGTAGTGCTTTGCTAGCGATAGTCATGATACAGGAGTAGTTATGTTTTGATGTGTCCAGATGCCTCCACGAGTCTTCTCAAGTCTGGAAACAGTAATCGTGAGTTATAAACATTGTGATAACTTTATAACCGAAAGGTTTAAGAAGAATTCCTACGTTATTTTTTTTCCTTGTATAATTTGAAGTCTACCAGTACCTCTTTTGAAATGTCAATGTTTTTATTTTTCCAGAAAAATTGCTAACACACACACAGACACACAGACACACAGACACACAGACAAAACGATTACCGTACCCTTCCGCCTACGCTACGCGGCGAGGGTAACAAGCCTAAGTTACTGCCTAACAGAAATGTATGATGTTAGTCATGCCATAAGGTTAATAAGCGGTTGTAATGTAACTCAACAAAAGAATTGGAATTTGACAAGTAATGACAATATTACTACAGTAGTACATACTAACATTCCAAACTAAAAATACACATTGTTGTTTTTGTTAACTATCACCAAATCAACTTTTAGTAAACACTGTGTCTTCACTACACACTAAATTACAGGTCTACTACAATAATTATAGTTTACTAAAATGAAAATTGGCCAGTAGTGGGTACTTTCAGTATGTTTACTACAACTAAATCTTTTTAGTAAGCCAACAAACCTCTGCATGTATACAAGTACAATTAAATGTGGTCACTATTGTTGTACTAAAACAACACTAATTGTTTCTGAGGTTAGAATGACCCTTAACTGTTATTATAACTACAATTAAAACACCTTGTGAATGTTGAATAAGTCTTCCATTCCTTTCTTCTTCTTCCAAATTGACTCCATATACCTCAGCAACACTGTCAACTTTCCTACGACCAATCAATGTCACTTTTCCAAACTTATTCTGACATAGAGGAAGGGTGTACATGTACATGAACATCACATGAACTATGAATATCATTATCACTGTCAGAGCACATGTGTTGCACATGGCAGCTGCATTCAAGGGCCCATACAAGCACATTAGCACAATGCCACACTCTTGACCAGAAAACCAATAGCACATGTTTGTATGCATGTATGACTGCACTATAAACTTATGAGTGTTGCTATGCAGATATTCTTTAACAAGGTGGCCCATTACATAAACTTACAAGTTACAACTGTATTACCATTCAATGGTACATGTATTTATGGCAAAGGAACATCATCATTTCCTTGTCAAGATAACAAAGCTTAGATAAACTTACTTTATCTTGCAATAGCACACCAACAAGGCAACGACCAATAGCTCCAGTACAACCTATAACTACAGCACTCATTTGTCCACCGGAAGTAGCTGTAGCTCCTTCTAGGGCACCTGTGGTAACTGGTTGATCTGATTGGGGTACAACTTCTGGTTCTATGGTCTCCATCTGCTCTTCAGATTGATTTTGGTCTTTGATTTCTTCTGTAGTTCCAAACTGATCTTGTTCCTGGGTTTCTACAGCTTGGTGCTCCTGACTTTCAGTCAAAATACACCACACCTTCAAGGAAGCTATGTATATATAATATGTAGGTAGCTGCGTACGCAAATATACGTAAATGGATACCGGTTACCAGATCAGAACGATCACCAAATCGGTTACTAAATTGGTTATTTTGATCGATTACTAAATCGATTACAAAATCGGTTACCAGAACGATCACTGACTTAATTTAATGGACTTATGAAAATTAATTAGTCGCAAAATTCGCTTCGCTCGCCTATGCTTGTCCAAGAAAGCCATGGACATGATTAATTAATTTGACGTAGACCACACCTTTAACTCCACCCATAACAATGTAATGCAAAATGGAGTCTCCTTTCTCTCCTTGTTCTTGCCCTTGGTGCTGTCATTATAGAGTTACCGACATGGTTCATATCTCAAAAACTAGTTCTATGAGAGTGTCTAGTAACACTGTTAAAATAATTTTTGTATTGTAAGTTACTCATAAATAAAATGATGTTTATACCCAGATTAGCGGGACAAAATATCTAAATAATTTATATAATTATATAAATATATTATTATATTATATATATATAATTATATATATATATATACACAGTAGAACCTGTGATAAAAGACATTCTTAATAAATGACTTGTCTTTGTCAAAATACAATACATTTGTGTATCTAAAATTATGAAGGACACCTGTATTTTTTCTTTATAAAGAGGTTCCACTGTACAGTATATATATATATATTATATATATCAGAAGCGCATGATGGAAAAAGTAAGAGAAGGAGCGTGTAACTCCCACATGTTGAATATATATATGTATATATAGTGGTGATACAGCATGGCTTCAAGAAGAATAGTTATTAAACATCGAAAAAAACTTGCTACAAGATCTAGAAAGAGCTTCCCACAAGGATGTAGCAACAGAAGCAATCAATGGATTGCCTAATGGAGTTCAATTACAATTCAGTCAATCGCAAAAAGATTTTATTGAAAATATTGCTAGCAATTTGACTGGCAAAGAATTATTGGAAAATTGTTGAGGCTTCTAGTGAATACAAGGTACGTCTTTATCACATTAAACTCGATCTCTGCAGTAATAGAAGTAGCTTCTAACAATCTATATACTTCTCAGAACATTTAATAAAAGATTGAAGCTCGTCCAACAAAGCTTTGGACTCGCCTGTGGTTAAAACGTGTTTCTCTCACTGGAGTAACTTGCTTAGTCGTCTCTTGTTCTAAAAGGTTTCGAGCAGCTAGTCTAGGAGATCGTCTAGGAGTAACAACAGTATTAACATTCCTTTGGTCTTCTTTATCGACGCCATAAACAGTTTCACGTGGTGTCTAAAAATAGTATATCTGCTAGCGTGGGAATGCAACAGAAATATCTAATTAACGGCATTCAACGCATGGGAGTTTCACGCTCCTTCTCTCTTACTTTTTTCCATCATGCACTCCTGATATATATATATATATATATATATATATATATATATATGTAATATATATAGTACACTTACAGGTCTTATATACAAAAATATAGACCCGAGGTTTAGTGTCCAAGGATGTGATATAGCCCGAGCCTGCGAGGGCTATATCACATCCGAGGACACTACCGCAACCGCAACCGGTTGCCATGGTAGCATGCTATATATATATATATAGCATGCTACCATGGCAACCGTTTGATGTGGTTAGGTCTTATATTTTTGTATATAGACCTGTGAATCTTTAATCTATCAGCATACAATATATTGTATATAGTACACTTACAGTTCTTATATAAAACAATATAAAACCTTGGTTTAGTGTCCTCGGATGTGATATAGCCCTCACAGGCTCGGGCTATATCACATCCTTGGACACTAAACCTCGGGTCTATATTTTTGTATATAAGACCTGTAAGTGTACTATATATATTACATATATATATATATGTATATGTATATGTTTATATAATATATATATATATAGTATATTATATATATAATTATGTGACCATATCCATATAAGGGGACCAAATGACACAAACTACCTAGTTACAACTATGAATCAAAATGGAATGAAATATTTCACACTATTTATATTGAATAGGCACATGTAGACATATTGGCATAATAAGAGAGACTAATATCTAACGTGAACAGTAAAAGACTGAAGCTTGGTATAAACTTGTATGCAAATGTTTCCTTCTTCACGACTACAAATTAGTACAACATCATAAAAAGTTTGTTCACATTCACGACAACCCCCAAAATTATGTTATGATGTATAGTTTAATGTCATAAGGTTAATACATACATGATTAACTCAATATGAGCAATAGAAAAACAGCATGATAAAAATTGTGAATGTAAAAAGATTGTTGGTCATAGCAAACTAAGGTCAAGGACTCAAGGTGACCTTAAGTGTTTTTTGTATCTCTGGTTTGTGAAGGGAACTATTGTATAGTGAGTGAAGTACATGTACATGTAAATATTCGCCAAAAGCCAAAAATTGATGAATTCACCTCTATATCTACCAAACATTTTTATTGGTGCTACCGAAGGCTGATAAAGTTACCAAAGATTTTGTTGCAATTTTGGGATAAAAGATTTTTTACACCCAAATGTAGTGATATGTTTGAAAGGCGAGGCACTGTGAATTGGTTGATTATAGGAGGAAGAGGTTTACTATATCAATCTTATTTGAATTAAAACCCTACCCTCCAGGTGCCCCTAGGATCAAGAGACATATGGTAGCATTAGTACTTTATTCTATTTGCAATCAAATTCAGTTGTAATAGGTTTTTTTCGTTACTGTAATAGTATATACACATAAGAGAAACTCCCTTGTGCTATAGAGTCAAGAATTAATAGTGATTGTTTGCTGTGTAACAGTGATGAGAAACATTATTGATGGCACATTCCACTTAATTTTTTAAATGCCTGTACCTTCTATGTAAGAAATAGGTTTGCCTTACATATTTTTGCATCAGTGTAGCTCTGGATGGATGTCTGACTGACAAAATTATGAGTTTCTTCTTTCTCGAAGACATTTTATATTGAAGTCAAATGTTCTGTAACAGCCTAAATGTGCAAATAGATCATTGATAATAATTATTATAACATCATTGGTATTACATGTATTATCACTGTACCTGTAGTATCATGTCTTATTTGTAAGTTTCTAACTACATATATAATGTATGTAGTAGTAGTATTATCCCCAGTACCCATAATATCACATCATACTTGTATTACATATTTATGTGTAGGTTTTTATTACGTAGTGGTGGTATTGTTACATACATGTACTTACAGTACCAGTAATATCACATCTTATTTGTGATCTACACATGTAGGTTTCTATTATTTAGTGGTGGTATTGTAACAGTACCAGTAGTAGCAGCTATCACTGAGGGACATACAAACACACCAAATGTCTCAAGCCAGCCAGGGAGTATAACAACTCAGAAATTATCACCAAGTTAGTCTGAATACAAGAGATAATTTGTGAATGATAAAAGATTTGTAATTACTCTAGCACCAGATTCTGACTGTATTAAAGGGAATGGAAGGAATTGTACCTGTTCAGTCCTTTCAAAGTGTAAAAAGTGTTCAAGATTTGATATGGTTAGTTGGAACCTGAAATAATAATTTTCCATTAAAAGGAAGACAAACTGGAGGGAGTTATGTACTAATTCTCTCTCTCTCTGTCTCTCTGTCTCTGTTTCTGTCTCTCTCTGTCTCTCCCTCTCTGTCTCTCTCTCTCTCTACCAATTCTTCCTACTTTCCTCTCACACCTCAATTTTATATTCTCATTTTTACCACCTTTTCTTCTCCCTTTACTTTCATATCTCATTCCCTTTGATACCTCAGCTCCTTTTATGTGTTATCATTCAATCACTATAAATATAAATATATAGTACATATTATAATTATTCTTATATATAGTAATTTTATATTATTACGTATGTATCTCTTTCTTCTAGTCCAAACAAGTTAAAGCTTGTTTATATACTGGATATAAACAGTTGGCATATTGTTCTAAAAAGAAAATGCAAAAGTATCTCAGGTAAGACATTTCCTAATACATTGCCTAAATGTCCTCCTCATTCTGTAAGAAGTCTATATCAAAATTTAATACTGGAAATCACTGTGTTACATATAAAAATGCTTTAGGTATACCCCATAATGAAACAGGGAATATTTTGGATTTCTTGCACTTTTACTCTGCACATTTTGAGGGTGTTTTTGTATTAACCATACGGTATAGTTTTGTGAGTTAGAACACTTCGGCTCTCAGTCCTTCAATTATATACATGTATATGTACATGTTACATGTACGTTCCAAGCCAACTTACATGTAGGTTAGGAACTTATTAACTGGACCACAACATAATAATTAATATCATTTTTTTTGATGTATTGATATAAAATTTACATGCTATATATAATGTAAAATGAAATTCACATTATATCCAGCATTACACTGAATCATTCAGTGATGTGTTAATTGAAAATTTGTGTTCCTTCTACTTAAAACTAATCTTCTATGAACCTACAGCCAGCCATCAATATTGCATAATTATTGTTTTATACATTTTATTCCTATATTCTGATAGTTGTCACTATTCAGCTGATTTTAACGAAGAGAGAAGATTTTGGGGCTTTGAGGTTAGAACATTCATATCTGTCCTGTTATAAACTACATGTAGTGGGTCATTTAACAAGAGTGGACACAAGAAATATTTGCATAATTAATTGGTCGGGAATGATGTAAGGCAGCACAAAATAATTGCATGCATAATTAATTGGTTGTGAGTAATGAATAGGAATCAAATAGTGTATTAAGGACAAGTATAAAATATAAGTTAGATAATGGAAATTGCGTGAAGACTGAAGAGATTTATACAGTATTTGAAAAGCTTCAGAGGAATTTGATAATACTAAATAAATATTTATTATTATTTATCATGTTTTCCCAATATTGAATGGCCTTTTATTTACTTGTGTAATGTTTACATAGGCATGTACCTCTGCTATAGACTACAGAGGAAGCTGATAAAATCAAAATATTATTTATTATGTTTTCCCATCCTAATTTAATGACCTTTATTTACTTGCGTCATATATAGCCATGTACCTCTGTGTATATAAATGCTATAGACTACATGTATATTACATGTATACTACATGTATGCTGGTGCCTCTTTATTTATAATAGTTCATTTCTTGTTTATGTACATTCACTTGATTCAGTATTGTATAATGATATTATCATATATCTCACACGCCACATTTTATCCTCAACAGTTTATTGTTGTAGCTATTGGAATCATATCTCGAGTGATTGTATATTATCGAAAGAAAGTGATTCAAACGAGAGTCATTAGAAGAATACAAAGACAAATTAATGCTTGATTACACTCTCTTACATGTATTTGACATAATTTTTAATTATCACTTGCTATAATAATTATTATGAAATTTAATGAGGTGTGGTTTCTTCTTGAGCCCTTGTCTAAACTGTTCTGTTGAAAGCTAGCGATGTCATCATCTGTAAGTTGATTCATAATTATCATAATGCCATGTTTAGGCAAAATTATTGTCTTTAGCCTAAGTTATCATAACTATAGCTAATTATATGACGACCCTGAATGGAGGTCGCGCTCTATATACGATTTTGCTAATTAATTTATACATAATATTCGTCAAGTTTCAGACATGGTGTTCTAGTACCAGTAACTACTCAATGTGCTCATGTAGCTGAGCATCCATACAATATAATGGGGTTGTGGGTTTCTTGGCAGCCTGAGAAAAGGAGAATTTTATCAGACTGTTGCACACATTACCTGAAGTTAATTGCCCCTTTCGTATAAATAGCAACAAAAATTCACAGCATTCATGATTATATTTTTTAATTAATACTTTAATTGTCTTTCCTCAGAGTCCTGATAACTTTTTGACAGAAGTCCAAATAGCAACATGTGATCATGATTATAGGGAGAAAACATCAAGATTAGTTTGTGACACCAAAGAGTCGCTTACTAATATTGAAAATCCTACCACTCTTGAGACCATGATGTCATCGCTTGCATTTATGAATGATGATTGGCAAGACAAGTCAGGTGAATGTATAGTTCATGCATGTTTCAAATTCAGCATGACATTCATTACTGATAATATTAATACCATTGTAGTGTTTTGGCATGTGTGTTATCACCTCAAGTATAATTACATACAAGCAAAAGAATTTGGCCATGAAAATATTATTTATTTTATTGACGAAAAATTTTGTCTTATTATGCTGAACAAATCATGTGTTTATATAAACATTCTTATCATTCCAGAAATGAAAGAGCATGAAGTGACTGTTCAGAGATTGTATCAGATGATTCTTCACAATTATGTCCCTATACAATCTACTGCTTTTGCTATAACAGGTCTACCATGCTGTGGAAAGACTACTATCTTGTCCAAACTATTCGACCAGTCAAGTATATCACATTTTTCATTACAACAGTTTTATAAGACAGTCAATAACAAGTGCTTGTCAGTTTATAGCGCATGCATTTATGGAGGGTATCCATTTCGAAAGTTTTATTGGACCCCAAGTAGTGAGCGATATAGTGCAGCTTATGTTGTATTCTCAGATCTCGTACGCACAAATTTCCTTCGTGGAGTTGATCCAAAAAAGCTGAAATTCCAACTGCCGCCGCCTACATCAGTTCAACCAAACCTTTTTAATGATGAGTTGCACGACAACCATCTCAATTTTTTATTCACTGAGTGTGCAAAAATTCACGATCGTATTGCAAAAAAGGAATTAGAGATTGGCTTTTTTCAAACCGGCTTATCAATAGCTAATGGGCTTGATGTGGGCTTTAACAAATGTCTACATGATTTTCTTTCTGTAGTTGCAAGCAATATCTCCAAGGTTGTGCGTTGTGTATTTTTTTCATTAGAACGTGATGGTCTTTCCCTTTCAAAGCCTCCTGAATTGAGTCATTCAAAATATAAAGATCGTCCTGATTGTTTTCAGATAAATCAAGGTAGGTCACGCTTGACCTATCTCCTACTTCATGCTGCTGCTGGCTATGATCCTCAAAACCAAAAGGGTCCTCGAACAATCATGGTTGGCACTATGGAAAGACATATACCTGATCCTGAAGCTAAAGATTTATTAGAAGTGGCCAAGAAAGCTGTACTAAGTCAAGCAAAATCTCTTGGTGTTGAAGGAGTCTTTTATGATAAATGGCTTTATGTAAATCCCAATGATCCTAACTCAGTACGAAACCTACGAAAAGTAGCTGAGGAGATTATAATACACAATAATTACTTTCGAAAAACAATACCTGTCAAATGGATATTCCTTCGTAGCCTCATTGCATCTGTTAAACATGAAAACCCTCCCATTATTATGTCCCTTAAGCTTATAAATGAGCTTGCCAAGAAAGTTGAAATGGATGAGAAAGAGGTTGAATCATTTCTGAAGATATTCACAGAATTTGCCAGCCTTCTCTACTGCCCATTATTTGAGTATCCCTTCGCAGATTATGTGATAGTGAACATCAAGGGATTCGCTGATCTACTTGACAGTCTGCATCATCCAAAAGCTGAAAACGATGAGGATAATCTAATTGCTAACTATGGTATTGTAACTCAGAGTGTTGCTAAACGAATTCTTGGAGCAGACGTACACATAGATATATTCATGCACATGCTAATGTCTGTAGGAATGGCTGCAAAAGTTGGGTGTAGTTGCAGTGTGATTCCTAAAGTTTCGTCTTTGTCAGCTGAGCTTGAAAATTATCCCTCTTATTTTCTACCATCAGCACGTGTGTCAGAATTATGTAATGGTGTTCAAAACGACTCTGTATTCATCATTAATAATAGCGAACATGTTCCAGTCAGAACAGAAACGTTACTAGCTCGTTATATCTTAAAAGAATTACAGCAAACATGTAAGCCTACTCTAATTGCCTGCAAGCCATTCAATCTTACTAAGTTTAGACTTACATGTACAAGCACTGCTATAGATAGTGAGCTTCATATAATTTATCATGGTAAGATGACTGAATTGCGATTGCTACCTGCAAGCACAGCTAATCCACAATGTGTCAAAACGTGTGTTTGTCTTTTGGAGGTATGCTGTAAAGCTTTTTGTAACGAAGCTGATTTCAAAAGAGGATTACGTTTTAACATTGGGCTACTTTGTTTTGCTAATAATAGCAGATACCATTACTTGTATGGAGACAAAGATTCTGATTTCTGTGAGGAGTGTGTACAGCAGAATGAGAAATGTCCAAAGCGTCACTGCTGGATTGATGCCTCAAACAAGGTGAGCTTACTTTGTTCACTATTATTGTATATATAACAATGACGTCCTTCTTCATACAGTGTGAATCACTTTCATCAATTGATCATCACAGACTCCAAGAAAGTAAGTTTTCATATGTCTCCACTTTTTGTCTTTTGCAATTTAATAAGCCATCAAGCTGAAATGTCCTTAATTTGTATTGTAGTATTTAAGTAAAATTGTTTGTCTCTACGTTTTCTCACAAATGTCTTTCTCTTTCCCTCTGTAGCTTCGTTGAGTCCAGAATTCATTGCTGAATTAGCAAACACTCTCAATGGAAAGTCGTTGAATGACCATCAAGAGAAGGAAGTAATTAAGGCTCTCGGTTTATCTCAGGAAGAAGGTGATTCTCTGCAGAGTCTAGAGGGATATCATGGCTGGCAGTTATTCACTATTCTATTTCTGATGTGGGAGAAGAAGATGAAGAAACACAAAAAAGGATGTACTAAGAATGACTTGAAGGATATTTTAAATCCTTTTTTGGCTATCATTAATTAAATTTCTATAATAGTCTATTATTACTGCATTGTAGCTATCTTATGTTTACCATATTATTCAGTAATCCTGTAGTTATAGGATTTTTTAATGGCTATGAAATTATTCGTTTTGCAGCAACTGAAATTAATTAAATTACATTATATTTTTAATAGTTAAAAAAGCAAATTATATATAACTTGGGGCAAATTTGGAATTTACCAAATTTGAAACCGGCAGTCCTGTTTTGCTAAAATTTTGAAATAAGCTAAGGAACATTATCACTGATCATGATGTAGTGATAAATACAAAAATGTTTAGAGCCTACATGGTTTGCCACAGAGTGAATTGCTACAAATTTTGTATCAGAATCTTTCAAAAATCACATTCAATAAAACAATTTTCTATACAATGAATACACTGCAGTACAAAGGTATATGGATTTACTACTACCTGTGTTATGATTATATAAACCATAGTATGGACAATTTCCTTTGATGTTAGATGCTCTAATGAGGGATTTTCATAGTACGACCAGGATTTAATTTATATTAATTTTATTTTATATAGAGCCTAGTGGAAACCACAAACAACCTATATTTCGTGCAGTGTCATTGCATGACTCAGCAAAATTATGAATATGGTTTATAATGGTTATACACCTATAGCTATTTCTTCGCTATTCAATATCTGACTGATCTTGCTTAGCTTATCTTCTGACAGTCATAAAACGTATCTTTCGGGTGTGCTTGTATATTAATTTTGATTGTTCTAACCACATTAATAGAGCTGTACAAACTTCACTCTCCATATACATCTTCAATTTTTAAGGGGAAAAGATGCAAAGCAAAAGCAAACCTGTCATTTCAAACTTGACAACGACTTTTGTCACAGTTCTTGTTATTGTCTCAGTTGATTTGTTGCATATTTTAGAAATGTAAATCCAATACCTTCTCTTATATTACAATGGAAACACCGCCGTAACTGTAAATGATCATTACAAGTACAACAACTACTGTTTGTGTCACTGGATTTTATGCAGAGAGGCCGGAATGCACTTCCAGAGTCAGAAAGGGAAGATCTCTCTCTCTCTCTCTCTCACTTTCTCAGTAATTATGAACATAAAAACATATCTATTTCCAAGCTAGCTACTTCATACAGGTTAACTAATCCAGCAGCTCAGTAAAACATGTGTTACAGTAAGACATCTCTGATATAAGTAGATATTTGTGGTCAAATTTGAAATGTAGATTATCGCGCTCAAAAAAAGGGTGTGGATCAGGCGGACTTGAGATCGACGTAAGTTCTGATATATAACCGTACATAGCTCACTGCTATGTAACGGCTATGTAATCTTTCTCACAAATAGCACCCATAGGCATAGGCCTGCAACTGCTAAGGGACAAATTTGAATTGGACCGTAATATGTATAAAAATATTAGCTAAGGTTTGGTGTCTAATTTTAAGCCAGAGAACACAGGGCATTAATATTGTAGTTATTTATATCTTGGTCGTGCAAATGTAGTCGTGTTTGTAAAGATGTTTTGTTTATGGTATTTAAGGCATGAACTCATCTGCAGGGTTGAATTAAAACTAGTTGTCATGTACCTTTTTCATTGGCTCTGGATTCCAGTGCCCCTGTAAATTATTCCAGGCTGCATGTAACCGAATCATCAAAGAGTGGTTTTGACAAAAATCGAAAGGTTGAGATGCACTTGAAAGTGAGGTTTATAGATAAATTACAATGGTAGTAGCTACTTCTTTATGAACATAAGGCACAGCAAAAGTAGAGAAACAGCTCATTGTTGTTCAGCACTCGTTCATAGCTTGAAACCAATTCCACATTAAACACCACTTCCACATAACAATCCTACGTACATAAGTATAGCTATAGAATAAAGGCAAAACACAAAGAAGATATACTTATGTATGGTTGTTATATATGTGGAAGTGGTGTTTAATGTGGAAGTTGTATTTAATGATGTTGCCAAAGCAAGGCACCATCCCAACCTTGTTCTTGTGCTTTTTGTGATTTTGATATAATAATTTATATATATCCCTACATACTCTTTCATTTTCAATAATGTTTTTTTATTATTCTTGTTGTAATGTAGTATCATAATACGTATGCTCTAAATATTTCGTGTGCTAGCCATAATATGAAACTCAAAAGCATCAACAGTGCAATATGTATGGAATCCTAATTAGCACTGCAAAGTTCTATTCTATTTATGTTTTACTGCTGACATTGATTTTGAAAGGTATTTGTAATAAATTTGATGATTTCTCATATCCTTCTGCACCCTTCAGTTGCAGAGTGGGCAAGAAATGATTGTTTCATTGGGAATCTATGCACAGAAAATCTACTGCTCTCATTGGATACACCAGAAGAATGTTGTCAACAACAACCTGACATACTCAGTAACATGGAGACTACTATATCTACTGAACTTTCAAACACTAAAAAGGACTTGTTTTGGTGTCTGTACCTTTCTTATAGCTTCACAGTATACTCAAAGAATTGCAGTTCATAGATGTAAGAACCATGGGAGCATAGGTGTCCCCTCCCCAACATTTTGCTATAAACTGTATATATCTACAGTACGTCATGAAAAATGTACTACAATATTTGTATAGTATATGTATTTAAGCTTACATTATTGAATAACTGTACTAGATGTTATCATAGCTACATTAGATTCTATTTACAGTAGCGTAGGAAGTAATCGAAAATTGGGGGCTGAGAAGCAGCGCGCGAAGCGGCCTGCGAAAATTTTTGGGTCATTAATTACTAATGACGTATTAATTAACTGAAAAATAATAATTATGCGCAATAATTAGTTTAGCAATTAATTAGTACTGGCTTCACACTGTTCGCATCTACAAGACACGATGATAGACTTATAATTCATTCACTAGAGTGTTGATCGTAAATTTATGGATTTAATTTAACTTACCACTTCCAATATAGAAGAAAGCTCTTAACTTCATCGCGTTGTTACAGTCAGTACAGTAATAGTCTCGTACCCAGACTGTCACGCCCCATGGCGAAAACAGTCTGGTAACTTGGGCAAACATTCCTGGCGCAGTGACGTTCACCGCGTTTTCATCACATGACAGGTGTTTGTAATAATATGGCGTAGTTAGAGTTGTGTTTTATTTGTGGACAACTTCAGCGTTCCTGCAGTGGAAGAAGAGTGATCATAGCTACTTCTACTAGTATAGTATTAATATTTTCGGCGTCTGGAACTTTCTTCAGAGAGCCAAAATAGTACTACCAGATAAATCCTTTTTTTGTAGAAAGTGTTTTATGACTGTTGTTTTTGTTTCCAGCCCCAGTCGGGAGAGAAACAAAAACATCTTTACCACTTACAAAGTTAATCATTGTTTCGTGTTGTTCACACGAGACTATTATATCCTGCTTGAGAAATAGCCGTTTTTTAAAGCATCTTCTATAGCTTCTAAAGGGAACGCCATCTTTAAGTATTTCCAGTCACCTAATGACACCTATTCAAGAGTTAATCACATGATTCGTACTAATATTTGAAATCTGATTGGTTATTTCGTTTTCTCTGTAATAAACGTCACTGCGCCAGGAATGTTTGCTCAAGTTACCAGACTGTTTTTCGCCATGGGGCGTGACAGTCTGGGTACGAGACTAGTACAGTAAGTGGGCAGAGACCACACCCTGTATTAATCGATCAAATTAATTAAAGATTTTTGGGGGGGGCTGCAGCCCCCTGAGTCCCCCTGGTTCCTACGCCTATGTATAATGGGGAAGCAATGCTGAGCAAACAATCCCTCCTGCAGCGCACCTGTACATGCGTACGTACGTCTCACGTTCTCATTTTAAAATGTCACGCTATCCAACAAATTTGATTGGATGCCGGCTAGCTAGCTAGCTGACCTCCAGTAGGGCGTGTCAGAGCACCGGTCTTCCGCCGTCTCGCTAGCTGCAGCCTGCATAAGAACAAGATTAGTGGAAAACACAGGTAAGGCACTTACATAATACTTCTAATAGTAGTGTTTATATTATAGAATGATTCATCATAGATGCTGTTTGATTATGACAGTATGCCTATTACCCATTACCCATCTTTTATATTGGGTACGTTGCAAGTATAACATAGTCAGTGCAGAAGCCAATTAATGTAATTTCTGTCATATATATATAATTATAATACATGACTTTGATTGAAATTGAAATTGCACTGTGAAGTTATTTTCGTTTATGAACTGCATAAGACTAGTTGTAAAGGAGTGTTTTAGCGCCTGCAATTGGCATATATAATAGTCCTATCAGCAGCAACCTAGCTGATATAATGGTTGTTGTAGGTCTCCACTTGGTATGGGAGTATCTATATTATAATTAATTTTTAGTTCATGTTAGCAATTTAAAAAGATCTATATAACAACTGACAGAGGATACATTATAAGAACGTTTGTAAGTTACAACAAGCAATGCATTGAGGTGATATATAATACAGTAGAAGGTGCTTCTTTGACTCTCCTTCTAGTAATGTCTGGCATGACATCATCATCACAGGATCAAACCAAAACATTCTTTTAATTATTGTGTTATTTAATGATATAAAGTTCAAGAATCACTACAATGAATGGTGAAACACAGTATGGAACCTTTATGGAATAGAATACATTATAGGTCGGAGATTGTAAATGCCAAGTTAATTATATGACCTCAAAAAGATAAGGTTGCTATGAATGACATTCTGTTAATGACATTCATAGCCTGTAAATCTCAATTGGGTGTAGAGTTTGAATTATAGATTTTATTAACCTTTCAGAAAATATGAACTTGGTAGATCAATGTAGATTATTGTTAGTTAGCCCTTATAGTATCACTTTTAGTGGATTTTACAATCTTTGTTCCTCCAGGAGCTAGTGAGTGCTGCGAAGCGGTGCTCATAAGCTCCTTGTTCTTTATTTTTATAATAGTTTGTAATTTCCTGACTTAACATACTGTTCATAGTTAGCAATTCCCTTTTAATTGGGTTGTGCAATGTTTCTGTGGCTACCTAGCCATCTAAAGCCATCTAAATTGCCTTATCATGCATACTTGTAGTAATGGTAATTGACCAAGTTAAGTGATAACAGAATCTCTTGTAAAGGATTGCTGATGTTGTTTGTATAACAACAATATTTCACAGTTTATTTTCTGTTAAGGAAGGGGTTATAAGCCTCTCTCCTTTCCTATGCTTGCGATTGTAAAATCAAAAATGTGCATATTAATTTTCAACTATGTTGATACATACTTCACTTCTCTGTAGCTATTCCATATTGCTGGCTTGACTTCAGTTTCTCAAGAATGACTTCCTCTGATGAGGTAATTAGATTGTATTATGATATTATAATCAACATCTTAATTAAGTCATGGCTTAGCAGGCCATGCCTATATAAACCCTGCCAAAAACACCAGATACCTTTCCATCTGTATTAGGCTGGAAGATATACTTGCAGTACTCTATGCTCAGAATTAGAAAAACTTAAAAAGCAATACTAAAATATGTGGTCAAATTTGAATATTAAAGCTGGGTAATATTGGTGTATCTTGATACTGATGTTATTATGGCCCGTAGGGCCATCCCTATAATTGCTTTCCACGGGGTTTAATGTATATATATATTATATATAATTATAATTATAATTATATTCTTGTGTCACTTGCGCGACTATGCGTTGTATACGTAGTTAAGGAAGTTGCGTCATTCCCGGGGGGGCTCGGTCAATTAATGGGCGTGGCGCGTAAAAGAACGCGCGTTTGAGCTACAGACCAGCCAGGAAGATTCAGAAAGGATGTAAAACTGCTAATAACTGTTGTATATAGCAGAGAAACAGTATAGATATTATGCAAGAATCTTTAACAAGTAAATATGATAAGTTGTTGAGTTTCAGACACGAGGAAGTCATCATTTAGAACCTTGAAGGAGTACCTCAGTCAGTTCATCAGACATCTGTGTATTTAGACTGCAATTAGGCTTACACTTACGTCTTCAGGCCCCAGGAGTACACAGAAAGGTAGAGACACTAGTGCCATCAGCAATGCTTAATACATAGTCATCACAAAGCAAATATAGGGATGTTTTTTTCTCTATATACACTTGTTTTATATAAAATGATAAACAACCTATTGTCTCTTTACTTGGTAGTAAATGTATTTTTTGAACACTTAGATAGTTGTTTTTTTAGGACAATTGGATTCTTTTTACCAATGAAATTGAATTGAAAGAGAGGAGCAATACCTCCTAACACCGATATTACCAACCCTGTGTGTTATATTGATAAAAAACATAATCAGAGTTTATGAATAGTAAAAACGCTTTTTTTCTGGTGCATGTCTAATACTTGTGCCCCCTTAGTATGCTAGCTAAATGCTTGATTATGATCTGTTATTGATTATTCCAAGTGATTTAAGCATGCTGAAAGGGCATTAGTGCTAACTTACATTGTGTATACATATATAGTCTCATTTTTAACCATCATAATCATATTCTATCCTTATAGAACTATCTTGTTGAATCTAAATATGCTAGTAATTCCAACTATCGCAATACATCTAACCCTGTGGAGCCAGGAAATCAAATATGTGGTTGGAAATATGATGATAAAACTGAACTACAGTCTGTACTAGAAATTACATCAGGATATTGCTTACCAGATAAAGGTATGCACACAAATTTATTTTGCTATCCATACCAATTTAGCATGAATATGACTATGCTTAGCTTGCAAAGATTTTTATTATAATGTATATTCAAAACTTTATTCAATATTTTCTGTGCAAAGTGAAGTATGTATAAATGGATTCAGACAACATTTGTTTCTCTCTTTCATATTAATCATCCCTGCATAATGACTTCATGAATACTTAATTATAGACCTGTGGTCCCGCTACAATTATTATAAATTTTATTTTATGCAATTCTGGAATCGGCTAAACCAAAGTATCATTATATATATTTATAGAGAGAGAGAGCTATATAGTTATATAATTATAGTAATATTCAGTAATTATTGATATGTTGATATCTCATTATTCACAGGCTCGAAACCATCTCCTGTGAATGCAAGGAAATTAAAGCAAAGGATTCTTCGCAGTCAAGTTCCAATTAGCTCTTCTGCTGTTGCAATTACTGGCCTGCCATACTGTTTTAAAACTTCCATTCTGAGTAAAGTATTTAGGCAATCCATGATCCCTCCTATGTCATCTATAGTAACACAGAAGTTCTTTCAGACTCCAAGCGATCGATGTCTCACAACATACAATGTTTGCGTATTTGGAGAATATCCCTTTAATAAGTTCTATTGGTCACCAACAACCAGGCGATATAACACGGTTTGTTTCACTTATTCAGATCTTTTACGTACAAATATACTTCGTGATATTGATGTAAAAGACATCAAGTTTCATCCCTTCTCGGAAACATCAGTTAAAATGTTTGACAACAAAATTATAAATGACCACTTCAAGTTTGTTTACAATGAATGTGAAAAGCTCCACACACGAATAAAAGACGGAGAACTAAGTAAACGTGTATTTCAAGAGGGTTTGTCTATAGCAATTGGGCTTGATATTGGTTTTAATAAAGCACTTTATGATATCCTTCCAGTGTTTGCCGTAAGTTGTACAAAGCTAGTTCACTTTGTATTTTTCTCGCTGGAACGTGATGGTGAAGATCTGTCAAAACCTCCTGATTTGAGTGCTCCAAAATACAAAGATCGTCCTGACCATTACCAAGTTCTGGGACAAAGATCCCGACTGACTTATATTTTGCATCATGCTGCTGCTGGATATGACTCCAAAACACAGAAAGGTCCTCGAGCAGTTATGGTAGCCACTATAGATGACAAGACTGATCTTGATCTTCAAATGACAGTGAAAAGTAAGATTTTAAAACGAGCAGAAGAGCTTGGCATTAAAGACATATTTTATGAAGAATGGCTTTATGTTAATCCAAACGATTCCTCTTCAATAAAAAAGTTGCAAGAAGTCGCAGAGAAAATCATTGTACAGAACAATTATTTTCATTTGCATGTTCCTCTAAAATGGATGTTCTTGCGTAGCCTCATTGCATCTGTCAGTTCAAAAGAACCACCAATGCTGTCATCATCAACTGAAGCAGGTCCAGTGAACAAACCACACCCACAAATCATCATGTCCTTTAACGCAATATGTGGTTTTGCAAAAATGCTTGAAATGGATGAACAAAATGTAAAATCATTCTTGAAAACATTTACAGAATTTGGAAGTCTTTTGTATTGCCCAATATTTGAACCACTAGAACAGAATGTAATAGTAGATATACAATGCTTCATGGATCTTTTAGACCAGCTTTATCATCCAAAATTACATAATGACCCACATAATCTAATTGCTCAATATGGCATTGTATTAAATTCTGTTGCTAAGAACATTCTAGGGCCAATCTCAAAAATATTCATGGATATTCTTATTTCAGTAGGAATAGCAACAAAGTTAGAAAAAGAACGTTATAAAATTGTCGATTTTTCTTCATTGCAACAAGAGGCATATTATATACCTACAGCCCGTGAAGGTCGTTTATCTCCTGATGACTGTAGCATTAGTTCTGCATATATTAAAAAAGAGAATGAGTATGTTACTCACAATGCTGAATCCATTCTTACACAGTTTATACTCAAGCAACTGGCAAAAGCAACATTGATTGCATGTACGGAATTTAATTGTACAAGGTTCAGCTTTGCTGTGGATACTAGCTCTGTGGAGGTTGATATCATTTATCGTGGTGATACAACTGAACTTAGATTAAACGATAGCATAAAGGAGGAGGTTTTGATTTCTCAATCATTTGTTGACACGTGTACATCGATCCTTACAGTATGTTGTAAAGCATTAAATAAAAAATCGACTTTCACAAAAGAGGTGCATTTTAATATAGGGTTGCAGTGTCATGTCAGTGGGAAGATGTACTACCACTATTTGTACCACGATAAAGAATCTGATTTCTGTGTTCATTGTCAAGAATTGAATGAAAAAGATCAGAAACGTAAATGTTGGATCAATGCTGCTAAAATGGTGAGAACTATTATACCAATGCTTCCTATCTGAGATGCATGTGTAGATCACCATTAGCCATACATTTAGGCCTCGAAAAATGTTTAAATGTTTTGTTTTGAGTTATTTACATATATAACACGGTGGCTGCATATATACATAAATGAATTTGTCCTGTATTTTTTTCCATTGCAGTGTGAACTACTGACTACAAAAGATTCACTCCGACTAACACATGGTATGTACATGTATATGCATTGTAGTATTGATATTGATTAAGTATCAACTTTTTTTAAGGCTTATATTCAATACACTAATATCTTTTTATATTGTTTTAACAGAAGTGATCATATTTCTTATATTGTTTGGCACATGCACACAGTATCTTTAGATCAGAAATTTCTGGCAACTACAGCAGAGAATCTTAATTGTCAATCACTGAATGAGTGCCAGCTAAAGAGACTGACTGAAGCTCTTGGTATAGATGCAGATGACGTGAATGATTATGATGGCTGGAAATTTTTCACAGTGCTATTCTTAATGTGGGAAAAAGAGAGATTGAAATGTAACGAATCATGCACAAAAGACAATCTAATTGACATTGTGAAACAAACCCTTGATATAGATCTTACTGTTTAAGATGTATTGCTTATCTAAAAGGTGATTTGGTATTAGTACCTTTAAAACCATTCAATAAACAGGAAGGATATTTTTTGCTAATATGAATTGATTTCTTTCTATTTTGTTAAAGTGCAATAGCAGCTCATTCTTTTTACTTCTACACATTTTATTGATTAATTTTTATGGTCTTACAATAAAGAAAATGTACACATGGATAAATTCATGCACATGTTAATGTCACTTGGAATGGCTGCAAAAGTTGAACCTGTTGCTGTGAGATTCCTGAGGTTTCATCTTTGTCAATAGAGTTGAAAAATAAAGAAAGGTATAAACCTACTCTAATAGCTTGTAAACCATTCAATCTTACTAAGTTTAGACTACATGTATATACAAGCACTGCTGTAGATAGTGAACTTCATATAATTTATCATGGTAAAATGACCGAATTGCGATTGCTACCTGCAAGCACAGCTAATCCACAATGTGTCAAAACGTGTTTGTCTTTTGGAGGTATGCTGTAAAGCTTTTTGTAACGAAGCTGATTTCAAAAGAGGATTACGTTTTAACATTGGGCTACTTTGTTGTGCTAATAATAGCAGATACCATTACTTGTATGGAGACAAAGATTCTGATTTCTGTGAGGAGTGTGTACAGCAAAACAAAACACTGGAAAAGCGTTGTCGTTGATAGAGGCTTCGAAAATGGTAAGCTGTTTCTGGCTGTTTGTATTACTGTATAATTATGTGGTTTGTCTTTTACAGTGTCAATCGCTTTTATTAGATAATCAGCATAGGCTTCAAGAAAGTAAGTTAGATATATCTGTCAGGGTCTTTTCTCATGCATTGTATAATTATGTAAAAATGTGCCTCATAACATTTTTGATTGCTTTATTCATGAGTTTCCTTGCCCTGTTATTTTGTAGCTTCATTAAGTCCTGAATTCATAGCTGAATTAGCAAATACTCTCAATGGAAAGTCACTAAATACCGGCGAATTGAAGGAAGTAATTAAGGCTCTCGGTTTATCTCAGGAAGAAGGTGATCCTCTGCAGTGTCTAGAGGGATATCATGGCTGGCAGTTATTCACTATTCTATTTCTGATGTGGTCGAAGAAGATGAAGAAACATAAGAAGGGATGTACTAAGAATGACTTGAAGGATATTTTAAATCCTTTTTTGGATATATATCATTAATTGAATTTTGTTTTTGAACTGGTTTTAAGTTAATTATTTTTTACACCACTATTAATTTTGTAATGATGTAATGTTTTATATTGAATTTGTTATACACTATTCGTCTTTATTATTCTATTGACTTCTTGTGTTTCAGACTTTTACATTATAATTGTTTTAAAATATAAATTATTTATAATTTTATCATTAATGGTGTAGTTTTGTATGGCTTAAAAGAAAAAAAAATTTGAAAATATGCATTTAAAAATATTATATATATTCGAAAAAACAGTTTTCTTTAAAAAAAGACGTTTAATTCTGACACTAATTTCCTGCCATAAACCTAGCCATCATATCAATTATAGTATTATATATATATATAATATATATAACTATATATACCACTATAGGAATAATTATTCAAAGTAAACAAATCATAAACTTTGGAAAAAACTCTAAAGCTATCTTTTTGTACCCAAGGTTGGAAAGAATAACTGACAATTCCTTTTTGGAGCAGTTCTTGTATTCCTTGCTGCGTTCCCATAGTAAAAAGATTTGAAGAAACTTTTGCCATCCTGGAATATCTGCTATGGCATGTTCGGATTCTTCTATTTTTAACTCTTCACAAAGACTACTGATTTTCAATGGATCGCCACGAATTTCAATATCAAGTGCAGTCGCAATTTGAGCATATTCCTCAGCAGTAATGATATCTGAAAAGATATAAACAAACACTAAATGTATATTATACTTTAATTTTGATGTTATACATGCATAAACTACTTCTTCATACCTTCTTCAAGATGGTGTTCATTTGAGAAATTGGCCTATAATAGAATGTACAAAAGAATACATAAAATAAAATTTTGACTATATATATAATATACAATTTGCAAAATTATAATCATCTAAAGAGGATGTATACAATTAACGAGCATGTTGTTTGAATTATAGTGCTTCAACTAATTGATTGTAACTAGTACAGAGTAGCTATGTTATTACATGCAGGGTGAATTGAAATTTATACTGTCAAGTTCTTCATATTGTAGCAAAAGTATACACATGTAGATACATTGGCACTTGCATTAGTTAAGCACGGTTGCGAGTGTTGAACGAGAAAGCCCTAACTAAAATTAATGTATACAAACAATAATACCTTAAACTTACTATTAAAGTATACTAATTATATTTAAAAATAATCACATTCATTTTCACTGTATTGAGAAGTGACAAGTTATATAAACTTGTGGTATATTACATTGAAATCAAAGTGTGACAAAGTTTTGATAGCTCATACAGTATTATTCTGTATTTTCCCACAGTACTAATTTGTGTATAAATATAGCAAATTAATGATGTGCTGTATGAGCATTACAATATTTCAATAAAAAGGGTAGAAGATGTAGGAATGTCAAAAACCTAAACAATATACAAACAAGGTCTGGATGGGCAACTAAACCACTTCCATATTACCCCACATAAGTACATTATTACTTTGTGTTATGCTGTTTGGCGACATGTGTAGCTTATTAGCAGTGGGGAATCTTTTTATGGGCTAATAGCTAAGAATTCTATATTGTAACAGTTAAATAGGTACATATATTTTATAGGAAAACTCCGTGATAAAGTCAAGGAGTTTATTACTCCCCGCCATTGAAGTCTAAAACGTATGCATATAATATATGTTAACTAATTGATAATGTTACTTCTATCAGTCACAGGCTCACAACACTTTGGTTGCTATGGTAATGGTGTCTGTCATGATAGAAACACTATTATAATACATTACACATGCACTCACATATTTGTAGGCATCAATCCAATGTTGTCTTAGCAAATTTAAATCTGTGCACTTGTCACACTCTATTTCCTTGTTGCAGTCGTGATAGTTATTTCCTCCAGCACAACGAATGCTGAAAGCATATTTGATATTATTAGCAATAGCGTCTAAAGCGTAACAACAGGCTTCGATAACTTTCTTGCAGACTTCTATTCGCTTCTCCAGTGAGTGAACAATAGCAGTAGTAGTATTAGCTAACTGCAGCTCAATTCTGTCTCCATCGTTAACAATTTTAACGTACACCTTCGATGTAGCGCAACCATCAGCAATGAACTGAACTGTTGTACTGTTGATTGGCTGTGTTGGTACTAACATACATCGTGAAGCTTTTAGTAAATACTGGACAAGACGTGCTTGCATATTTCCTGGGATGTATGTGGGACTAACAGAAATGTAAATGGATTCATTTGATGGAATATTTTCAGGTGGGATGCGACGTGCACTCGGGAGAAAGTAATACAAACCATTGTGATCAATAGGAATGTGTGATGATTCAAATATCACTTCGTTTGAGGAAACTTCCACTGCAATTTGGAGATGCGTGAGGAATCTGAAAATCATTTTCCAATCTTCACTGTCCCTCTGTTTCAGTAGACCGAATTTTGAAGCTGTTTCTTCTTTAGAATAGTATAACTCATGAAGAAGTTGTGTGAACTGCCAGACATTGGTAACTATGTAGTTTCGAAGAGAAGGAATATCATGGAAGTAAAGGATACTCCCATAGCTTGAGAAAAGCCTTAGGAAGTTCTCCATGTCACCATTTTGAAAGTTGTAAACTAACGAAAGACGTTCAAGTTCTTCTCTTGTTTTAATGAAGCAGGAGATTCTGAATCAAGGACACTATGCAGTAGCATATATCTTAGCGGCATAGTTTTGAAAAACTGCATGTCCTTCACGATCATTGCTTCAAACACATGTTTCACATTCCTTGATTCCCCCTGTTGAAAGAACTCAAGATGTTCAATTTTTATGCCTTCCTCTTCAGCAAGCCTCTCCAAATACTGCATTGCTTCTATGTTGCCCTGCAAAGCATTTCCTGTGTTTTCTAATGTAGCATCAAAACTGGGACTACTTCTACTTGCAATAAAAAACCACTGGTGCGGTACCCGAATTAGCAATCCCTTGAAACATCCGTTTCACTCGTGGTTGATTAGGATATATCAAGTGAACTCCACACTCACTTTCGTCAAGAGGTATGTGGAGTTTATTGGCATCTCTATGTGCACTGTAGCAGACCAGATTCATTGCACTCTTACAGTATCGATTAAGAAATGGAAGGAATTCATACATTGCTTTACTAGGACCAACGTCCAATACATTGAGTAGACATATTCCATTTTGCAAGGCAAACCGTTTTGGAGCTTCTTTTGCCACAGTTATCCATCTTTGTTGGAGTTTCTCAAACAGCCATTTAACATGCTCGTTGAGAAGGGGATCCAGAATGGTTGCAGCTGATGAAATAAACTGTAATTGATCACAGGGAATGTTGCGATGAGTGCATAAACGGACAAAGTATGAAAGAAGGCACATGGTGACGCCGTAACGCTTTGTAGAAAACATCCAAGCCAATTTTTTGAGTGGAGAAGTTCCTAAGACGCATAAATCATAAGAGGATAGGCTTTCCTTGTTTACTTTAAACTGCATAGGCTGATCCAGAAATGGCGAAAAGAGTTTCCTGTGTTTGAGCTCTATGGAGTTATGAAGCATTTTCTCCAGTGAGATTGTCTTTCCACATTGAGGTAGACCTGAAACTATTGCTAGGCAGAGGCAAACAGGTACTGTTGCATCATGACTTAATATGTAATCCAACATCTTTTGAATTGTCAACTCTTTAAGTTGCTGATCTGTAAGAAATTAATATAAATTAATTTATGTACTTTAAGCCTACTATTAATTTAATCCATTAAATTTAGCGAGTTTTAAACACTTGAATTCAGCATACATTTAGTGAATTTCAGAACCATGCCTAATATGCCTAATGAAATGATCATGAAATATAATTATTAGTGTATACTAGTTTTAGTGATTATTATGTAAGTCATTAAAATCACTAAAATTAGGACACGCAATGGAAAGTAGAGTTAAGGTAGATTGAGATACTTACCATGAAATGGTTCAGACGGTTGTACGGCAATGTCTGCAAATTCATCTAAAGGTGTCTCTATTTGTGAACCCCAATCATAGTGAGAAGGTTCGGTTGAGTATACAAGTTTGGATGAACCATTTGTACTACTGTCTTCAGTGTCTTGTTGAGGCAGTGAACTATAATCTTCATCAGAAGGCAAGGTGTTCTGTGAAGAATAAATGTTAACAGAATATTAACAAGCTTTTAGGTATACTCTTCCTCATTATGAACATACATATAATACGATAATGAAGGGATATAGTAATCTGTATAACAAGCATAATTATAATAGAAAGTACAGTTATCCTTAAAAGGGTTTTAAGCTGAAACTTTGCAGCTTCGTCTTTTGCTTTGGCCCATAGCCAGTTAGAGTACAGTTGGCTGTACTCTGACGTATATAGATATTTATATTTATATAATTATATAATTATATAATTTTTTATAAATTATATAGCTACATACATACATATAATATACATATATATTACATAGTCTACATATACACACACACACATATATAGCTACATACATACATACCTCATTAGTTTTATCAGATGAAGTGGTTTCTTGAGACATTGAAGTTAATTCACCTAGTTCTGTCGTAAAGCTTCTTGGAGTATCCATAGCATAGAGTCTACACACAAACAAGGGGGAGTGAAATAAAATACCGCCCATCTAAAAGTTTTACTTTCACTTTCATAAAGGAATTAATAGTTCCAGTAACCAACCGTCGTCGGAGGTTTTGGACAGGATTAAAAACAAGACTCAGGACACAAGGTAAGATACTTAATATGTATAAGAGTACGGTTATAGAGAAAGTAGCATATATAGTTGCAACAAGTCTGTTCGATTCTGTAGATGCCTTATTATCACCTTTACCCTGTCACAAAACTTATAGAGTAGCACGTATATAGTTGTACAGTGACTGAAAAGCTAATTGTAGTGTTATTGACTTGCTTCAACAATTGTGCAGAGGGTAATTTTGAACCTGTATGATTAAGATTATACTGAGTTCAGATTGCACAATTTTTATGGCCTGTAGGGTATGGGGCGCCGTTTGTCTCAAAATCTTTTAAAAACGAGGCACTTTATCCACAGCGGTTATTTACTAAATAACTACCTCAACAACTTACTGGTTATTTGCTAAATAACCGCTTCAAAATACAAACGAGCGGTTGTTTGTTAAAAATAACGGTTTACGTCATCTGCGCATGCGTATATGAAAACTTTCAGTCTTTCACGTTGTTATGTCTTAAGAACTCCGACTCTAAATCTATTGCTGAACTGCAAGCTACTGTACAATCAGCTGTGAGTCAGCTCGTTACAGATGTGCTGCAGCAGATTGATCAGACAAATCAAAGAAGCTCAAGTGGCTCAACCTTGACTCCTAGAAGTAGGCACAGGCAGGATATTGACAGCAGAGATGATGAGGATTTTGCAGAACCTCCAATTTTGAAAAAAAAGGTGGGAATACATATATAATTATATATAATTATAGTTATATATATATATATATATATAATTATATATATATATATATATAATAATTATATATATTTATGTATATTATATATAATGTTTATGTTTTCATAAGTAGGATATAATTATAATTAATTCTAACTATGTTTGGTGTATAGATCTTTACTACCATCGACTTATTTGACCAAGAAGGCACAGAGGTCAAAACGTAGACTTGAACCTAAAGCTATAGTATATGATAGAGATATAATGTGCCTTCCCAAGTACTACGGATCTGATAGATCGACCATAAAGATTCCACGAGGGGCTCAAGTTAGGGAGTTTATGGGAAAAAATGGCCTTATTGGAAAGATACGTCTCACTTCTAACATGACAGAATCAGATATAATGAGGGAAATTTCTTCTGTATTTTCTGTTCCAATGGGAGGACGTGAAGATTTCTCATTCACTGTTCTGCAGCCAACTGGTGGCTCTAGTAAATCTCTTAACATGCCAGCATTGTCATCATCCTTTAAATGGACAGCAAGTGCCATCTCTGGGAAAAACAACAAGTCTCCAATATATATTCTTGCAAACGATGATCTGAAGGTCAGTATGGAAATACAAAAAGTATAAAATTATGTAATTATACATGTAATTGTATATAAATTATACATAATAATTATTATACATGGTCATAACTTCTTTCGTGGTATTTATATTCTTTTAGCTTACAGATTCAGATAGTGATGAACTCTTAGACCCTCTCCCAGATTTCACAACTGAAAATTCAAAAAAGGATGAGTGCAAGGATAATAAGAAGCCAGTGAAGAAAGAGATTATAATTAGTGACGATGAAATGCCAACGTGCTCACAGTATTTGTTCAGATCTGCCAACTACAAGTAAGCCATTTTTTTGCTATTTGTACAACATACATACATGCATGAAATATATATTATTGTAGTTAGCGTTTTTGAGCTAAACCTACTGTGATTATTTTGTTATTAGTGCATTTGTGAGTCTGTTGAGTGACTCTTCAGATGATAGGAGTCCTTCTCCCCCTGTTGGATCTCCAATTACTCCACCTCGTCAATGGTATTATGTTATGTTATAAACTTTTAATTGAAAGATTTATGCTGTTCTTTTTAATAGTGGA